>JAVIAB010000108.1:1225069-1722569 GCA_032433765.1 Megaustenia siamemsis | reverse complement strand
ATTTTTTCTTTGCTTCTCTCAATCTCTTCGTCCCTCAATTTTTCCAGTTGTTACAATATATTCCAGTTGTTCTCTTCTCATTACATGGCCAAAAATGATGATTGTTTCTTCCTAATATTGGAAATTAGTTCTCTTTTTGCTTTGACCTCTCTCAGAACATCTTCATTACTCTTCTTAGCTGTCCATGGTACTCTTAACATTCTTCTGTAAAACCACATTTCTACAAACTCCAGTGATTTTCCTGTCTGTTGTCCTATTGTCCATGATTCGCATCCATATGTTAAGACTGGCTCTACGTAACATTTAAGAACTCTTTTTCTTGTTTCTATTGTCAAAAATGGATTGCATAGTATCTTCCTCATTTTTTGGAAAACTGCTTTTGCCTGAGCCATTCTGCATCTCAATAATATAATATGATGTAATGTAATGTTATGTTATATTATGTTATGTTATGTTATATTATATTATATTATATTATATTATATTATATTATATTATATTATATTATATTATATTATATTATATTATATTATATTATATTATATTATATTATATTATATTATATTATATTATATTATATTATATTATATTATATTATATAATGTGTAGTGTAGTGTAGTGTTGTGTTATGTTGTGTATTGTGTTGTATTGTGTTGTATTGTAATATAATATTGTAATATAAATAAAGAAAAGTGCCCCCATCATGCCAAGTGGCATATAGGGAATATGGTGTTAGTGACCATAAATTTTACAGACCTTCGGCACATGCTTTTTGGGGTAATGTGGTCGGTATTACACCCGTGCCGCTTTACTTTCCCAGAAAAAAATCAGGTACCCATTAAAGGCTGGGTGAACCCAGAAGCCGTCGATTGGGATCGAACCCTACCTTTTGCCCTTTGTAGTCCAGTTCACTAACCACTGGGCAATCACGGCCCCCATATTGTAATACAATACAATACAAATACAATACTATACAATACAAATTACAATTACAATACAACTAAAACTAGTGGAAATAAGGAAGGAATTATCATCTAGGACAAAATATAGCTGCATGTGGGATCCATGGTCCTCACTGTATGAGCACAGGACAGAGAATGACCGTGAATTGTGGGACAAGAGAAGGGGGGAAGTGGTAGTGAAAGTTAATAAGTTATTACAGGGACAAAGGAAAAGGAAGGGGGAGAAGGGGAGTAGATTTGGTTTGGCCTGTGGGGGGTCAGGGGAGTGTGGGTAGACAACAGGACACAGCAGTCCCCACCACATCAGACATCGTCACATCCACACAAAGAATATTGCTAGACACATGTGTAAACACACATACACATATATATGGCAGTGCAAGGGCTACAGATCATTGACCAGAAGAAACTTCAGGAAAGTTACAAATCTGGTGCCTCCAGTTCATGTTTATACCTAAACTGTTATAGCCACTTTTGATGTACAAAATTAGCTCAAGTACAGTGGAAGCAATGGAGAGCAGCAATTACACTGAGAAATGGTTGGGAGTACCACCAGGACTGATGGATGTAGCACTGTACTGCAAGAAAGCTAAACTAGCCCTCCTATTCAAGTCAGTCCTAGTGGAATACAAATCTGGAAAAGCCAACTAGCATTTCTGTTACACATCTCATCAGACGAAGCAGTCCAGAGTGTGTAACCCACTATGAAGATTGATCAGAAATGACAAGCATGTGCAGCAGTAAATGACTGATAACAAACTGTTTACAATTATGTAGAGGTTGGCATCCATGCTGTTATTGTTAAGACAAGAATTGTTGACCTATAGAGCAACCGATGAGATGAGAGTAGAATATTTGGAAGCTGTAATAGGGGAGAAATACCCACCCGTGAGCTCAAACTAATGACCTTGACATGACTGACAGCAGGTCAGCATGGAAGTGGTACTACTATTAAGAAGGGTCAGGAGACATGTTTGCACAGAAAGCAATTTACTTACTCAGCCTGACTGGCAGAGTTTTTATTAAAATTGTGTGTTCAAAACATTGTTATGCCACAACAATATTTAGGAGCAAAGTTGAGGGAAGGTTCAGGCACTTGTAGCAATCTTTAAAGTTGAAGCTCTTGAGTCTTGATTCACCTACTAGACAGAGATGACGGAGATGACAGACATAGATTCCTTATGTAACTAAAGATGTGTATAGCAGAGAAGTTAGAGGCGGCCAATTGTTAGTCCGAGTCTATCAAGGTAGTGAGATGTCTTTTCAATTACAGAGATGTTACAAGAAAAGTGGAAGAGGTTAGGCATAGCATAGTTTAGGTGCAAGGACAATTTGAATTAAGAGGAATCTTGCAGTCACATCAGATGTGCTTACACTCGATCCTGTAGATGAGTTACTAGACAACTAGATTTTAAAATGATCACAACAAGTGCTGTCATCAATGGCATTAGTCTAGCATGCTCTAACAAATTAGAAGACATAGAGCAGCAAGAAGACACAGACAATCCACAATTACTCAGAGCTTGTTGAGTGAAAGGTAGAAGACATAGAGCAAGAAGAAGACACAGACAATCCACAATTACTCAGAGCTTGTTGAGTGAAAGGTAGAAGACATAGAGCAAGAAGAAGACACAGACAATCCACAATTACTTCGAGCTTGTTGAGTGAAAGGTAGAAGACATAGAGCAAGAAGAAGACACAGACAATCCACAATTACTTAGATCTTCTTGAGTGAAAGTTAGAAGACATATAGCAAGAAGAAGAAGACACAGACAATCCATGTTTACTCAGAGCTTGTGAAAGTCTGATAAAGAGATGTCTATGATTTGTTCATGTAACTGCGAGTTTGTTGATTTTTGTTACTTTAGTGTCAAGGTGATGAGAGAGCTCTCTCTCCCCCAGCTATTGTTCGCTATGAAATAGATGTCTAAGACTTTAAGTTGACACAATGAGAGAGCTCTCTCTCCACCCAGCTATCTTTCACTGTGAAATAGATGTCTAAGACTTTAAGTTGACACAATGAGAGAGCTATCTCTCCCCCCAGCTATTGTTCGCTATGAAATAGATGTCTAAGACTTTAAGTTGATACAATGAGAGAGCTCTCTCTCCCGCCAGCTATCGTTCACTGTGAAATAGATGTCTAAGACTTTAAGTTGACACAATGAGAGAGCTCTCTCTCCTGCCAGCTATTGTTCACTGTGAAATAGATGTCTAAGACTTTAAGTTGACACAATGAGAGAGCTCTCTCTTCCCCCAGCTATCGTTCGCTGTGAAATAGATGTCTAAGACTTTAAGTTGATACAATGAGAGAACTCTCTCTCCCGCCAGCTATTGTTCACTGTGAAATAGATGTCTAAGACTTTAAGTTGACACAATGAGAGAGCTATCTCTCCCCCAGCTATTGTTCGCTATGAAATAGATGTCTAAGACTTTAAGTCGACACAATGAGAGAGCTCTCTCTCGTGCCAGCTATCGTTCACTATGAAATAGATGTCTAAGACTTTAAGTCGACACAATGAGAGAGCTCTCTCTCCTGCCAGCTATCGTTCACTGTGAAATAGATGTCTAAGACTTTAAGTTGACACAATGAGAGAGCTCTCTCTCCCACCAGCTATCGTTCGCTATGAAATAGATGTCTAAGACTTTAAGTTGATACAATGAGAGAGCTCTCTCTCCCACCAGCTATCGTTCGCTATGAAATAGATGTCTAATACTTTAAGTTGATACAATGAGAGAGCTCTCTCTCCCACCAGCTATCGTTCGCTATGAAATAGATGTCTAATACTTTAAGTTGATACAATGAGAGAGCTCTCTCTCCCACCAGCTATCGTTCGCTATGAAATAGATGTCTAAGACTTTAAGTTGACACAATGAGAGAGCTCTCTTTCCACCCAGCTATCTTTCACTGTGAAATAGATGTCTAAGACTTTAAGTTGACACAATGAGAGAGCTCTCTCTCCTGCCAGCTATTGTTCACTGTGAAATAGATGTCTAAGACTTTAAGTCGACACAATGAGAGAGCTCTCTCTCCCGCCAGCTATTGTTCACTGTGAAATAGATGTCTAAGACTTTAAGTCGACACATTGAGAAAGCTCTCTCTCCCACCAGCTATTGTTCACTGTGAAATAGATGTCTAAGACTTTAAGTCGACACAATGAGAGAGCTCTCTCTCCCGCCAGCTATCGTTCACTGTGAAATAGATGTCTAAGACTTTAAGTTGACACAATGAGAGAGCTCTCTCTCCTGCCAGCTATCTTTCACTGTGAAATAGATGTCTAAGACTTTAAGTTGACACAATGAGAGAACTCTCTCTCCCGCCAGCTATCGTTCACTGTGAAATAGATGTCTAAGACTTTAAGTTGACACAATGAGAGAGCTCTCTCCCACCAGCTATTGTTCGCTATGAAATAGATGTCTAAGACTTTAAGTTGACACAATGAGAGAGCTCTCTCTCCCCCAGCTATCTTTCACTGTGAAATAGATGTCTAAGACTTTAAGTCGACACAATGAGAGAGCTCTCTCTTCCCCCAGCTATCGTTCGCTGTGAAATAGATGTCTAAGACTTTTAAGTCGACACAATGAGAGAACTCTCTCTCCCGCCAGCTATCGTTCACTGTGAAATAGATGTCTAAGACTTTAAGTTGACACAATGAGAGAGCTCTCTCTCCCACCAGCTATCGTTCGCTGTGAAATAGATGTCTAAGACTTTAAGTTGATACAATGAGAGAACTCTCTCTCCCGCCAGCTATCGTTCACTGTGAAATAGATGTCTAAGACTTTAAGTCGACACAATGAGAGAGCTCTCTCTCCCCCCAGCTATCGTTCGCTGTGAAATAGATGTCTAAGACTTTAAGTCGACACAATGAGAGAGCTCTCTCTTCCCCCAGCTATTGTTCACTGTGAAATAGATGTCTAAGACTTTAAGTCGACACAATGAGAGAGCTCTCTCTCCCACCAGCTATCGTTCGCTATGAAATAGATGTCTAAGACTTTAAGTTGATACAATGAGAGAGCTCTCTCTCCCCCCAGCTATTGTTCGCTATGAAATAGATGTCTAAGACTTTAAGTCGACACAATCAGGGAGCAACTGAGAACAGATGAACCTGCTCACAGAGATGGTCTGGTGTTGATAAGATCCCATGTCACCCACTCACAGAGATGATCTGGTGTTGATAAGATCCCATGTCACCCACTCACAGAGATGGTCCGGTGTTGATAAGATCCCATGTCACCCACTCACAGAGATGGTCTGGTGTTGATAAGATTCCATGTCACCCACTCACAGAGATGGTCTGGTGTTGATAAGATCCCATGTCATCCACTCACAGAGATGGTCCGGTGTTGATAAGATCCCATTTCACCCACTCACAGAGATGGTCTGGTGTTGATAAGATCCCATGTCACCCACTCACAGAGATGGTCTGGTGTTGATAAGATCCCATGTCACCCACTCACAGAGATGGTCTGGTGTTGATAAGATCCCATGTCACCAACTCACAGAGATGGTCTGGTGTTGATAAGATCCCATGTCACCCACTCACAGAGATGGTCCGGTGTTACTAAGATCCCATGTCACCCACTCACAGAGATGGTCTGGTGTTGATAAGATCCCATGTTGACCCACTCACAGAGACGGTTTGGTGTTGATAAGATCCCATGTTGACCCACTCACAGAGATGGTCTGGTGTTGATAAGATCCCATGTCACCCACTCACTGAGATGGTCCGGTGTTGATAAGATCCCATGTTGACCCACTCACAGAGATGGTCCGGTGTTGATAAGATCCCATGTCACCCACTCACTGAGATGGTCCGGTGTTGATAAGATCCCATGTCACCCACTCACTGAGATGGTCCGGTGTTGATAAGATCCATGTCACCCACTCACTGAGATGGTCCGGTGTTGATAAGATCCCATGTCACCCACTCACAGAGATGGTCTGGTGTTGATAAGATCCCATGTCACCTACTCACAGAGATGGTCTGGTGTTGATAAGATCCCATGTCACCCACTCACAGATGGTCCGGTATTGATAAGATCCCATGTCACCCACTCACAGAGATGGTCCGGTGTTGATAAGATCCCATGTTGACCCACTCACAGAGATGGTGTGATGTTACTAAGATCCCATGTTAACCCACTCACAGAGATGGTGTGATGTTGCTAAGATCCCATGTTAACCCACTCATAGAGATGGTGTGATGTTACTAAGATCCCATGTTCACCCACTCACAGAGATGGTGTGATGTTGCTAAGATCCCATGTTCACCCACTCACAGAGATGGTGTGATGTTACTAAGATCCCATGTTCACCCACTCACAGAGATGGTGTGATGTTACTAAGATCCCATGTTCACCCACTCACAGAGATGGTGTGATGTTACTAATATCCCATGTTAACCCACTCACAGAGATGGTGTGATGTTACTAAGATGCCATGTTAACCCACTCACAGAGATGGTGTGATGTTACTAAAATCCCATGTTCACCCACTCACAAGAGATGGTGTGATGTTACTAAGATCCCATGTTAACCCACTCACAGAGATGGTGGGATGTTACTAAGATCCCATATTAACCCACTCACAGAGATGGTGTGATGTTACTAAGATCCCATATTCACCCACTCACAGAGATGGTGTGATGTTGCTAAGATCCCATGTTCACCCACTCACAGAGATGGTGTGATGTTACTAAGATCCCATGTTCACCCACTCACAGAGATGGTGGGATGTTGCTAAGATCCCATGTTCACCCACTCACAAGAGATGGTGTGATGTTGCTAAGATCCATGTTCACCCACTCACAAGAGATGGTGTGATGTTGCTAAGATCCCATGTTCACCCACTAACAAGAGATGGTGTGATGTTACTAAGATCCCTTGTTCACCCACTCACAAGAGATGGTGTGATGTTGCTAAGATCCCATGTTCACCCACTCACAAGAGATGGTGTGATGTTACTAAGATCCCATATTCACCAAGATTATTGGTCCCATGATATACATGTGGCACCCTCCTAATAACAATAATAAAGAAAGAATAACAAAGCAGTAACAACATTCTGAGTTAGTCTCAAGGTACAGCACTAACATTTTTTGGTTTTCTTTGCTATGTTCCAGCCGAAGAGTACCTGACTTTTGCATTTGAGAAGTGTCATCGGGAAAGTCACAAAAATAAGCGACTTATTCTCATTTACTTAATTCCTGTGAAGATGTTGTTGGTAGGTTATTTACTTAATTTGCGTGAAGATGTTGTTGGTAGATCATTTACTTAATTTGTGTGAAGATGTTGTTGGTAGGTCATTTACTTAATTTGTGTGAAGATGTTGTTGGTAGGTCATTTACTTAATTTGTGTGAAGATGTTGTTGGTAGGTCATTTACTTAATTTGTGTGAAGATGTTGGTAGGTCATTTACTTAATTTGTGTGAAGATGTTGTTGGTAGGTTATTTACTTAATTTGTGTGAAGATGTTGTTGGTAGGTCATTTACTTAATTTGTGTGAAGATGTTGTTGGTAGGTCATTTACTTAATTTGTGTGAAGATGTTGTTGGTAGGTCATTTACTTAATTTGTGTGAAGATGTTGTTGGTAGGTCATTTACTTAATTTGTGTGAAGATGTTGTTGGTAGGTCATTTACTTAATTTGTGTGAAGATGTTGTTGGTAGGTTATTTACTTAATTCCTGTGAAGATGTTGTTGGTAGGTCATTTACTTAATTTGTGTGAAGATGTTGTTGGTAGGTCATTTACTTAATTCCTGTGAAGATGTTGTTGGTAGGTCATTTTACAGTTTGGTTTTTTGTTTTTCTCACAATCATTTGACACCTCCAGGTATTGAACTTTGTGAGGAGAAAAAAAACAACCAAAGTTTTGTTATACAAACACCCTCACCAAAGTTTTATTTTACAAACACCCTCACCAAAGTTTTATTTTACAAACACCCTCACTAAAGTTTTATTTTACAAACACTCTCACGAAAGTTTTATTTTACAAACACCCTCACGAAAGTTTTATTTTACAAACACCCTCACCAAAGTTTTATTTTATAAACACCCTCACCAAAGTTTTATTTTACAAACACCCTCACCAAAGTTTTGTTTTACAAACACCCTCACCAAAGTTTTATTTTACAAACACCCTCACCAAAATTTTATTTTACAAACACCCTCACCAAAGTTTTATTTTACAAACACCTCCACCAAATTTTGTTTACCCACCAAAGTTTTGTTTTACAAACACCTCCACCAAAGTTTTGTTTCACAAACACCTCCACCAAAGTTTTATTTTACAAACACCTCCACCAAAGTTTTGTTTTACAAACACTTCCACCAAAGTTTTGTCTTACAAACACTTCCACTAAAGTTTTGTCTTACAAACACTTCCACTAAAGTTTTGTCTTACAAACACCTCCACCAAAGTTTTGTTTTACAAACACTTCCACTAAAGTTTTGTTTTACAAACACTTCCACCAAAGTTTTGTCTTACAAACACTTCCACCAAAGTTTTGTCTTACAAACACTTCCACCAAAGTTTTGTCTTACAAACACTTCCACCAAAGTTTTGTCTTACAAACACCTCCACCAAAGTTTTGTCTTACAAACACCTCCACCAAAGTTTTGTCTTACAAACACCTCCACCAAAGTTTTGTCTTACAAACACCTCCACCAAAGTTTTGTCTTACAAACACTTCCACCAAAGTTTTGTCTTACAAACACCTCCACCAAAGTTTTGTTTTACAAACACCTCCACCAAAGTTTTGTCTTACAAACACCTCCACCAAAGTTTTGTCTTACAAACACCTCCACCAAAGTTTTGTCTTACAAACACCTCCACCAAAGTTTTGTCTTACAAACACCTCCACCAAAGTTTTGTCTTACAAACACCTCCACCAAAGTTTTGTTTTACAAACACCTCCACCAAAGTTTTGTTTTACAAACACTTCCACCAAAGTTGTAACTTGCCACTCTCTAGGCAATCAAGTGATTTTGACTGTGATCACAACTTGGTACTCTCTAAGCAATCAAGTGATTTTGAGTGTTATCACAACTTGACACTCTCTGGGCAATCAAGTGACTTTGAATGTAATCACAACTTGGCACTCTCTAAGCAATTAAGTGACGTTGACTGTGATCACAACTTGGCACTCTCTAGGCAATTAAGTGATTTTGACTGTGATCACAACTTGGCACTCTCTAGGCAATCAAGTGATTTTGAGTGTTATCACAACTTGGCACTCTCTAGGCAATCAAGGGACTTTGAGTGCAATCACAACTTGGCACTCTCTAAGCAATTAAGTGACGTTGACTGTGATCACAACTTGGCACTCTCTAAGCAATTAAGTGAATTTGAGTATGATCACAACTTAGCACTCTCTAAACAATCAAGTGACTTTGAGTATGATCACAACTTGGCACTCTCTAAACAATCAAGTGACTTTGAGTATGATCACAACTTGGCACTCTCTAAACAATCAAGTGACTTTGAGATCACAACTTGGCACTCTCTAGGCAATCAAGTGATTTTGAGTTTGATCACAACTTGGCTCTCTCTAAGCAATCAAGGGACTTTGAGTATGATCACAATTTGGCACTCTCTAGGCAATTAAGTGATTTTGACTGTGATCACAACTTGCACTCTCTAGGCAATCAAGTGATTTTGAGTATGATCACAACTTGACACTCTAGGCAATCAAGGGACTTAGAGTGTAATCACAAATAGGCACTCTCTAAGCAATTAAGTGACGTTGACTGTGATCACAACTTGACACTCTCTAAGCAATTAAGTGAATTTGAGTATGATCACAACTTAGCACTCTCTAAACAATCAAGTGACTTTGAGTGTGATCACAACTTGGCACTCCCTAAACAATCAAGTGACTTTGAGTGTGGTCACAACTTGGCACTCTCTCGGCAATCAAGTGACTTTGAGTGTGATCACAACTTGGCACTCTCTAGGCAATCAAGTGACTTTGAGTGTGATCACAACTTGACACTCTCTAAACAATCAAGTGACTTTGAGTGTGATCACAACTTGGCACTCTCTAAGCAATTAAGTGATTTTGACTGTGATCACAACTTGGCACTCTCTAGGCAATCAAGTGATTTTGAGTATTACCACAACTTGACACTCTCTAGGCAATCAAGGGACTTTGAGTGTAATCACAACTTGGCACTCTCGAAGCAATTAAGTGAATTTGAGTATGATCACAACTTGGCATTCTCTAGACATTCAAGTGACTTTGAGTATGATCACAACTTGGCACTCTCTAGGCAATCAAGTGATTTTGAGTTTGATCACAACTTGGCTCTCTCTAAGCAATCAAGTGACTTTGAGTATGATCACAATTTGGCACTCTCTAGGCAATCAAGTGACTTTGATTGTGATCACAACTTGACACTCTCTAAGCAATTAAGTGACTTTTAGTATTATCACAATTTGGCACTCTCTAGGCAATTAAGTGACTTTGACTGTGATCACAACTTGGCACTCTCTAGGCAATAAAGTGACTTTGAGTGTGATCACAACTTGGCACTCTCTAGGCAATCAAGTGACTTTGAGTGTGATCACAACTTGGCACTCTCTAGGCATTCAAGTGACTTTGAGTGTGATCACAACTTGGCACTCTCGAGGCAATCAAGTGACTTTGGGTGTGATCACAACTTGGCACTCTCTAGGCAATCAAGTGACTTTGAGTGTGATCACAACTTGGCACTCTCGAGGCAATCAAGTGACTTTGGGTGTGATCACAACTTGGCACTCTCGAGGCAATCAAGTGACTTTGGGTGTGATCACAACTTGGCACTCTCGAGGCAATCAAGTGACTTTGGGTGTGATCACAACTTGGCACTCTCGAGGCAATCAAGTGACTTTGAGTGTGATCACAACTTGGCACTCTCGAGGCAATCAAGTGACTTTGGGTGTGATTAAAACTTGGCATTCTCTAAGTAAGTAAAAAAAAAGTAAAGTACCCCCGTCACGCCAAGAGGCGTATAGGTAAAATGGTGTTAGTGACCATAAATTTTACAGACCTTTGGCACATGATTTTTGGGGTAATGAGGTCAGTATTATGCCCGTGCCGCTTTCTCTATCTATTGTCCTTTCGAGCCGAAGACGGCAGATAGGGCAGAACCACAATCTCAAAAACAGAAACCTTGCGTGCCAAAATGGCACATATTGCAGAGATCACTGCTCTAAAATCTATGGCGCTGTTTCCATAACAATACTTTTTACAATGACAGCTTGTCAAGCCATCAATCAACCTCCTTAGTCGCCTCTTACGACATGCCTGGAAGGTCACAGTGTCACTATTCTTTACGTCCCTCATAATGAGGCCCCGGTAACACACGGGCAAAGTGCCTCTTTACTTTCCCAGAAAAAATTACCGTTACCCATTAAAGGCTGGGTGAACCCGGAAGCCGTCGGTTGGGATCAAACCCTTCCTCTTGTCCTTTGTAGTCCAGTTCACTAACCACTGAGCTATCGCAGCACCCTTCACTCTCTAAGCAATTAAGTGAATGTCGGTTTGATCGCAGTTTAGTATTTCCTAGACAAATCGTTCCGGTACCTAGTTCAGTTAGTTGGGGAAGATAAATAACAGCCAGGAAGAGCATACCTCCCTCACCATCACCGAATAGCAATAAGAACATACCTCCCTCACCATCACCAAATAACAATAAGAATATACCTTTCTCACCATCACCAAATAACAATAAGAACATACCTTCCTCACCATAACAAAATAACAATAAAAGCATACCTTCCTCACCACCACTAAATAACAGTAAGAGCATACCTTCCTCACCATCACTAAATAACAGTAAGAGCATACCTCCCTCACCACCACTAAATAACAGCAAGATCATACCTTCCTCACCATTACTAAATAACAGCAAGAGCATACCTTCCTCACCACCACCAAATAACAGCAAGAGCATACCTCCCTCACCGCCACTAAATAACAATAAGAGCATACCTCCCTCACCGCCACTAAATAACAATAAGAGCATACCTCCCTCACCACCACTAAATAACAATAAGAGCATACCTTCCACACCACCACTAAATAACAATATGAGCATACCTTCCTCACCGCCACTAAATAACCATAAGAGCATACCTCCCTCACCATAACAAAATAACAGTAAGAGCATACCTCCCTCACCATCACAAAATAACAGTAAGAGCATACCTCCCTCACCACCACTAAATAACAGTAAGAGCATACCTCCCTCACCACCACTAAATAACAGTAAGAGCATACCTCCCTCACCATAACAAAATAACAGTAAGAGCATACCTCCCTCACCATTACAAAATAACAGTAATAGCATACCTTCATCACCATAACAAAATAACAGTAATAGCATACCTTCCTCACCACCACTAAATAACAGTAAGAGCATACCTCCCTCACCACCACTAAATAACAGCAAGAGCATACCTCCCTCACCACCACTAAATAACAGTAAGAGCATACCTTCCTCACCACCACTAAATAACAGTAAGAGCATACCTTCCTCACCACCACTAAATAACAGTAAGAGCATACCTCCCTCACCATCACTAAATAACAGCAAGAGCATACCTCCCTCACCACCACTAAATAACAGTAAGAACATACCTCCCTCACCACCACTAAATAACAGTAATAGCATACCTTCCTCACCACCACAAAATAACAGTAAAAGCATACCTTCCTCACCACCACCAAATAACAGCAAGAGCATACCTCCCTCACCACCACCAAATAACAGCAAGAGCATACCTCCCTCACCGCCACTAAATAACAGTAAGAGCATACCTCCCTCACCACCACTAAATAACAGTAAGAGCAAAGATCCCTCACCACCACTAAATAACAATAAGAGCATACCTTCCTCACCGCCACTAAATAACAATAAGAGCATACCTCCCTCACCGCCACTAAATAACAATAAGACCATACCTCCCTCACCACCACTAAATAACAGTAAGAGCATACCTCCCTCACCATAACAAAATAACAGTAAGAGCATACCTTCCTCACCATAACAAAATAACAATAAGAGCATATCTCCCTCACCACCACTAAATAACAGTAAGAGCATACCTCCCTCACCACCACTAAATAACAGTAAGAGCATACCTTCCTCACCACCACTAAATAACAGTAAGGGCATACCTTCCTCACCACCACTAATTAACAGTAAGGGCATACCTTCCTCACCACCACTAAATAACAGTAAGGGCATACCTTCCTCACCACCACTAAATAACAGTAAGGGCATACCTTCCTCACCACCACTAAATAACAGTAAGGGCATACCTTCCTCACCACCACTAAATAACAGTAAGAACATACCTTCCTCACCACCACTAAATAACAGTAAGAGCATACCTTCCTTACCACCACTAAATAACAGTAAGAGCATACCTCCCTCACCACCACTAAATAACAGTAAGAGCATAACCTCCCTCACCACCACTAAATAACAGTAAGAGCATACCTTCCTCACCACCACTAAATAACAGTAAGAGCATACCTTCCTCACCACCACTAAATAACAGTAAGAACATACCTCCCTCACCATACTAAATACAGTAAGAACAAACCTACCTCACCACCACTAAATAACAGTAAGAACATACCTCCCTCACCACCACTAAATAACAGTAAGAGCATAACCTCCCTCACCACCACTAAATAACAGTAAGAGCATACCTTCCTCACCATAACAAAATAACAGTAAGAACATACCTTCCTCACCACCACTAAATAACAGTAAGAACATACCTCCCTCACCACCACTAAATAACAGTAAGAACATACCTTCCTCACCACCACTAAATAACAGTAAGAACATACCTCCCTCACCACCACTAAATAACAGTAAGAGCATACCTCCCTCACCATCACTAAATAACAGTAAGAACATACCTCCCTCACCACCACTAAATAACAGTAAGAGCATACCTTCCTCACCACCACTAAATAACAGTAATGGCATACCTTCCTCACCACCACTAAATAACAGTAAGAACATACCTTCCTCACCACCACTAAATAACAGTAAGAACATACCTCCCTCACCACCACTAAATAACAGTAAGAACATACCTCCCTCACCACCACTAAATAACAGTAAGAACATACCTTCCTCACCACCACTAAATAACAGTAAGAACATACCTCCCTCACCACCACTAAATAACAGTAAGAGCATACCTCCCTCACCATCACTAAATAACAGTAAGAACATACCTCCCTCACCACCACTAAATAACAGTAAGAGCATACCTTCCTCACCACCACTAAATAACAGTAAGGGCATACCTTCCTCACCACCACTAAATAACAGTAAGAGCATACCTCCCTCACCACCACTAAATAACAGTAAGAGCATACTTTCCTCACCACCACTAAATAACAGTAAGAACATACCTCCCTCACCACCACTAAATAACAGTAAGAGCATACCTCCCTCACCACCACTAAATAACAGTAAGAGCATACCTTCCTCACCACCACTAAATAACAGTAAGGGCATACCTTCCTCACCACCACTAAATAACAGTAAGAGCATACCTCCTCGCCATCACTAAATAACAGTAAGAGCATACCTCCCTCACCATCACTAAATAACAGTAAGAGCATACCTCCCTCACCATCACTAAATAACAGTAAGAACATACCTTCCTCACCACCACTAAATAACAGTAAGAGCATACCTTCCTCACCACCACTAAATAACAGTAAGAGCATACCTCCCTCACCACCACTAAATAACAGTAAGAGCATACTTTCCTCACCACCACTAAATAACAGTAAGAACATACCTCCCTCACCACCACTAAATAACAGTAAGAGCATACCTCCCTCACCACCACTAAATAACAGTAAGAGCATACCTTCCTCACCACCACTAAATAACAGTAAGGGCATACCTTCCTCACCACCACTAAATAACAGTAAGAGCATACCTCCCTCGCCATCACTAAATAACAGTAAGAGCATACCTCCCTCACCATCACTAAATAACAGTAAGAGCATACCTCCCTCACCATCACTAAATAACAGTAAGAACATACCTTCCTCACCACCACTAAATAACAGTAAGAGCATACCTTCCTCACCACCACTAAATAACAGTAAGAGCATACCTTCCTCACCATAACAAAATAACAGCCAGTAAGAGCATACCTCCCTGGATGATATATAGAAATTTATAATTACTCCCTCATCATTAGGATGATATATAAAAAAGTTATTATTACTCCTACATATTAAGTTGAACTTATAGAATGCCTAAAAGAAATACATCTAGATGACATGGACATACGATTAATATGTAATCTATACTGGGAGCAAACTGTTATATTTTATTATTGCTGTTCTCTTATTATAGTTCTCTTTGTTATATTTTATTATTGCTAAGAGAACTCTAGACCCATTGATATAAAAAGAGGAGTAAGACAGGGATGCATCCTATCACCAAGCTTGTTTAATCTATACACTGAGCAAATCTTTAAAAACATAGAGATGCCAGGCCTACAAATTAATGGAAAGATAATCAATAACCTAAGATATGCTGACGATACTGTACTACTAGCAGAAAATCCTAAAGATCTACAACAATTACTTAATGAAATAAACACGACAAGCAAAAAATATGGACTAGATATGAATATCAAAAAAGACTAAAACTATGATCATAAACAAAGAAAATACTCAAAACCCTCAAGTGGATATCAAAGTTGAAGGAATAGACCTGGAGAAAGTTCAGAACTACAACTACCTTGGACATACTATAACCAGGGATGGAAAATGTACAACTGAAATAAACAAAAGAATAGGGATAGCAAAAAGTAATTTAATGTCATGAAGAACATACTAACATCAAAACAAATAACACCAGGGCTAAAACTAAGAATAGCAAAATGTTACATCTTCTCAATATTCCTATATGGTGCACAAACATGGACATTAGACAAGAAAACAGAACAGAGAATTGAAGCCTTTGAAATGTGGATATATAGAAGAATAGGTAGAATTGGATGGAAGGAAAATTAAACAAACGATGAAGTCTTATAACAACTAAAAATGAAAAGAGAACTACTAAGCATAATTCAAACAAGACAAATGTGATTTTTGGGCCATTTAAAATACACAACAGCCTACTAAATGTAATCCTGGAGGGGAAATACAAGGTAAAAGAGGCACAGGCAGACCAAGACTAACATGGACGAGTAACATCAAAAGATGGAAAAATCAGCCTATGACAACCTGCACCATCAAAGCAAGAGACAGAGCAGAATGGCACTCCATGGTAGTCAACCTTCATTGCGGAGATGGCACTCGATGATGATGATGATGATGATTAAGTTGATATATAGAAATTTATCATTACTCCCACATCATTAGGATGATATATAAAAAAGTTATCATTACACCCACAACATTAGTATGTATATAAGAAGTTACCATTACCATTAATTCGGCGAGTTTGTCTTTAGCATTTTGTTTCTTGCTACTGACTTTGATGTCTGACTGTCCTAGGGTCATATGCCAATGACAGAGCTTCTTCGGAAGTATGACCTGCGACAGTTTTCTGATGTGTCTCAAGCAGTCAGGTTAGAGAATGTTCTTGCTAGTTGTGTGTAGGATTTTTTTTTCTTCTGAGAGTCAAAATCTTGGTGAATTCAAAAATCAAGAAAAGAAATGAGGCTGTTTGGTATAGATCTTAGATATGGCATTTATGAAGAATCAGGAAAAGAGATGAGGCTATTTGGTATAGATCTTAGATATGACATTTATAAAGAATCAGGAAAAGAGATGAGGCTATTTGGTATAGATCTTAGATATAACATTTATAAAGAATCAGGAAAAGAGATGAGGCTATTTGGTATAGATCTTAGATATGATATTTATCAAGAATCAAGAAAAGAGATGAGGCTATTTGGTATAGATCTTAGATATGACATTTATCAAGAAAAGAGGTGAGGCTTTTTGGTATGGATCTTAGATATGACATTTGTAAAGAATCAAGAAAAGAGATGAGGCTATTTGGTATAGATCTTAGATATGACATTTATAAAGAATCAGGAAAAGAGATGAGGCTATTTGGTATAGATCTTAGATATGACATTTATAAGAATCAGGAAAAGAGATGAGGCTATTTGGTATGGATCTTAGATATGACATTTATCAAGAATCAAGAAAAGAGATGAGGCTATTTGGTATAGATCTTAGATATGACATTTATAAAGAATCAGGAAAAGAGATGAGGCTATTTGGTATAGATCTTAGATATGCCATTTATAATGAATCAGGAAAAGAGATGAGGCTATTTGGTATAGATCTTAGATATGATATTTATAAAGAATCAGGAAAAGAGATGAGGCTATTTGGTATAGATCTTAGATATGACATTTATCAAGAAAAGAGGTGAGGCTTTTTGGTATGGATCTTAGATATGACATTTATCAAGAATCAAGAAAAGAGATGAGGTGAGGCTATTTGGTATGGATCTTAGATATTACATTTATCAAGAATCAAGAAAAGAGATGAGGCTATTTGGTATAGATCTTAGATATGACATTTATAAAGAATCAGGAAAAGAGATGAGGCTATTTGGTATAGATCTTAGATATGATATTTATAAAGAATCAGGAAAAGAGATGAGGCTATTTGGTATAGATCTTAGATATGACATTTATCAAGAATCAAGAAAAGAGATGAGGCTATTTGGTATAGATCTTAGAAATGACATTTATCAAGAAAGAGATGAGGCTATTTGGTATGGATCTTAGATATGGCATTTATCAAGAAAAGAGATGAGGCAATTTGGTATAGATCTTAGATATGAAATTTATCAAGAATCAAGAAAAGAGATGAGGCTATTTAGTATGGATCTTAGATATGACATTTAACAAGAATCAGAAAAAGTGATGAGGCTATTTGGTATAGATCTTAGATATGACATTTATCAAGAAAAGATATGAGGCTATTTGGTATGGATCTTAGATATGGCATTTATCAAGAAAAGAGATGAGGCTATTTGGTATGGATCTTAGATATGACATTTATCAAGAAAAGAGATGAGGCTGTTTGGTATGGATCTTAGATATGACAACATTTATCAAGAAAAGATATGAGGCTATTTGGTATGGATCTTAGATATGACATTTATCAAGAAAAGAGATGAGGCTATTTGGTATGGATCTTAGATATGACATTTATCAAGAAAAGATATGAGGCTGTTTGGTATGGATCTTAGATATGGCAATTATCAAGAAAAGAGATGAGGCTATTTGGTATGGATCTTAGATATGGCATTTATCAAGAAAAGAGATGAGGCTATTTGGTATGGATCTTAGATATGGCATTTATCAAGAAAAGATATGAGGCTGTTTGGTATGGATCTTAGATATGACATTTATCAAGAAAAGAGATGAGGCTATTTGGTATGGATCTTAGATATGACATTTATCAAGAAAAGATATGAGGCTATTTGGTATGGATCTTAGATATGACATTTATCAAGAAAAGAGATGAGGCTATTTGGTATAGATCTTAGATATGGCATTTATCAAGAAAAGATATGAGGCTATTTGGTATGGATCTTAGATATGACATTTATAAAGAATCAGGAAAAGAGATGAGGCTATTTGGTATGGATCTTAGATATGACATTTATCAAGAAAAGAGATGAGGCTATTTGGTATGGATCTTAGATATGGCATTTATCAAGAATCAGGAAAAGAGATGAGGCTATTTGGTATGGATCTTAGATATGGCATTTATCAAGAATCAAGAAAAGAGATGAGGCTATTTGGTATAGATCTTAGATATGACATTTATCAAGAAAAGAGATGAGGCTATTTGTATAGATCTTAGATATGATATTTATCAAGAAAAGACATGAGGCTATTTGGTATGGATCTTAGATATGACATTTATAAAGAATCAGGAAAAGAGATGAGGCTATTTGGTATGGATCTTAGATATGGCATTTATCAAGAATCAGGAAAAGAGATGAGGCTATTTGGTATAGATCTTAGATATGACATTTATCAAGAAAAGAGATGAGGCTATTTGGTATAGATCTTAGATATGGCATTTATCAAGAAAAGATATGAGGCTATTTGGTATGGATCTTAGATATGACATTTATAAAGAATCAGGAAAAGAGATGAGGCTATTTGGTATGGATCTTAGATATGACATTTATCAAGAAAAGAGGTGAGGCTATTTGGTATGGATCTTAGATATGGCATTTATCAAGAATCAGGAAAAGAGATGAGGCTATTTGGTATGGATCTTAGATATGGCATTTATCAAGAATCAGGAAAAGAGATGAGGCTATTTGGTATAGATCTTAGATATGACATTTATCAAGAAAAGAGATGAGGCTATTTGGTATAGATCTTAGATATGACATTTATCAAGAAATGAGATGAGGCTATTTGGTATGGGTCTTATATATGACATTTATCAAGAAATGAGATGAGGCTATTTGGTATGGGTCTTATATATGACATTTATCAAGGAAGATAAGATCAAAAGTTCAGAATAATACAATGTCTCCAACATGTAGTTTGTATGAGATTACTAGGAGTAATAGCATGTGCACATGGTTGTTGAGGAGAGCATGCATAAATCTGTGGAATTGCAAATTAAAGAAGGAAATTGGAGATGGATAGGGAAATCTCAGAAAATATCCAGAAAATAGTATAGCTAAACCAGCAGTGAAAGAGTTTAGATGCCCAAAAATACTTTATAGGTAACCAAAGTTGATGCCAAGTAAATTCTGGACACAGAAGTAGAGGTTAATGCAGAATACAAGAAATTGAACTGTTGCCATCAAATGATGTCCTTAGATTGATGGGAGGTTGACATATAAACAAAATAGAAATAATACAGGAATATATACAACCATATGTCATCATTATCAGGGAGAATAAAAGAGACCTAGAGGTAACCAATTGTAGATATGCAAAAAATAAATAAATAAACAGGTAACTGGTTTAATAATTTATGCAAAAGACCTGGACTATACATAATAAGAGATTTAGACTAAAAATATAATACACCTGAACTATATATATATATATATATATATATATATAATTTCCAATATTAGGAAGAAACAATCATCATTTTTTGGCCATGTATTGAGAAGAGAACAACTGGAATATATTGTAACAACTTGAAAAATTGAGGGACAAAGAGATAGAGGGAAACAGAAAAATTACCAGACAGCTTAAGAAAATGGCTTGGCAAAAGGTCAACAACAGAAATGATAAATAACTGTCGTGATCGAAAGTTGTGGAGAGACATGATCACCTACTCCAGCAGGCCCGGTACTTGATGATGATATATATATATATATATATATATATATATATATATATAAAAGAGATTTAGACCATACATATAATACACCTGAACTAGACATACATAAGTGATTTAGAATAAATGTAATAATTGAACACCTGACTAGAATGATATAATGTATATACTTCTATAGATCATTAAAACAATGTGAACAAGTAAACTATAAACCCACTGAACTCATAAATGATAACGAGGTTAAACAATATCATGCAATCAAAAAATGTTACAGAGATATAAAGAATATTTGGAAGACCTGCTCAGTATAAGAGTTACTATCAGAAATACAACAAAAACAATATGAAAAGGTAGGTGCACTGGATCTGACATCACAAAAGAAGAAATCAAAGAAGTCATAAAATATATACCAGGGATAGACAACAAAAACAACTAAAATCATGAAAAGTTTAATTCCAACAGAGGACAAAATATACATGGAAAACAAACCAGTAGAAGAGATTGATTACTTTATCTATCTTGGAAGTCACATTGATCGAGAAGGGGATACGAGCAAAGAAATTAGAATCAGAATGGCTAAAGCAGCAATGTCTTTCAGAAGCCTTGAAAAGTTGTGGAAATCAAAACTCATCAGCACAAACACAAAACTTAGATTATTCAAATCAAATGTACTATCAACCCTTACGTATGCGTGTGAAAGCTGGACAACAACAAGAGATATAGAAACAAAGTTGAACGCATTTGAAAATAAATGACTAAGGAAAATACTTGGTATAGCGTGGAACGAATTCAAAACAAACGAGGAAATTAGAGAAATCACCAATCAACTACTAATATCTTCAGTAATAAAGAAAAGACGATGGTCATATGTTGGACATGTGATGAGAAAGATAATAACCGAATAGCAAATGTTTGCCCTCATATGGGAAACAACAGGTAAGAGAAAAAGAGGAAGACCCAGAGAGACACTGAGTAGAACATTGATGAGAGAGGCAAGAGCAGCAGGATTCGGCTCCCTCAATGAGATAGAGCTGCTTGCACAGAACAGAGACAAATTCAAGATTTGATAAAATATCTTTAAAAGAATTAGCAGAAAACTGCTAGAACAAAAATTCATATAAGAGAGGGAGTATCTTGGTCTTTGCCCTACGGGCTGGCTAAGGCTCGAAAGGTCAATAGATAGATAGATAGACAAACAACATACCAGTAGAAATAATGGCAGCAGCAGGAGAAATAGAAGTTACATGGCTGCACAGAATATTCCATGCAGCATGGCAACAATAGAAAGCTCCAGAAGACTGGCAACAGGCCATAATTACACCAGTGTGGGAAAAAAAAAAGCACACAAGAGACTACAACCAATATAGAGTTAACACCCTACAATGGCAAGAAGGAAAGTTGTAGACCAGCATTACAGAGAAATGATAAAGACCAATTATAGAGCTGCAGACAGTGATCCTCAAACAGAAGTAAGGAGAAAGAGGATATATCGATGAACTGTTCAAAACTGAAGTAGGAAACAAAGATATATTATCTTTAATGAGATGCATAACTCCATCATATTTATCTGTTCCTCCTGATTGTTGCTCTCCGCTATTTGTATGCTCTTGATGTGATATTTTTGTAAGTGTTTGTTGGTGATGTGATATTTTTGTGTTTGTTGGTGATGTGATATTTTTGTAAGTGTTTGTTGGTGATGTGATATTTTTGTGTTTGTTGGTGATGTGATATTTTTGTAAGTGTTTGTTGGTGATGTGATATTTTTGTGTTTGTTGGTGATGTGATATTTTTGTAAGTGTTTGTTGGTGATGTGATATTTTTGTGTTTGTTGGTGATGTGATATTTTTGTAAGTGTTTGTTGGTGATGTGATATTTTTGTGTTTGTTGGTAATGTGATATTTTTGTAAGTGTTTGTTGGTGATGTGATATTTTTGTGTTTGTTGGTGATGTGATATTTTTGTAAGTGTTTGTTGGTGATGTGATATTTTTGTGTTTGTTGGTGATGTGATATTTTTGTAAGTGTTTGTTGGTGATGTGATATTTTTGTAAGTGTTTGTTGGTGATGTGATTTTTTTGTGTTTGTTGGTGATGTGATATTTTTGTAAGTGTTTGTTGGTGATGTGATATTTTTGTGTTTGTTGGTGATGTGATATTTTTGTGTTTGTTGGTGATGTTTTTTGTAAGTGTTTGTTGGTGATGTGATATTTTTGTAAGTGTTTGTTGGTGATGTGATATTTTTGTAAGTGTTGTGATATTTTTGCGTTTGTTGGTGATGTGATATTTTTGTAAGTGTTTGTTGGTGATGTGATATTTTTGTGTTTGTTGGTGATGTGATATTTTTGTGTTTGTTGGTGATGTGATATTTTTGTAAGTGTTTGTTGGTGATGTGATATTTTGTGTTTGTTGGTGATGTGATATTTTTGTAAGTGTTTGTTGGTGATGTGATATTTTTGTGTTTGTTGGTGATGTGATATTTTTGTAAGTGTTGGTGATGTGATATTTTTGTGTTGTTGGTGATGTGATATTTTTGTAAGTGTTTGTTGGTGATGTGATATTTTTGTGTTTGTTGGTGATGTGATATTTTTGTAAGTGTTTGTTGGTGATGTGATATTTTTGTAAGTGTTTGTTGGTGATGTGATATTTTTGTGTTTGTTGGTGATGTGATATTTTTGTGTTTGTTGGTGATGTGATATTTTTGTAAGTGTTTGTTGGTGATGTGATATTTTTGTGTTTGTTGGTGATGTGATATTTTTGTAAGTGTTTGTTGGTGATGTGATATTTTGTGTGTTTGTTGGTGATGTGATATTTTTGTAAGTGTTTGTTGGTGATGTGATATTTTTGTAAGTGTTGTGATATTTTTGCGTTTGTTGGTGATGTGATATTTTTGTAAGTGTTTGTTGGTGATGTGATATTTTTGTGTTTGTTGGTGATGTGATATTTTTGTAAGTGTTTGTTGGTGATGTGATATTTTTGTGTTTGTTGGTGATGTGATATTTTTGTAAGTGTTTGTTGGTGATGTGATATTTTTGTGTTTGTTGGTGATGTGATATTTTTGTAAGTGTTTGTTGGTGATGTGATATTTTTGTGTTTGTTGGTGATGTGATATTTTTGTAAGTGTTTGTTGGTGATGTATAATTGTTTAAAGTGTTTGTTGGTGATGTGATATTTTTGTAAGTGTTTGTTGGTGATGTGATATTGTTTAAAGTGTTTGTTGTTGATGTGATATTGTTTAAAGTGTCCGTTGGTGATGTGATATTGTTTAAAGTGTTTGTTGGTGATGTGATATTGTTTAAAGTGTTTGTTGGTGATGTGATATTTTTGTAAGTGTTTGTTGGTGATGTGATATTTTTGTGTTTGTTGGTGATGTGATATTTTTGTAAGTGTTTGTTGGTGATGTGATATTTTTGTGTTTGTTGGTGATGTGATATTTTTGTAAGTGTTTGTTGGTGATGTGATATTTTTGTAAGTGTTGTGATATTTTTGCGTTTGTTGGTGATGTGATATTTTTGTAAGTGTTTGTTGGTGATGTGATATTTTTGTGTTTGTTGGTGATGTGATATTTTTGTAAGTGTTTGTTGGTGATGTGATATTTTTGTGTTTGTTGGTGATGTGATATTTTTGTAAGTGTTTGTTGGTGATGTGATATTTTTGTGTTTGTTGGTGATGTGATATTTTTGTAAGTGTTTGTTGGTGATGTGATATTTTTGTGTTTGTTGGTGATGTGATATTTTTGTAAGTGTTTGTTGGTGATGTATAATTGTTTAAAGTGTTTGTTGGTGATGTGATATTTTTGTAAGTGTTTGTTGGTGATGTGATATTGTTTAAAGTGTTTGTTGTTGATGTGATATTGTTTAAAGTGTCCGTTGGTGATGTGATATTGTTTAAAGTGTTTGTTGGTGATGTGATATTGTTTAAAGTGTTTGTTGGTGATGTGATATTGTTTAAAGTGTTGGTGATGTGATATTGTTTAAAGTCTTTGTTGGTGATGTGATATTGTTTAAAGTGTTGGTGATGTGATATTGTTTAAAGTCTTTGTTGGTGATGTGATATTGTTTAAAGTGTTGGTGATGTGATATTGTTTAAAGTTTTGGTGATGTGATATTGTTTAAAGTCTTTGTTGGTGATGTGATATTGTTTAAAGTGTTTGTTGATGATTGCTGCTGCTCTTGTCTCTCTCATCAATGTTCTTCTCAGTGTCTGTCAGGTATTCCTCTTTTCACCTTACCTGTTGTTTCCCACACGAAGGCTTGCTTTGCTATTCGGTTATTATCTCTTCTCATCACATGTTCAACATATGACCATCATCTTTTCTTGATTACTGAAGATATTAGTGGTTGATTGGTGATTTAATTTAAATATGATAAGCCTGTTATTCTTTTCTAGGCACAGTCCAGGAACTTTCTGATAGCTCCTTGTAAGACCAACAAACCTTAAAAAATGCTGTGAGAACATCAAACCCTCAGGTCAACCACAAAAAAGATGGATTTATATAATATGAAAGACACTAGGAATCTTATCAGGACAGGCTAACAGAAATACAGAAAACTGCAAGCCTTATCGTTCTTTTGATGCCAAAAGGCAATGAGGAAGGAATGAATATGATTAATTTTAGAATATAGGCTCTTTCAGAAGGAAATTAGCACATTTAAGTCAGATTTATTGTAAGGATTTGTGTAATGGATTCTAAAGAAGCGGAAACTTGTGCACTGGCATATGTTTAACTGTTAAGAAGAGGGAACTTATGTTCATATATAATTTGTTCAGAATATTGAAATGGTATGACTTGTCCTTTCTCTGTCCTTGGTTTAGTTTGCATCAGACATCATGCTTTATGTGGCATGAGATATTTTGTTTAAGGGGAGGGGTTTTCTCTACCTTGTCTATTGTTGCACCTGGTTGTTCATTATAATGGGATGTTGTTTAACAGTAACTGTGTTAATTAGAATGGGATGTTGTTTAACAGTAACTGTGTTAATTAGAATGGGATGTTGTTTAACAGTAACTGTGTTAATTAGAATGGGATGTTGTTTAACAGTAACTGTGTTAATTAGAATGGGATGTTGTTTAACAGTAACTGTGTTAATTAGAATGGGACGTTGTTTAACAGTAGCTGTGTTAATTAGAATGGGATGTTGTTTAACAGCAACTGTGTTAATTAGAATGGGATGTTGTTTAACAGTAACTGTGTTAATTAGAATGGGATGTTGTTTAACAGTAACTACAAAAACATTTCATTTGTTGTTTGTGGATGAAGCTAAGAACTGATGTTATTTCAACTGCTTTTTTTTCTTATTTTGTTTGTCACATTAAGCAAAGATGACCAGTCAGGCGTAACTGTTAATGGATGTTCATACACTAATCTTATCATGTTATGACTTACCAGTAAAATAATGTTGTTTTTCTTTTTTTCTTTTCCCAGCTCCGGCAACTTGCTACAGTTAAATGCTGCCATGCACAAACATGAAGCTTTTTTCATTCGATGTGGCATATACCTCATTCTGGAAAAGCTAAAAATTATCACCTACAGAAATCTTTTCAAAAAGTGTTAGTCTCTAGTTCCACATCAAATCACTTGCTACTGCTTTTTTTTTATTATTTCTTCCAGGAAACATCAGAAATTCATTCGTTGTATCAGATTCATGATTTGTGTCATTGTATCAGATTCATGATTTGTGTCATTGTATCAGATTCATGATTTGTGTCATTGTATCAGATTCATGATTTGTGTCATTGTATCAGATTCATGATTTGTGTCATTGTATCAGATTTATGATTTATGTTATTGTATCAGATTTATGATTTGTGTCATTGTATCAGATTTATGATTTGTGTCATTGTATCAGATTTATGGTTTGTGTCATTGTATCAGATTCATGATTTGTGTTATTGTATCAGATTCATGATTTGTGTCATTGTATCAGATTTATGATTTGTGTCATTGTATCAGATTTATGATTTGTGTTATTGTATCAGATTTATGATTTGTGTCATTGTATCAGATTCATGATTTGTGTCATTGTATCAGATTCATGATTTGTGTCATTGTATCAGATTCATGATTTGTGTCATTGTATCAGATTCATGATTTGTGTCATTGTATCAGATTTATGGTTGAGGATGACGTAATGGGACGCACCAAGATGGAAGCTTGGTCGCATTCGAGCCATGGTGAATGGTGTAAACAATGTTGACTTTGATCATCACGCAATCTGTTATCACAGCGAGTTATTGGATTTTTTGAAATGTAAACTCGGGTTTGATAATAAATGTTTGTACACAGTTCGTTAATTAACCATCGCTGTTGATCAAGTCTTTATTCTGCTGGCTTCGCGACCGTGGATGCTAACGACCTAACTTGTGCAGACGGTTGGTTTGGGGCAAATTGTACGTTACAGTGTCACTGCTATAATGACTCAGTTTGTGACAAAACTACAGGGACATGCCCAAACAATGACAGTTTTCAGCACGAATATTTCGGACCCCAGTGTCAGTACTTGGATCTCGTTTACAAAATTAGGCCCAAAAATCTGAACCTACTTTCCTGTTTGATAACAACGACACCGTATGTAATCTGGACACATATTCTACATCAGATGAGGCAACTCTCAATCAATCTTTGCCATTCTCCTGGTTTAGGATTTATGTGAATGACTTAACAGATCCGGACAGTTTCACGGTAAAACTAAATGGTTCTGCCTCATGTGAAAATGAATCAAGGTTTGTAGTTAGTCCGCACGAGATTGGTGTCTTTTGCTCTGGGGCTGGTCTGATCAATAAGTTACGGATTGAAGGGGCGATAGTTGCAAATATCTGCTTTATCTACATTGGCAGGGGTCGGAATGTGGCTCTCAAACAGAACACAAAACAGTCCGACACATTTAATGCTTGTTATACAGGAGACGGCTGTGGACCAGAAGCCGCAGCTAATGGCAAAACAAAGACCAATCTCTATGACAATGACTGCACATGCACACAATTGGGAAGTGGAACCAATTCTTTTTTCTGGTATCTGAACTTTGCCACGCCCCAGAAGACTCACACCATTCGAATCTATTATCGAGCTAGCACTATGATTTGGGTAAAGAATGTCTCTCTAAAGGTTTTCTCTGACAGTGGCGGCGTAGTGTTTCAGTATAATGATATTCATACCCTAATTTTTCTATGAACACTATTGTAGTCAACACACAAGCGCCAATGGCACACATTAAGTTTGAGTTCTCACCGATCATTTCGCAGGCTGACAGTGCACTGATGGTGTGTGAGGTGCAAACATTTACAGACACCTATTGTCTGAACGGGCATTGTTGGTTCTTTTGTGCAGTGTGTAGTGGGTGTAGCAAAGGCTGCAATGTTATCATCGGTACATGTCATGGTAACTGTTCACTTGGGATCTATGGACACGACTGCTCTGGGTCTTGTCTCTGTGTCTGTCCTTTATGTGAGGAAAAATCCAGAAAATGCCTACAATGTAAACGTCCTGGCTATACCTGTAATGACACTTGTCCCAATGGTAATTTTGGGCTTCAGTGCGAACAGACGTGTTCTGATGGCTGTGTCATCATATGTGACCCGGAAAGTGCAGACTGTACGTGCAAAGAAATGTACTACAGGTCAGACTGCACTCTCAAATGTCCTGACAACTGTTTCAACGACACCTGTGAACAGTCAACCAGGAAGTGTACATGCAAGGGAACGTTCAATGGGTCATACTGCACTCTCAAATCTCTGGACAACTGTTTGAACGAAACCTGTGAACAGTTAATTGGGGCCTGCGACTCGTATGTCGATGATTCCCACGTTAAGAAGAGTCTGCCAACTACAACAAACCTAAGCATATGGATTCCTTAATGTGTTTCTGTGCTGGACATGGTTCATTTCTTGGTTCATATTCAGCTTTACTGCAGCTTTGCATTTTTATGCCTTAACCCTTCATTTCTTGGTGTTTTTCCAATGTCATGGCTCATATCTTGATGTGTTTCTGTGCTAGCCATGGCTCATATCTTAGCTTGTGTGTGTGTGTGTGTGTGTGCGTGCGTGCTTGCGTGCGTGCGTGTGTGTGTGCTGGCCATGGCTCATATCTTTGTGTGTGTCATGTTAGTCATATCTCACATCTTGGTGTGTCCGTGTTAATCATGTCTAATATCTTTATGTGTGTCTGTGTTTAGTCATATCTCATATTTTAGTGTGTATCTGTGTTAGTCATGTTTCATATCTTTGTGTGTGAAAATCCTGAAGAAAAAGTCACAACCAAATCGCAATGCATAAAAAACACCTTACCAAAAAAGGAAAATAACAAAAAACAAAAATGGATAACTGACAACATCTTAGAAAAAATAGAAGAAAGAAGACAAGCGAAGAACACTGCCAGATACAAGGAAATTGATAATGAAATACGCAAAAAGTCAAAGAAGACTGGCTCAACCAAAGATGTCTAGAAATTGAAGCTATGGAAAGTAAACAAAATTTAAGAGGGATGCGCACAGAAATAAAGAGAATGACTAATAAAGAAAAAAAATCTGCAGGAAACGGTTGTATTGCAAACAAAGAAGGAAAAATGCTAACAGACAACAAAGATATAATCGATAGATGGCAGGAATATATAACAGAATTATTTCATGACAAAAGGGACAAAAAAACTATTTATAAAATGTACGCCCAGCTATAAAATCCTGAAATCTGGAGTAGAAAAAGCTATAAAAACAATGAAAAAGTGAAAAACAGCAGAACCTGACAATATACAGATAGAGATGATACAGGCACTAGAAGATTTTGGCATTGAAGTGATCACAGACATATGCTATGACATATACCATACAGGATACATACCAAATGAACTAAAAACATCAACTTTCATTGCATTGCCTAAAAAGAATGGTGCAGTTGAATGCAGTGATTTTAGAACAATAAGCCTAATGAGCCAGGTAACAAAATTTTACTAAAGGTTATACAGGGAAGGATTCAGAATAAAATCAATACTGAATTAGATGAGCAGCAATTTGAATTCAGGAAAAACAGTGTGACAAAAGAAGCCATATTTAACATGAGAACATTGATTGAAAAATACATAGAAGTAAACAACCAATAAATGCCTGCTTCATAGACTGCACCAAAGCTTATTTGATAGAATACACCATAATCAAATTATAGAATGCCTAAAAGATATAAATCTAGATAACACAGACATACGCCTAATATGTAATTTGTATTGGGAGCAAACAGCAATAATAAAATATAATGAAGAGAACTCTACACCCATTGATATAAAAAGAGGAGTAAGACAAGGATGCATCCTATCACCAAGCTTGTTCAATCTATACACTGAGCAAATCTTTAAAAATATCACAGAGATGCCAGGCCTAAACATTAATGGAAAGATAATCAATAACCTAAGATATGCTGATGATACTGTTCTACTAGCAGAAAATCCTAAAGATCTACAACACTTACTTAATGAAATAAACATGACAAGCAAAAAATATGGACTGGATATGAATATCAAAAGGACTAAAACTATGATCATAAACAAAGAAAATTCTGAAGACCTACAAATAAATAACAAAGTTGAAAGAATACATCTGGAGACAGTTCAGAGCTACAACTACCTGGGACACACTATAACCAGTGATGGAAAATGTTTAACTGAAATAAACAAAAGAATAGGTATGGCAAAAAGTAATTTCTCTGTCTGCGATCAAGACTCAATCAGAGTAGGATTCCAGACTCTCTCATGAAGTCAGCTGTCTGTTTAAGGGAATCGATTGCTCCATATAGTTTCTCTTCCGGGAGGTGGGTATGGACCACATTGCTCTTCTCCGGTCTGTGTACTGGGGGCAATCCTGTAGAACATGTTTTGTAGTCATATTGTCTAGTGTACAGTGGCATAGGCTGGTTATACCTATTTTGAATTTGGTGAACATGTGATTTCTCATTCTATTGTGGCCAGTGCGTAGGCGATTTATAATGACTTGATCCCTCCTTGATAGTTGATGGTATCCGTCCCTCTCGTTATGCTTTGGGTGTTCTTGTTTCCATTTTTCATGGTACTGGCCTTTGAGGATGGATTTGGCTTCATCATAACTGATTGAATGGTTCTCTTGTAGTAACCTCCCTCCCTCTTTAGCTAATTTGTCTGCGCGTTCGTTCCCGTGTATATTACAGTGTGATGGTATCCACTGAATGACTACTCTCTGGAAGTTATTGCATAGTTGGTCCAGGGTTCTTCTCAAGTCATCTAGTTCATTGTTCTTGGGGATTATAAGAGCTGATAATACCAACAGTGCATCAGTCAGAATCACCAATTTATTGTGCAGGTTATTTTTGTGTTGAGTAGCCAGTGTTGCAGCATCTCTGAGGGCCTCAGTTTCTGCTTTAAATTTGTTTAAGAATTTCCCAGTAGCTATTGACTTGGTGATCTCGTCCTGGTTATTCAGCCTCAAGAACACACCTCCTCCATTTCTAGTGGCATTTGTAGCAGAGCCATCTGTGTATATGTGGAACCAAGAGTCCTGTGGGTAGGTATCGTGTATGTCTGCTACATGTTTTATTTCTGTGTCTGATTGGGTGCCTTTTTCATGATTCCTGTTATATTTTCCTTAAGTTCTGGTATTTTATGTTTTCCATGAGGAGACCTATCAGATGGGCACAAGGGTTTCGATATTGTTTGGGAAAGTACTGGGTCTCCAGTAATTAGTTCATTGGAGATTGCAGCGAAGTTGCTCCTCTTTAGTCGTACAATTCCTAAACCAGTTATTCTCTGGTGCATGGGGTGGCTAAGGAGCCTTCTATATTTCTCCGCTTGTTGCAATACTTTAGTGACCCGTCTGTCATCGAAGGGTTGTAAACCTGTTACTGTTTCTAGAGTCTTGATAGGTGTAGATTTCATAGCACCAGTGATGATACGGGTAGCTTGGTTCTGTGTCCTGTTAATTTTGCTAAGCTGTGATTTGGAAGCCATAGCCCAGGCTGTGACTCCATACTCTAGGACATCATCAGCATCAGTCAGCCAAAATGACTTTGGGGTTCACCCAATCAACTGACACGATTTTGGGTGTTCACAAAGTCAGCTGACGACTTTTGGAGTTCAGCCAATCAGCTGACATTACTTTGGGGTTCACCCAATCAGATGACATGATTTTGGGGTTCACTCAGTCAGCTTACATGACTTTGAGGTTCACCCAGTCAGCTTACATGACTTTGGGGTTCACTCAGTCAGTCAACATGACTTTGCTATGGGCTGCAGAGATTTTCAGTAAGAAATAAGGTAGCTTTGCTTGATGGGGAGCATATCACCAGTAAATGTTCCTAAGGAAATAGACAAAAAATGGGTACTTGGTGTGTCCATGAACATAGACAAAATATGGGAACTTGGTGTGTCCAAGAACATAGACTAAAAATATGTATGAGATGTGTCCAAGAACCAAAAAATAGGTATGAGGTGTGTCCAAGAACATAGACAAAAAATAGGTATAAGGTGTGTTGAAGAACATAGACAAAATATGTGGACTTGGTGTGTCCAAGAACATAGACAAAATATAGGTATGAGGTGTGTCCAAGAACATAGACAAAAAATAGGTATGGTGTGTCCAAGAACATAGACTAAAAAAACAGGAGCACTATTGTGCAGCCTAACATTTGTACGTAGCTTCGAGATCACACAATCATGATATGAATTGTCTGCCCCATTCACCATCGATGGCTGATATCACTTATTCCAGGCAAGTTGATGTCATGTGTTACTTTCTCCTGACCCAGAAGTCTCAGTAACTAAGAAAGCAGTGCATGCTACTCCTCTCTTTAGAGGAGGGAGGGGGTGTCTTCATTAAATATCTGCCTCCATTCCAACACATATTTTTGTGATAGAGCACAAGAGACTTTGCTGCTAGGAGCACATTTCTTTTGAGTTGTCTGATGTATTACAGTAACTTCCTCCCAACACAAGCTATAATTAATAGACTAAAGGCTGACAAGAATTGTTGGAAATTGCAATTGAAAATTATCTATTTTTTTTAGTGTAAGCATTTTATTTCATTAAAATATTGGCATGTTTTTCTTTTAATTGCTTGTGAACAGTTTATGTAACACCAGTTATTTTTATTCCAGCAATCTTCAGCAAAAAAAAAATGATGTCCGGGTTCGATCCATAGCAGTGGCAGATTTTTTTGGGACTGACAAGGCTCTGGGGTTCACCCAGCCTCTAAAATTGGGTACCAGATATTTTTCTGGGAAGTAAAGGCGGCCTGGCATGATACTGACCACAGCACCCATAAATGTGCAGTGGTTATAGAAAAATATGGTCACTAACACCATATTCCCCATACGCCTAGCAATGTGTGAAGGGAACCTTTACTTTAGTTTTTTTTAATCTAAAAATATATCCTATATGAGTGTTTACCAATTTTAATTTTTGTGTGTGCTCTTTATCATTCACAAATATTTAATCCGCTGGTTGTTGTCCTCAGGTATTTAATCAATGCAAAGAACCATTTAATAGACATCAGTGCATTCACAGTAGCACTCAGAATGATGAAGGTAAGAAGGCCTGTGATACTTGTTCAATATAAATATTGTTTTGATAGATTTGTTGACAAATGTTTTGTGTGAGTTACAGGAAGTGTCCTATCTGTCTGTTGTGAGAGTTACATGAAGTGTCCTATCTGTCTGTTGTGTGAGTTACAGGAAGTGTCCTATCTGTCTGTTGTGAGAGTTACATGAAGTGTCCTATCTGTCTGTTGTGAGAGTTACATGAAGTGTCCTATCTGTCTGTTGTGAGAGTTACATGAAGTGTCATATCTGTCTGTTGTGTGAGTTACATGAAGTGTCCTATCTGTCTGTTGTGTGAGTTACATGAAGTGTCCTATCTGTCTGTTGTGTGAGTTACATGAAGTGTCCTATCTGTCTGTTGTGAGAGTTACATGAAGTGTCCTATATGTCTGTTGTGAGAGTTACATGAAGTGTCCTATCTGTCTGTTGTGTGAGTTACATGAAGTGTCCTATCTGTCTGTTGTGAGAGTTACATGAAGTGTCCTATCTGACTGTTGTGAGAGTTACATGAAGTGTCCTATCTGTCTGTTGTGAGAGTTACATGAAGTGTCCTATCTGTCTGTTGTGAGAGTTACATGAAGTGTCCTATCTGTCTGTTGTGAGAGTTACATGAAGTGTCCTATCTGTCTGTTGTGAGAGTTACATGAAGTGTCCTATCTGTCTGTTGTGTGAGTTACATGAAGTGTCCTATCTGTCTGTTGTGTGAGTTACATGACGTGTCCTATCTGTCTGTTGTGTGAGTTACATGAAGTGTCCTATCTGTCTGTTGTGTGAGTTACATGAAGTGTCCTATCTGTCTGTTGTGTGAGTTACATGAAGTGTCCTATATGTATTTTGTGTCAGTTACATGTAGTGTCCTATATGTATTTTGTGTCAATTACATGTAGTGTCCTATATGTCTGTTGTGTCAGTTACATGTAGTGTCCTATCTGTTTGTTGTGTCAGTTACATATAGTGTCCTATATGTTTATTGTGTCAGTTACATGTAGTGTCCTATATGTCTGTTGTGTCAGTTACATGCAGTGTCCTATCTGTCTTTTGTGTCAGTTACATGTAGTGTCCTATCTGTCTGTTGTGTCAGTTACATGTAGTGTCCTATCTGTTTGTTGTGTCAGTTACATGTAGTGTCCTATATGTTTATTGTGTCAGTTACATGTAGTGTCCTATATGTCTGTTGTGTCAGTTACATGCTGTGTCCTATATGCCTTTTGTGTCAGTTACATGTAGTGTCCTATATGTCTGTTGTGTCGTTTACATGGAGTGTCCTATATGTTTGTTGTGTGAGTTACATGAAGTTTTCTATCTGTCTGTTGTGTGAGTTACATGAAGTGTCCTATATGTATTTTGTGTCAGTTACATGTAGTGTCCTATATGTATTTTGTGTCAGTTACATGTAGTGTCCTATATATCTGTTGTGTCAGTTACATGTAGTGTCCTATATGTATTTTGTGTCAGTTACATGTAGTGTCCTTTCTGTTTGTTGTGTCAATTACATGTAGTGTCCTATATGTCCTTTGTGTCAGTTTCATAGAGTGTCCTATCTGTTTGTTGTGTCAGTTACATGGAGTGTCCTATCTGTCTTTTGTGTCAGTTACATGTAGTGTCCTATCTGTCTGTTGTGTCAGTTACATGTAGTGTCCTATCTGTTTGTTGTGTCAGTTACATGTAGTGTCCTATATGTTTATTGTGTCAGTTACATGTAGTGTCCTATATGTCTGTTGTGTCAGTTACATGCTGTGTCCTATATGCCTTTTGTGTCAGTTACATGTAGTGTCCTATATGTCTGTTGTGTCGTTTACATGGAGTGTCCTATATGTTTGTTGTGTGAGTTACATGAAGTTTTCTATCTGTCTGTTGTGTGAGTTACATGAAGTGTCCTATATGTATTTTGTGTCAGTTACATGTAGTGTCCTATATGTATTTTGTGTCAGTTACATGTAGTGTCCTATATATCTGTTGTGTCAGTTACATGTAGTGTCCTATATGTATTTTGTGTCAGTTACATGTAGTGTCCTTTCTGTTTGTTGTGTCAATTACATGTAGTGTCCTATATGTCCTTTGTGTCAGTTTCATAGAGTGTCCTATCTGTTTGTTGTGTCAGTTACATGGAGTGTCCTATCTGTCTTTTGTGTCAGTTACATGGAGTGTCCTATTTGTTTGTTGTGTCAGTTACATGGAGTGTCCTATCTGTCTGTTGTGTCAATTGCATGCAGTGTCCTATATGTTTTTTGTGTCAGTTACATGTAATGTCCTATATGTTTGTTGTGTCAGTTACATGTAGTGTCCTATATGTCTTTTGTGTGTGTTACATGTAGTGTCCTATCTGTCTGTTGTTGTCAGTTACATGGAGTGTCCTATCTGTTTGTTGTGTCAGTTACATGGAGTGTCCTATCTGTCTGTTGTGTCAGTTGCATGCAGTGTCCTATATGTCTTTTGTGTCAGTTACATGTAATGTCCTATATGTTTGTTGTGTCAGTTACATGTAGTGTCCTATATGTCTTTTGTGTCAGTTACATGTAGTGTCCTATATGTCTTTTGTGTCAGTTACATGTAATGACCTATATGTCTTTTGTGTCAGTTACATGTAGTGTCCTATATGTCTTTTGTGTCAGTTACATGTAGTGTCCTATCTGTCTGTTGTGTCAGTTACATGTAGTGTCCTATATGTTTATTGTGTCAGTTACATGTAGTGTCCTATATGTTTATTGTGTCAGTTACATGTAGTGTCCTATATGTCTGTTGTGTCAGTTACATGTAGTGTCCTATATGTTTATTGTGTCAGTTACATGTAGTGTCATATATGTCTGTTGTGTCAGTTACATGAATTGTCCGATATGTTTATTGTGTCAGTTACATGTAGTGTCATATATGTCTGTTGTGTCAGTTACATGTAGTGTCCTATATGTTTATTGTGTCAGTTACATGTAGTGTCCTATATGTTTACTGTGTCAGTTACATGTAGTGTCCTATATGTCTGTTGTGTCAGTTACATGTAGTGTCCTATATGTCTGTTGTGTCAGTTACATTAAGTGTCCTACCTGTCTGTTGTGTCAGCTACATGAAGTGTCCTATTTGTCTGTTGTGTCAATTACATGTAGTGTCCTACCTGTCTGTTGTGTCAGCTACATGAGGTGTCCTACCTGTCTGTTGTGTCAGCTGCATGTAGTGTCCTATTTATCTGTTGTGTCATCAGTCATATGAAGCGTCCTATCAGTTGTGTCAGTCATGTGAAGTGCCATGTTGGTTGTGTCAGTCATGTGAAGTGCCATGTTGGTTGTGTCATTCATGTGAAGTGCCCTGTCAGTTGTGTCAGTCATGTGAAGTGTTCTGTCAGTTGTGTCAGTCATGTGAAGTGCCCTGTCAGTTGTGTCAGTCATGTGAAGTTCCCTATCAGTTGTATCAGTCATGTGAAGTGCCCTGTCAGTTGTGTCAGTCATGTGAAGTTCCCTATCATTTGTATCAGTCATGTGAAGTTCCCTATCAGTTGTACCAGTCATGTGAAGTACCCTGTCAGTTGTGTCAGTCCTGTGAAGTGCCCTGTCATTTGTGTCAGTCATGTGAAGTGCCCTCTCAGTTGTGTCAGTCATGTGAAGTGCCCTCTCAGTTGTGTCAGTCATGTGAAGTGCCATGTTGGTTGTGTCAGTCATGTGAAGTGCCATGTTGGTTGTGTCAGTCATGTGAAGTGCCCTGTCAGTTGTGTCAGTCATGTGAAGTGTTGTGTCAGTCATGTGAAGTGTCCTGTCAATTGTGTCAGTCATGTGAAGTGCCATGTTGGTTGTGTCAGTCATGTAAAGTGCTCTGTCAGTTGTGTCAGTCATGTGAAGTGCCCTGTCAGTTGTGTCAGTCATGTGAAGTGCTCTGTCAGTTGTGTCAGTCATGTGAAGTGCCCTGTCAGTTGTGTCAGTCATGTGAAGTTCCCTATCAGTTATGTCAGTCATGTGAAGTGCCCTGTCATTTGCATCAGTCATGTGAAGTTCCCTATCAGTTGTACCAGTCATGTGAAGTACCCTGTCAGTTGTGTCAGTCCTGTGAAGTGCCCTGTCATTTGTGTCAGTCATGTGAAGTGCCCTCTCAGTTGTGTCAGTCATGTGAAGTGCCCTCTCAGTTGTGTCATTCATGTGAAGTGCCCTCTCAGTTGTGTCAGTCATGTGAAGTGCCCTCTCAGTTGTGTCAGTCATGTGAAGTACCCTATCAGTTGTGTCAATCATGTGAAGTACCCTGCCAGTTTGGTCAGTCATGTGAAGTCAGGTGTGTCAGTCATGTGAAATGCCCTGTCATTTGTGTCAGTCATGTGAAGTGCCTTATCCGGTGTGTCAGTTATGTGAAGTGTCCTGTCAGTTGTGTCAGTCAAGTGAAGTGCCCTATCAGGTGTGTCAGTCATGTGAAATGCCCTGTCATTTGTGTCAGTCATGTGAAGTGCTCTATCAGGTGTGTCAGTCATGTGAAATGCCCTGTCATTTGTGTCAGTCATGTGAAGTGCCCTATCAGGTGTGTCAGTTATGTGAAGTGCCCTGTCAGTTGTGTCAGTCAAGTGAAGTGCCCTATCAGGTGTGTCAGTCATGTGAAATGCCCTGTAATTTGTGTCAGTCATGTGAAGTGCTCTATCAGGTGTGTCAGTCATGTGAAATGCCCTGTCATTTGTGTCAGTCATGTGAAGTGCCCTATCAGGTGTGTCAGTTATGTGAAGTGCCCTGTTAGTTGTGTCAGTCATGTGAAGTTCCATGTTGATGTTCTGCTGTAATGATGTAGCCTCACTACCAATCATGCACATGTTTTTAAAGAATTATTTACAAGATTTTTTAAGGGGGTGGTGTTGAATGTATGAAGTCAATGAAGGAGAGTGAGATATAATTGTGGTAAAGTGGGGCAGTGACTCAACAAAGTATTGTAACCACTGACAAGAGAATGTATGGACTGTCATGGAGGCCACAACTTTTTTGTTTACAGGTGGACGATATTGATGATGACGAGACTCAGTGTATTCTCGCTAATTTGATTTTTGAGGTGAGTTCACAATGGGAGGAGGTGGGTTGTGTGTCAGTTCACAAAGTAGAAGGTGGGTTTTGTGTCAATTCACAAAGTAGAAGGTGGGTTTTGTGTTAATTCACAAATTAGAAGGTGGGTTTTGTGTCAGTTCACAAAATAGAAGGTGGGTTTTGTGTCAGTTCACAATGTTGCTATGTTTTTAATATGTGAAGTCAGAGTCTGGTTTTTTAGGTATGTTCACAATCTGATTTTAGAGATGAGTTCACAGTGTAATATGTTTATGTTATGTTTGAGTTCACAGTGTAATTTGTTTATATTGTTTGAGTTCACAGTGTAATATGTTTATGTTATGTTTGAGTTCACAGTGTAATTTGTTTATATTGTTTGAGTTCACAGTGTAATATGTTTATGTTATGTTTGAGTTCACAGTGTAATATGTTTATATTGTGTGAGTTCACAGTGTAATATGTTTATGTTATGTTTGAGTTCACAGTGTAATATGTTTATGTTATGTTTGAGTTCACAGTGTAATATGTTTATGTTATGTTTGAGTTCACAGTGTAATATGTTTATGTTATGTTTGAGTTCACAGTGTAATATGTTTATGTTGTGTTTGAGTTCACAGTGTAATATGTTTATGTTATGTTTGAGTTCACAGTGTAATATGTTTATGTTATGTTTGAGTTCACAGTGTAATATGTTTATGTTATGTTTGAGTTCACAGTGTAATATGTTTATGTTATGTTTGAGTTCACAGAGGTAGTATGTTTTCTTATGTGAGTTCACAATCTTATCTTATTTTAATTGTCAATTCACAAGCGTAACACAGACACGCATACACACACACACATGCACGAATGTGCACACACACACACAATCTATAAAATGTAGGCTCCAGATATGGGAAACAATTTTATTATTGACAATGTTCTTGTTGAGATATGAACATTTGTTGACTCTGAGATATGAACATTTGTTGACTCTGAGATATGAACATTTGTTGACTCTGAGATATGAACATTTGTTGACTCTGAGATATGAACATTTGTTTGACTGATAACAAGGTTGCAGGGGACATGTGCGTGTGTACGTGTAAGTGTTTCTAGATTTAGAGAGAATATTTAATTCATCATTTGTTGTCTGTTTGCTTGAGGCCAACAAGACTGAACAACTACGGACCAGACTCAGCTGTAACTGACAAGTGGTGGGCTGGTCTCATTAAACCTGTTGTTGTAGTTGGGTAGGGCTACCACATGTGTTGTGGACAAGAAGCTGCTGCTTGTGTCAGATGTGTCTGCACTCGTTCAATAGGAAAGAAACAAATGCCTTTTGTTTATTTTGGCATATCCCACTTTTGTGATCAACAAGAGGGGTGGAGAGTTTACTGCTGTTGTGGGGTTCAAGGTTACTTAACTAGTGCAGCCATTACAGAGTCTAAAGTATTGACTTCACCCACATTAGAAGCGACCTTGTTCTGAAGTGAACCATTTTCTGTATTGACAATTGATAGTTTCATTCTTTTTGAGACTAGCTCCCCATTTGTCCAATATCTCTTTTAGGAAACATTCAGGGCATCTTTACCGCCCAGAAAAATATCTGGTACCCATTTTTAGAATTAGGTGAACTCCAAAACCTTTTCAATTAAAAAAATCTCAAATGAGCTGGATCCTTTGAGACTAAGAGCGAAGCACCCAACCACTGAGGCTACTAAATCACCATTCAAATGATGTATTCCCACCGAAATATTCAATAGAAAAGAAATTACGAAACAGAGGAAACATGTTGGATTGAACATCAGAGGACAACATTCAGAGTAGAAAACTAAGAGCTAACAACAGCGAACACATTCACATAGTAGGGAAACATTTCACATAGAGGATCCAATTAAGATATCATCATAAGGATGGATCAATGTGGCTAGAATAGTTTTTTCAATTTAAACATTTGAAGTTTTACCCAGTTCAGCACAAAAACTAAACTAACACAGCAACTTGTGTGGTTGTATCTGGATGTGAATATTGAAGAACAACAGACAAGGAAACACCAAGGCTGTTATCATGTCACACAACATGTCTCTGGTAGATAACAACAGACAAGGAAACACCAAGGCTGTTATCTTCTCACACAACCTATCTCTGGTAGATAACAACAGACAAGGAAACACCAAGGCTGTTATCTTCTCACACAACCTATCTCTGGTAGATAACAACAGACAAGGAAACACCAAGGCTGTTATCTTCTCACACAACCTATCTCTGGTAGATAACAACAGACAAGGAAACACCAAGGCTGTTATCATGTCACACAACATGTCTCTGGTAGATAACAACAGACAAGGAAACACTAAGACAGTTATCATCTCACACAACCTATCTCTGGTAGATACCAACAGACAAGGAAACACCAAGGCTGTTATCTTCTCACACAACCTATCTCTGGTAGATAACAACAGACAAGGAAACACCAAGGCTGTTATCATGTCACACAACCTATCTCTGGTAGATAACAACAGACAAGGAAACACCAAGGCTGTTATCATGTCACACAACCTATCTCTGGTAGATAACAACAGACAAGGAAACACCAAGGCTGTTATCTTCTCACACAACCTATCTCTGGTAGATAACAACAGACAAGGAAACACCAAGGCTGTTATCTTCTCACACAACATGTCTCTGGTAGATAACAACAGACAAGGAAACACCAAGGCTGTTATCATGTCACACAACATGTCTCTGGTAGATAACAACAGACAAGGAAACACCAAGGCTGTTATCATGTCACACAACATGTCTCTGGTAGATAACAACAGACAAGGAAACACCAAGGCTGTTATCTTCTCACACAACCTATCTCTGGTAGATACCAACAGACAAGGAAACACCAAGGCTGTTATCTTCTCACACAACCTATCTCTGGTAGATAACAACAGACAAGGAAACACCAAGGCTGTTATCATCTCACACAACCTATCTCTGGTAGATACCAACAGACAAGGAAACACCAAGGCTGTTATCATCTCACACAACATGTCTCTGGTAGATAACAACAGACAAGGAAACACTAAGACAGTTATCATCTCACACAACCTATCTCTGGTAGATAACAACAGACAAGGAAACACCAAGGCTGTTATCATGTCACACAACATGTCTCTGGTAGATAACAACAGACAAGGAAACACCAAGGCTGTTATCATGTCACACAACATGTCTCTGGTAGATAACAACAGACAAGGAAACACCAAGGCTGTTATCATGTCACACAACATGTCTCTGGTAGATAACAACAGACAAGGAAACACCAAGGCTGTTATCTTCTCACACAACCTATCTCTGGTAGATAACAACAGACAAGGAAACACCAAGGCTGTTATCTTCTCACACAACCTATCTCTGGTAGATACCAACAGACAAGGAAACACCAAGACTGTTATCATCTCACACAACCTGGCCCACTGTACTCCCCCTACACTTTTTGCTTCTCACACGTTATTGCGCTGTTAGAACATAGATATATCATTGCTCATTAATCACTACTCTACACTCATCATCCACCTTTTGCTCATTAATCACCATAATTTAATTATTAACCATCACCATTCAATCATTTTTGACAAATAATTAACCGCCAAATTCACTTATTGATTAATTTGTTCATTATTGACCGTAATCAATTAATTAACCACTACAATTCACTCATTATTGACATAAATCATACATCATCATCATCATGTACCATACCGGTTGGCGTTGGCGATCATGTCCTTCCACAATCTTCTATCCACTGTGCATCGTATGAGTTCTGTTGTTGACTGTTTTCCATGCCATGACACCAAGCTATCCAGTATTTTCTCTTTTTGTCGTCCGCGATCTCTCTTTCCTTTTATTTTTACAGTTGTAACCAAGTATTCCAACTTTCCTCTTCTCATGATGTGCCCGAAAAATGTTGATTGCTTCTTTCTGATGTTTTTTAAGAACTCCCTTTTTGTGTTGACCTCTTTGAGAACTTTCTCATTGGTCTTTTTAGCTGTCCAGGGAACTTTCAACATTCTTCTGAGAAATCCCATCTCTGTGGCCTCTAATAGTCTTTTCATTTGTTTGTCTATTGTCCATGATTTTCTTCCATAGGTCAGAATTGGTTCTATATAGCATCGATGAACTCTCTTTCTCATTTCTATTGACATAGATTTGTTGCATAAGATATTTTTCATTTTCTGAAATGCTATTTTGGCCTGAACTATTCTGCTTTTTATTTCTGTGTTGCATCTTCCATCTGATGTTATCACTGTGCCCAAGTATTTCAAACGTTGCACTTGTTTCAGATTTGTCTTGTTTATTTTTATGCTGCATGATGGTGATGATTGTTTCTTCGATGTAACCATTACTTGTTTTCTTACTGTTCAGACTGAGACCTTTCTTCTTGCTTTCTTTTACTATTATATCTGTCATTTCTTGTAGCCCATTCTCTGTCTCTGCTATTAAGACTGTGTCATCCGCATATCGTAAATTATTTATGTTGTGACCATTGATTTCAATTCCTTTTTTTGTCTACTATTGATCTCATAATATGTTCGCTGTAAAGTTAAAACAAATCCGGCAACAGAACACAGCCTTGTCTGACGCCTTGTTTTATAAATTGAAATTGTCCTGTTTGGTTGTTAATTCGTATAGCTGCTGTTTGTTGCCAGTACATATTTTTTATGATTCGCAGATCCTTGCCATTAATGTTTAATTTCTCCAGCATATTTATTTATTATTTCCATGTGCTTTACTTTGTCAAATGCTTTCGTGTAGTCTATAAAGCATATATATAGATCTTTCTTTACCTCTATAGATCTTTCTATCAATGTTCTTAAGATGTATATTGCATTATTGGTGCCCTTTCCTTCCACAAATCCACATTGTTCCTCACTTATTTCTGGTTTTATTTTGTTCTTTACATGTCTCATGATGATTCTTAGTAATATTTTAGTCATATGGCTCATGAGACTAATAGTGCGACGGTCTTCACAATCAGTGGCGCCTGACTTCTTCAGTATGGCTACAAAGATAGATTTTAGTAGATCTTCAGGTATGTGTCCAGTGTTATATATGTCATTAAGTAGTTTTGTTATGACTTGTACTCCCAGCTCTCCTAATGCATTTTTCTCTTCGATTGTTATATTGTCGGGACCTGGAGCTTTGCCTCTTTTCATGTGTTGAATTGCATATTTCCACTTCACTCTGCATTATTGTGGTCCTGTGTCTTCATTTGAATTGTTTAATTCTGGTCTTTCATCATCATAGAGTTGACTGATATATTCTGTCCATCTATCCATTGTCTTCTCCAGCCCTATTATTATATTTCCTTCCTTTGACTTTACACATCCTGAAACTTTGACTTCTTTTCTTCCTGTTAATTCATTTAACTGATTGTGCATAAATTTTGAGTCTTTCTTTTGTTGTTTTTCCATTTCTTTACATTTCTGTTTTAACCATCCTTCCTGTGCTTCTCTGCATTTGTTTTGGATCTCTTTGTGCAATATTTTGTATGTCCGTTCTTCTTTCTTATGTTTTCTTCTTTCGTCCATTAGTTGTAATATTTCTTCTGTCATCCATTTCTTTTTGTTGATTCTTTTAGTCACTGGTATTACTTCTTTTGCTGTTTGTTGAATCGATTGTTTGAGCATTTCCCACTGTTCCTGGATGTCCTGTATTTTCTCAATAGCATTATATCTATTTTGTACTATTGTGCTGTACTTATCACTCATCTGTTTATCTACTCTTAGCATATCTAGTTCTAATTTTATATTTCTTGGTGATTTCTGTGCCTTCCGCAGTTTTATTCTTATCTTTCCAACTACTGGTACATGGTCACTATTACAATCTGCTCCTGGCCTTGTTTTAACAGATGTTAGCCCATTCCTGAATCTTCTCTGTACCAGTATAAAATCAATTTGATTGTGTACTTTTTTGTCTGGGCTTTGCCATGTCCATAGTCACCTAGGGTGTTGTTTGAACCAGGTGTTACCTATAATCATTTCATGTGTCTTTGCCATGTCCATAGTCGCCTAGGGTGTTGTTTGAACAAGATGTTACCTATAATCATTTCATGTGTCTTTGCCCAATCTATCAATCTATCCCCTCTATCATTCGTCTCTCCAAGGCCATTTCCCCTAGTCACATTTTGCACTTTAGCTGTTCCTACCTTTGCATTGAAATCCCCTAATATAATAGTTATTTCTTGGGATTTACACTGTTCCATGGTCGCCTCTAGTTCTTCATAAAAGTGTTATTGTCTTCTTCTTCTTCGCTATTACTTGTTGGTGCATAAACTTGAATTATGTTGATATTGATATCCATTGGTCTACCTCTCAATTTTACTAGCAGAATTCTGTCTGATACTGGCCAATATCCTTTCACTGTTTTGCTTCTTTCTCTATCTAACATGATGCCTACTCCTCTTTCGTGTGTGGTTCCCCCAAAGTAAATTACATTTCCACTGTCGCGTTGTAATAATCCTGCCCCTGTCCATCTCATTTCACATAGTCCCAAGATGTTAAATTTCATTCTCTTCATTTCTTGACTGATGTTTTCTAGTTTTCCAACCTGGAATGCTGATCTAATGTCCAAGTTCCTATTGCTAGTGTCTCTTTATTTTTGATCTTGCATACAGTAGCATGATGACGATCGGGTGTCACCTGTAGCACATGACGTTCCCTACCGGACGAGGTGGCTGTGAAGTCCCCATTAACGTCGTTAGCTGTAAATATAAAGTTGTGGTTTGTCATGATTATTCCAGGCAATATAAGAAGGTAGTTTGCCATGCCTTTCCTTCTTGGCAGTGACTGTACTAGTCGGAGATCGCAGCCATTGTCTCTAAAAATGAGATCCGCTGCCTGCCATTGCGGTGTGGGGACCATAACCGGCACTACTTGTCGGCTGCTCCCACAACACCATCCACCACCTGCTCCAATGGCTTCACATAACCCTGTTAGAGGGGGCTAAACGGAAGCTCCACCTTGCCCAAGGGTGTCCCGAAGACTAGCGGAGGAAAGGAGACCTCTTACTTCTCCTTTGGTAGAGCAGAACTCTACCCTGCTATCCTTAATCATATATCAACCACTAAAATTCACTAATTTTTTACCATAAATTATACTTAACCACTACAATTTACTCATTATCAACCATAATTCAGTAAACACCAAAATTCACTTATTGACCACAGTTCACTCATTATTAACAACAATTTGTTCAGTAGCCATCACATTTCATTCTTTGGCAACAATTTATTAATATTCTATCTATCTATTGACCTTTCGAGCCGTAACCGGCCCATAGGGCGTAGACCAAGATACACCTTCTCCTATATGAATTTTTGTTCTAGCAGTTTTCTTTTAAAGATATTTTATCAAATCTCGCCATCTGTCTCTGTTCTGTGCAAGCAGTTCTATCTCATTGAGGGAGCCGATTCCTGCTGCTCTTGCTTCTCTCATCAATGTTCTTCTCAGTGTCTCCCTGGGTCTTCCTCTTTTTCTTTTACCTGTTGTTTCCCATATGAGGGCTTGCTTTGCTATTCGATTATTATCTCTTCTCATCACATGTCCAACGTATGACCATCGTCTTTTCTTTATTACTGAAGATATTAGTGGTTGATTGGCGATTTCTCTAATTTCCTCGTTTGTTTTGAATTCGTTCCATTCTATACCAAGTATTTTCCTTAGACATTTATTTTCGAATGCGTTCAACTTTGTTTCTATATCTCTTGTTGTTTTCCAGCTTTCACACGCATACGTAAGGGTTGATAGTACATTTGATTTGAATAGCCTAAGTTTTGTGTTTGTGCTAATGAGTTTTGATTTCCACAACTTTTCAAGGCTTCTGAAAGACATTGCTGCTTTAGCCAGTCTGATTCTAATTTCTTTGCTCGTATCCCCTTCTCGATCAATGTGACTTCCAAGATAGATGAAGTGATCGATCTCTTCTACTGGTTTGTTTTCCATGTATATTTTGTCACTTGTTGGAATTAAACTTTTCATGACTTTAGTCTTTTCATGATTGACCTCAAGCCCAATTTTGCTGGCTATTGATGATAGTTCATTTGTGTTTTCCTGCATCGTTTTTATCTGATTGCTGATGAGAACTATGTCATCAGCAAAGTCCAGGTCCTCCAAATGGTCTCCTTGTATCCATTCGATGCCTTTATTACCAGTGCAGCATTTCTTCATTATGAAGTCCATAACAATTCCAAATAACAAGGGCGATAAAATACATCCTTGTTTAACCCCAGTTTCTATTGGGAAACATTCGCTCAGTCCTTCCTCTGTTCGAACTGCACATGTGTAACCATCATACATGTCTTTGATAATATTTATGATTTTTGATGGTAAGCCATATTGCTTCAGAATTTTCCACAAAGAATCTCTATGAATACTATCAAATGCTTTTTTGAAGTCGATGAAGTTAAGTACAAAAGGTTTTTGCTTTTCAATGTGTTCCTCCAATATAAGTCGTAGAGTGAAAATGTGGTCAAGACAGCTTCTCCCTTTTCTAAACCCAGCCTGTTCTTCACGCATTACTGTATCTATTGAATCCTTTATTCTATTTAGGATGATTTTACAGAATAATTTTGAGGCAACTGACAAAAGTGTCACGCCTCTCCAATTGTTACAATCTCTAAGATTGCCCTTTTTTGGATCTTAACAATGATTCCTTTTTTCCATTTATGAGGCGTCTTCTCTGTTTTCCAAATGATGTTGAACATTTTTTGGAGATGTATTAAATTATGGCTATCAATTGCCTTGAGGATCTCAGCTGTTAACTTATCCTCTCCAGCAGCCTTGTTATTGGTCATTAGCTTTAAGGTGGTTTCTATTTCACTCAAGGTGAAGTCATCTAAATTTACATCTAATTCTGCTGCTGGTGTTTCAGCTTCAAAATCTATTAAACTGTGAGGTAGTGGACGGTTAAGAATTTCTTTGAAGTGTTCCGCCCAACGGGCTTTTATGTCTGCGCTTGTTGTTAGCATTAATCCAGATTTGTCTAGAATTGGTGTTCCACTGGATGTATAGGTGTTTGTCAGCATCTTTTGTACAGTATAAAGAGTTCTGCTGTCTCCTGTAATTGCAGCTGTCTCTGCTTTCTCTGCCAAGTATTAATTATTAATATTAGTGATGACTTATTGCCATCACATTTCATGCATTGACAATACTTCATTAACCACCACAAATCATTTATTGACAATACTTCATTAACCACCACAAATCACTTATTGACAATACTTCATTAACCACCACAAATCACTTATTGGCAATACTTCATTAACCACTACAAATCACTTATTGACAATACTTCATTAACCACCACAAATCACTTATTGACAATACTTCATTAACCACCACAAATCACTTATTGACAATACTTCATTAACCACCACAAATCACTCGTTTGACAATACTTCATTAACCACCACAAATCACTCGTTTGACAATACTTCATTAACCACCACAAATCACTCGTTTGACAATACTTCATTAAACACCACAGATCACTCGTTTGACAATACTTCATTAACCACCACAAATCACTCGTTTGACAATACTTCATTAAACACCACAGATCACTTATTGACAATACTTCATTAACCACCACAAATCACTCGTTTGACAATACTTCATTAACCACCACAAATCACTCGTTTGACAATACTTCATTAACCACCACAAATCACTCGTTTGACAATACTTCATTAACCACCACAAATCACTCGTTTGACAATACTTCATTAACCACCACAAATCACTCGTTTGACAATACTTCATTAACCACCACAAATCACTCGTTTGACAATACTTCATTAAACACCACAGATCACTTATTGACAATACTTCATTAACCACCACAAATCACCCGTTTGACAATACTTCATTAAATACCACAGATCACTTATTGACAATACTTCATTAACCACCACAAATCACTCGTTTGACAATACTTCATTAAATACCACAGATCACTTATTGACAATACTTCATTAACCACCACAAATCACCCGTTTGACAATACTTCATTAACCACCACAAATCACCCGTTTGACAATACTTCATTAAATACCACAGATCACTTATTGACAATACTTCATTAACCACCACAAATCACTCGTTTGACAATACTTCATAAACTACCACAAATCACTCGTTTTGACAATACTTCATTAACCACCACAAATCACTTATTGACAATACTTCATTAACCATCACAAATCACTCATTAATCATCCAACACTCATCTGCCATTTAAACACTCCACTCTCAGCTTGTTGGAATATACTCATTACGGAGCATCTAAGAAATACAGAAGACCAATATTTATATGATGTGATTTATTTTATATTTATTAGTGTGCCCATCACATGAGGATCCAAAACAGTTGAACAATAAATGGAGCAATCGTACATGCAGTCAAATCATTATTTTTATTTGACTGAAATTAAAGAATGAACAAAAAGATAAACGTTAAAAAAAAAAATAAACATTTGTATCGTTATAATTATTGTAACAAATATATCCTTACTCTCACTCACTCACTCACTCACTCACTCACTCACTCACTCACTCACTCACTCACTCACTCACTCACTCACTCACTCACTCACTCACTCACACTCTCACACACTCACTCACTCACTCACTCACTCCCTGTTATATCGCAGTAAACTAGAACGAATAGAAAGTTTAGAAATCTCTAATCACCAGTCTAGATATGCTGTCAAGTAATCATTTCAAGATAAAACACATCCAGGAAACATGAGAAGAATTGTCTGAATGCAGCAGGTGGGTGCAGTCACTAACTGCTTCAATGGGTAGAAATGTGATGACATTAGAGAATATGGTCAGATACTCAAACAGCCAGGCCATCTTTTATTGTTTAAACCATCAGGATACATGCATGTGCTAAATCATTACTGGAACTATCAGGATACATGCATGTGCTAAATCATTACTGGAACCATCAGGATACATACATGTGCTAAATCATTACTAGAACCATCAGTATACATACATGTGCTAAATCATTACTGGAACCATCAGGATACATGCATGTGCTAAATCATTACTAGAACCATCAGGATACATGCATGTGCTAAATCATTACTGGAACCATCAGGATACATGCATGTGCTAAATCATTACTGGAACCATCAGGATACATGCATGTACTAAATCATTACTGGAACCATCAGGATGCATGCATGTGCTAAATCATTACTGGAAACATCAGCATACATGCATGTGCTAAATCATTACTAGAACCATCAGGATACATGCATGTGCTAAATCATTACTAGAACCATCAGGATACATACATGTGCTAAATCATTACTAGAACCATCAGGATACATACATGTGCTAAATCATTGCTGGAACCATCAGGATACATGCATGTGCTAAATCATTACTGGAACCATCAGCATACATGCATGTGCTAAATCATTACTAGAACCATTAGCATACATACATGTGCTAATCATTATTAGAACCATCAGCATACATGCATGTGCTAAATCATTACTAGAACCATCAGCATACATGCATGTGCTAAATCATTACTAGAACCATCAGCATACATAGATGTGCTAAATCATTACTACAACCATCAGCATACATGCATGTGCTAAATCATTACTAGAACCATCAGCATACATACATGTGCTAAATCATTACTAGATCCATCAGGATACTAAATCATTACTGGAACCATCAGGATACATACATGTGCTAAATCATTACTAGAACCATCAGCATACATACATGTGCTAAATCATTACTAGAACCATCAGCATACATACATGTGCTAAATCATTATTAGAACCATCAGCATACATGCATGTGCTAAATCATTACTAGAACCATCAGCATACATACATGTGCTAAATCATTACTACAACCATCAGCATACATACATGTGCTAAATCATTACTAGAACCATCAGCATACATACATGTGCTAAATCATTACTAGAACCATCAGCATACATACATGTGCTAAATCATTACTAGAACCATCAGGATACATAGATGTGCTAAATCATTACTAGAACCATCAGGATACATAGATGTGCTAAATCATTACTAGAACCATCAGGATACATAGATGTGCTAAATCATTACTAGAACCATCAGCATACATACATGTGCTAAATCATTACTGGAACCATCAGGATACATGCATGTACTAAATCATTACTGGAACCATCAGGATACATACATGTGCTAAATCATTACTAGAACCATCAGCATACATACATGTGCTAAATCATTACTGGAACCATCAGGATACATGCATGTACTAAATCATTACTGGAACCATCAGGATACATACATGTGCTAAATCATTACTAGAACCATCAGCATACATACATGTGGTAAATCATTAGTAGAACCATCAGTGCACATACATGTGCTAAATCATTACTAGAACCATCAGCATACATATATGTGCTAAATCATTACTAGAACCATCAGGATACATGCATGTGCTAAATCATTACTGGAACCATCAGCATACATACATGTGCTAAATCATTACTACGACCATCAGTGCGCATACATGTGCAAAATCATTACTGGGACCATCAGCATACATACAAGTGCTAAATCATTACTAGAACCATCAGTGCACATGCATGTGCTAAATCATTACTGGAACCATCAGAATACATACTTGTGCTAAATCATTACTGGAACCATCAGGATACATGCATGTGCTAAATCATTACTGGAACCATCAGTGCACATGCATGTGCTAAATCATTACTGGAACCATCAGGATACATACATGTGCTAAATCATTACTAGAACCATCAGTGCACATGCATGTGCTAAATCATTACTAGAACCATCAGTGCACATACATGTGCTAAATCATTACTGGAACCATCAGTGCACATACATGTGCTAAATCATTACTAGAGCCATCAGTGCACATACATGTGTTAAACCATTTCTGGAACCATCAGTGCACATACATGTGCTAAACCATTACTGGAACCATCAGTGCACATACATGTGCTAAACCATTACTGGAACCATCAGTGCACATGCATGTGCTAAATCATTACTGGAACCATCAGTGCACATGCATGTGTTAAACCATTACTGGAACCATCAGTGCACATACATGTGCTAAATCATTACTGGAACCATCAGGATACATACATGTGCTAAACCATTACTGGAACCATCAGTGCACATACATGTGCTAAACCATTACTGGAACCATTAGTGCACATACATGTGCTAAACCATTACTGGAACCATCAGTGCACATACATGTGCTAAACCATTACTGGAACCATCAGTGCACATACATGTACTAAACCATTACTGGAACCATCAGTGCACATACATGTGCTAAACCATTACTGGAACCATTAGTGCACATACATGTGCTAAACCATTACTGGAACCATCAGTGCACATACATGTGCTAAACCATTACTGGAACCATCAGTGCACATGCATGTGCTAAATCAGTGCTGAACCATCAGCTTACATGCATATACTAAATCATTACTAGAACCATCAGGGTATGTGCATATGTTAAATCATTATTTTTATTGTACATGTATACACAAGATAAGTTATTGCATTGCTGGAACCGTTGGTCTACATACATAGACTGTGTATGTGTATTGGAACCAAGAAATTTAAAACACTGCAGTTTATCATCGTTAGAACCAGAACTGTACATACATACGCTATAGTATTTCTACAACAACCATTGTAGATACATATGCTGCCATATATTTGCTGAAAAAACATTACTGCCTTTGGGGCATTTAGCTCTGTTGAAGGAAGAGAGTGATAGAAGGAAGGGAGTAATATATGGGAGGGAGTGATAGAAAGATTCTAGATGTGTTTTTACATGTCACATGGTTTTTGTGTTTGTTGTAGATGTGTCACATAGTTCTTGGTGTGTTGTGTAGTGTGGTAGCTGGTGCCATTGTAGGCTGTTGTCATGTTCTTTTAAAACCTTTGAGAAATGATGGCCCTAATAGGCCAGTCGAAATATTTGGAGAAATACAATCATTTTACGACAATGAAAGTGTGCAACTACTTATAAGAATGATAGTTTCATTTCATGAAGTTAGCGGGGTAGAGTTCTGCCCTACAAGAGCAGGAGTAAGAAATCTCCATTCCTCTGTTAGCCTTCAGGACACCATTGGACAAGGTGGAGCTCCCATTTAGCCCCCTATCAGGATTACGTGAAGTCTTTGGAGTATGTGGTGGATGGTGTTGTAGGAGCAGCCAACAAGTAGTGCCGGTTATGGCCCCCACTCGTGATGGAAGAGGATCTCATTTGTAGAGACAATGGCTACAATCTCCAACTAGTACAACCTCCGCCAAGAAGAAAAGGAATGGCAAGCTACCTTCTTATATTGCTTAGTTGTCCAAAAACAACTTAATATTTACAGTTGACGATGTTATTGGGGACTCCACAGCTGCACCACAGATATAAAAAGCAGAATAGGTCAGGCCGAAATAGCATTTCAGAAAATGTAAAATGCAACAAATATATGTCTTATGCAACAAATCTATATAATAGAAGTGAGAAAGAGAGTTCATCGATCTTATAGAACTAATTCTGACCAATGGAAGTCAATCATGGACAGTAAACAAACAAATGAAAGATGATTAGAGGCCACAGTGATAGGATTTCTCAGAAGAATGTTGAAATTTCCCTGGACAGCTAAAAAGACCAATTATAGGAAATAATAGGAAATTCTCAAAGAGGCCAACACAGAAAGGGAGCTCCTAAGAAACATCAGAAAGAAACAATCAACATTTTTCGGGCACATCATGATAAGAGGAAAGTTGGAATACTTGGTTACAACTGGCAAAATACAGGGAAAAAGAGATCATGGATGACAAAGAGAGAAAATACTGGATAGCTTGGTGTCATGGCATGGAAAACAGTCAACAACAGAACTGATATGATGCACAGTAGATAGAATATTGTAGAAGGACATGATCGCCTACGCCAACCGGTATGGCACATGATGATAATGATAGTTTACAATCGGTCACCACAAAAGTGACAGTTTACAGTTGCTGTAAAGTGAATTGAATTTCTGCTGCTCTAGCCTCAGGTGGTCATTAGAACAGTGAACTATCACAAATTGTCATTATTTAACTTAACAACAAGTCACCATTAGTTATACAATAAGCTGCCACAAACTGCCATCACTTGACAAGTCACCATTAGTTATACAATAAGCTGCCACAAACTGTCATCACTTGACAAGTCACCATTAGTTATACAATAAGCTACCACAAACTGCCATCACATCACAACAAGTTACCATCAGTTATACAATACACTGCCACAAACTGCCATCACATCACAACAAGTCACCATTAGTTATACAATAAGCTGCCACAAACTGCCATCACATCACAACAAGTCACCATCAGTTATACAATACACTACCACTAACTGCCATCACATCACAAGTCACCATCATTTATACAATACACTACCACTAACTGCCATCACATCACAAGTCACCATCAGTTATACAATACACTACTACAAACTGCCATCACTTAAGTCACTATCAGTTATACAATAAATACACTACCACAAACTGCCATCACTTAAGAACAAGTCACTATCAGTTATACAATACACTACCACAAACTGCCATCACTTAAGAACAAGTCACTATCAGTTATACAATACACTACCACAAACTGCCATCACTTAGGAACAAGTCACTATCAGTTATACAGTACACTACCACAAACTGCCATCACTTAACAACAAGTCACTATCAGTTATACAATACACTACCACAAACTGCCATCACTTAACAACAAGTCACTATCAGTTATACAGTACACTACCACAAACTGCCATCACTTAACAACAAGTCACTATCAGTTATACAATACACTACCACAAACTGCCATCACTTAACAACAAGTCACTATCAGTTATACAATACACTACCACAAACTGCCATCACTTAACAACAAGTCACTATCAGTTATACAGTACACTACCACAAACTGCCATCACTTAACAACAAGTCACTATCAGTTATACAGTACACTACCACAAACTGCCATCACTTAACAACAAGTCACTATCAGTTATACAATACACTACCACAAACTGCCATCACTTAACAACAAGTCACTATCAGTTATACAATACACTACCACAAACTGCCATCACTTAAGTCACTATCAGTTATACAATAAATACACTAAACAAACTGCCATCACATAAGTCACTATCAGTTATACAATAAATACACTACCACAAACTGCCATCACTTAAGAACAAGTCACTATCAGTTATACAATACACTACCACAAACTGCCATCACTTAAGAACAAGTCACTATCAGTTATACAATACACTACCACAAACTGCCATCACTTAGGAACAAGTCACTATCAGTTATACAATACACTACCACAAACTGCCATCACTTAAGAACAAGTCACTATCAGTTATACAATACACTACCACAAACTGCCATCACTTAGGAACAAGTCACTATCAGTTATACAATACACTACCACAAACTGCCATCACTTAAGAACAAGTCACTATCAGTTATACAATACACTACCACAAACTGCCATCACTTAACAACAAGTCTTCATCAGTTATACAATACACTACCACAAACTGCCATCACTTAACAACAAGTCTCCATCAGTTATAAGCAATGACTATTGGATGTGATCCCCACAGAACAAGATCAAGGGCTACATATCCCACCAGCACAAGAAGCTAGTGGTCAGCAAACAGAACCCATTCCCCGTCCTGTCCTCAGTCCTGCAGTAAGGTTCATCATCACAGATTTGGTTTTGTACATAGTGACCTTTACCTGTATATGTTGCTCATACATTTCATCATACATGAACTTCTCATGCGTTTGAATAAAAGTGTTTGATGCATATATTTGTGTTGTAATTGTAGTATGTCTGTGGTCATCATTAATGTAATATGTCATGTTCTACCTGTTGTCATCATTAATGTAAAATGTCATGTTCTACCTGTTGTCATCATTAATGTAAAATGTCATGTTCTACCTGTTGTCATCATTAATGTAAAATGTCATGTTCTACCTGTTGTCATCATTAATGTAATATGTCATGTTCTACCTGTTGTCATCATTAATGTAATATGTCATGTTCTACCTGTTGTCATCATTAATGTAAAATGTCATGTTCTACCTGTTGTCATCATTAATGTAAAATGTCATGTTCTACCTGTTGTCATCACATTGTAGCATGCCAGATTCTGTCTGTGTGATCAATATGTATGCTGTGTGATTGTTTCTGTCTGTGTGATCAATATGTATGCTGTGTGATTGTTTCTGTCTGTGTGATCAATATGTATGCTGTGTAATCAATATGTATGCTGTGTGATCAATATGTATGCTGTGTGATCAATATGTATGCTGTGTGATTGTTTCTGTCTGTGTGATCAATATGTATGCTGTGTGATTGTTTCTGTCTGTGTGATCAATATGTATGCTGTGTGATTGTTTCTGTCTGTGTGATCAAATTGTATGCTGTGTGATCAATATCTGTGTTGTGTGATTGTTTCTGTCTGTGTGATCAATATGTATGCTGTGTGATTGTTCTGTCTGTGTGATCAATATGTATGCTGTGTGATCGTTTCTGTCTGTGTGATCAGTGTGTATTTTTTTTTATTGTTCCTTCCTGTATGAACAAAGTGTATTTTGTGTAATTGTTTCTGTCTGTATGACCAAAGTGTATTTTGTGTAATTGTTTCTGTCTGTGTGACCAAAGTGTATTTTGTGTAATTGTTTCTGTCTGTATGACCAAAGTGTATTTTGTGTAATTGTTTCTGTCTGTATGACCAAAGTGTATTTTGTGTAATTGTTTCTGTCTGTGTGACCAAAGTGTATTTTGTGTAATTGTTTCTGTCTGTATGACCAAGTGTATTTTGTGTAATTGTTTCTGTCTGTATGACCAAAGTGTATTTTGTGTAATTGTTTCTGTCTGTGTGACCAAAGTATATTTTGTGTAATTGTTTCTGTCTGTATGACCAAAGTGTATTTTGTGTAATTGTTTCTGTCTGTGTGACCAAAGTGTATTTTGTGTAATTGTTTCTGTCTGTATGACCAAAGTGTATTTTGTGTAATTGTTTCTGTCTGTATGACCAAAGTGTATTTTGTGTAATTGTTTCTGTCTGTGTGACCAAAGTATATTTTGTGTAATTGTTTCTGTCTGTATGACCAAAGTGTATTTTGTGTAATTGTTTCTGTCTGTGTGACCAAAGTGTATTTTGTGTGATTGTTCCTTCCTGTATGACCAAAGTGTATTTTGTGTAATTGTTTCTGTCTGTATGACCAAAGTGTATTTTGTGTAATTGTTTCTGTCTGTATGACCAAAGTATATTTTGTGTAATTGTTTCTGTCTGTATGACCAAATTATATTTTGTGTAATTGTTTCTGTCTGTGTGACCAAAGTGTATTTTTTGTGATTGTTCCTTCCTGTGTGACCAAAGTATATTTTGTGTGATTGTTCCTTCCTGTGTGATCAAAGTGTATTTTGTGTGATTATTTCTGCCTGTGTGATCAAAGTGTATTTTGTGTGATTGTTCCTTCCTGTGTGATCAAAGTGTATTTTGTGTGATTATTTCTGCCTGTGTGATCAAAGTGTATTTTGTGTGATTGTTCCTTCCTGTGTCATTGAGTGTGTTGAGTGAGTCTATTTGTGCTTGTGTGAGCACCATGAATAAAGCTTGTCAAGTTGATCTGATTCTTGTTGCTAGTACAATCTACATTGTGTTTGTGTGAGCACCATGAATAAAGCCTGTCAAGTTGATCTGATTCTTGTTGCTAGTACAATGTACATTTAAAGCTCAATGAGCTAAGAATGTCATGTCAATAAGTGTACTAGACATCTATTAAGACTGAGGAAGATTACAAATAGATGACTGCAATATGAAAGTCCAGTTTCCAGATATTACAAATAGATGACTGCAATATGAAAGTCCAGTTTCCAGATATTAAAAATAGATGACTGTGATATGAAAGTCCAGTTTCCAGATATTAAAAATAGATGACTGCAATATGAAAGTCCAGTTTCCAGATATTAAAAATAGATGACTGCGATATGAAAGTCCAGTTTCCAGATATTAAAAATAGATGACTGCAATATGAAAGTCCAGTTTCCAGATATTAAAAATAGATGACTGCAATATAAAAGTCCAGTTTCCAGATATTAAAAATAGATGACTCCAATATGAAAGTCCAGTTTCCAGATATTAAAAATAAATGACTGTGATATGAAAGTCCAGTTTCCAGATATTACAAATAGATAACTGCAATATGAAAGTCCAGTTTCCAGATATTACAAATAGATGACTGCAATATGAAAGTCCAGTTTCTAGATATTACAAATAGATGACTGCAATATGAAAGTCCAGTTTCTAGATATTACAAATAGATGACTGCAATATGAAAGTCCAGTTTCTAGATATTACAAATAGATGACTGCAATATGAAAGTCCAGTTTCCAGATATTACAAATAGATGACTGCAATATGAAAGTCCAGTTTCCAGATATTACAAATAGATGACTGTAATATGAAAGTCTGATTTCTAGATATTACAAATAGATGACTGCAATATGAAAGTCCAGTTTCCAGATATTACAAATAGATGACTGCAATATGAAAGTCCAGTTTCCAGATATTAAAAATAGATGACTGCGATATGAAAGTCCAGTTTCCAGATGTTACAAATGATGACTGCAATATGAAAGTCCAGTTTCCATATATTACAAATAGATGACTGCAATATGAAAGTCCAGTTTCCAGATATTACAAATAGATGACTGCAATATGAAAGTCCAGTTTCCAGATATTACAAATAGATGACTGCAATATGAAAGTCCAGTTTCCAGATATTAAAAATAGATGACTGTGATATGAAAGTCCAGTTTCCAGATATTAAAAATTGATGACTGCAATATGAAAGTCCAGTTTCCAGATATTACAAATAGATGACTGCAATATGAAAGTCCAGTTTCCAGATATTAAAAATAGATGACTGTGATATGAAAGTCCAGTTTCCAGATATTAAAAATAGATGACTGCGATATGAAAGTCCAGTTTCCAGATATTAAAAATAGATGACTGCAATATGAAAGTCCAATTTCCAGATATTCAAAATAGATGACTGCAATATGAAAGTCCAGTTTCCAGATATTACAAATAGATGACTGTGATATGAAAGTCCAGTTTCCAGATATTAAAAATAGATGACTGCGATATGAAAGTCCAGTTTCCAGATATTAAAAATAGATGACTGCAATATGAAAGTCCAGTTTCCAGATATTAAAAATAGATGACTGCAATATGAAAGTCCAGTTTCCAGATATTACAAATAGATGACTGCAATATGAAAGTCCAGTTTCCAGATATTCAAAATAGATGACTGCGATATGAAAGTCCAGTTTCCAGATATTAAAAATAGATGACTGTGATATGAAAGTCCAGTTTCCAGATATTAAAAATAGATGACTGCGATATGAAAGTCCAGTTTCCAGATATTAAAAATAGATGACTGCAATATGAAAGTCCAGTTTCCAGATATTACAAATAGATGACTGCAATATGAAAGTCCAGTTTCCAGATATTAAAAATAGATGACTGCGATATGAAAGTCCAGTTTCCAGATATTAAAAATAGATGACTGCAATATGAAAGTCCAGTTTCCAGATATTACAAATAGATGACTGCAATATGAAAGTCAAGTTTCAAGATATTACAAATAGATGACTGCAATATGAAAGTCCAGTTTCCAGATATTACAAATAGATAACTGCGATATGAAAGTCCAGTTTCCAGATATTACAAATAGATGACTGCAATATGAAAGTCCAGTTTCCCGATATTACAAATAGATGACTGCAATATGAAAGTCCAGTTTCCAGATATTACAAATAGATGACTGCAATATGAAAGTCCAGTTTCCAGATATTAAAAATAGCCATGTCAACAATTTATTTTTTGTGATTTAGCCAAGTGTAAACAGAACCAAAATAGAGTCAAAACAAAACCAGAAATAAGTGACGAACAATGTGGATTAGAGAAGGAAAAGGCACCAATAATGCAATATACATCCTGAAAACATTGATAGAAAGAGCTATAGAGGTAAAGAAAGATCTATATATGTGCTTTATAGACTACAAAAAAGCATATGAAAAAATCAATGTGTTGGAGAAATTAAACATGGCAAGAATCTGAGAACCATAAAATCATGTATTGGCAACCAAATAGGACAGTTCCATTATATAAAACAAGGAGCCAGACAAGGCTGTTTTCTGTCGCCGCATTTGTTTTCACATTACAGCAAAAATATTAGATCAATAGTAGACAAAAACGTAATTGAAGTCAACGATCACAACATAAACAATTTGCGATATGCGAATGACACAGTTTAATTAGCAGAGACAGAGAATGAACTACATGAAATGATAGTAAAAGAAAGGTCTCAGTCTGAATAGTAAGAAACCGAAGTAATGGTCATATCAAAGAAACAATCATCACCATCGTGCAGCATAAAAATAAACAGGACAAATCTTAAACAAGTACAACATGTCAAATACTTGGGCACAATAATAACATCGTATGGAAAATGCACCACAGAAATGAAAAGCTCAGGCCAAAGTAGCATTTCAGAAAATGAAAAAATATCTTGTACAACAAATCTATGTCAATAAAACAGAAACAAAATGAGAAAGAGAGTTGATAAGTACTATATAGTGTCTATTCTAACAAATGGTAGCTTATCAAGGGCAGCAGACAAGCAAATGAGGAGATGATTAGAGGCCACAAAGATGGGATTTCTCAAAAGAATGTTGAGAGTTCCCTGAGCAGCTAAAAAGACCAACAAGGACATTCTGAAACCTGCCTTAAAGAAGGCTCCCTAGAACATTGGAAAGAAACAATTGACCTGTTATGGGCACATCATGTGAAGAGGAAAGTTGCATCACTTGGTTACAACTGGCAAAATACAGGGAAGGAGATATCATGGATGACAAAGAGAGAAAATACTGGATAGCTTGGTTTCCTGGCATGGGAAACAGTGAACAACATAATTGATATGATGTACTGTGTGGGTTGAGAAGTGTCAAATGACAGAGTTATGCAGATGTGTGAATTTGTGGAGAGGGTAAGTTGTAGCAGGTGTTGTGTGAATGTTTGGAGAAGGTAAGTTGTGACAGGTGTTGTATCAATTTGTGGAGAAGGTAAGTTGTGACAGATGTTGTCTGTTGTGACAGATGTTTTGTGAATTCTCGGAGAGGGTAAGTTGTGACAGATGGTGTATGATTTTGTGGAGAGGGTAAGTTTTGACAGATGGTGTGTGAATTTGTGGAGAAGGTAAGTTGTGAGATATGTGAATTTGTGGAGAAGGTAAGTTGTGACAGATGGTGTATGATTTTGTGGAGAGGGTAAGTTTTGACAGATGGTGTGTGAATTTGTGGAGAAGGTAAGTTGTGAGATATGTGAATTTGTGGAGAAGGTAAGTTGTGACAGATGTTTTGTGAATTCTCGGAGAAGGTAAGTTGTGACAGATGGTGTATGATTTTGTGGAGAGGGTAAGTTTTGACAGATGGTGTGTGAATTTGTGGAGAAGATAAGTTGTGACAAATGGTGTATGATTTTGTGGAGAGGGTAAGTTTTGACAGATGGTGTGTGAATTTGTGGAGAAGGTAAGTTGTGACAGATGTTGTGTGAATTCTCGGAGAAGGTAAGTTGTGACAGATGTTGTGTGAATTCTCGGAGAAGGTAAGTTGTGACAGATGATGTGTGAATTCTCGGAGAAGGTAAGTTGTGACAGGTGTTGTGTGAATTTGTGGATAAGGTAAGTTGTAATAGAGGTTGTGTGAAACTTTGGAAAAGATAAGTTGTGACAGATGTTGTGTTAATTTGAGGAGAGGGTAAGTTGTGACAGATGTTGTGTAAATTTGTAGAGAAGGTAAGTTGTGACAGATGTTGTGTTAATTTGTGGAGAGGGTAAGTTGTGACAGATGTTGCGTTATTTGAGGAGAGGGTAAGTTGTGACAGATGTTGTGTAAATTTGTAGAGAAGGTAAGTTGTGACAGATGTTGTGTAAATTTGTAGAGAAGGTAAGTTGTGACAGATGTGTAAATTTGTGGAGAATGTAAGTTGTGACAGATGTTGTGTAAATTTGTAGAGAAGGTAAGTTGTGATAGATGTTGTGTAAATTTGTAGAGAAGGTAAATTGTGACAGATGTTGTGTAAATTTGTAGAGAAGGTAAGAAACCAGCTAATTTGTTGTTACTTTAGATCTGCTACTGCGGAGGATATCCCGGTTTCTGTAGTTCTTCACAAGTTACCTCCCGTCCCCTGCCAGGCACAATATTTGATCGAATGTTCCCGAGTCCAGCATAAGCCCAATGTTTGGGATAAGTGTGTTTTTGAAGTACTATTTCCGTTGTGTTTTTTTCTCCTTGCCAGCAATGAAATCTTCTCTTTCTGAAGTCTCACATGGTTCACTGTGTCTCCACTGCTTGTTTGTTGTCACACGCCTCCAAATGACCTATATACTTAGGTTCTCCTGATAACTTTTGTTGTCTGTTTCTTGTTGTTATCTTAATGCCCAGTCTTTCTGTGACAATACCTACTATTTGGAGAGAACACAGGTTATTGCGATCTACAGCCATGATCTGGGAGAAACCAACAGGCTAGATAGTAGCTCTTCCTTGAGCATCAATCTTGGAATCACTCACAGACCTTTGCATGCTGAAAGGCAGCAACGAATTCTTCACTTCATCAATCTGTGGCCTTCTTTCATAGCTAGCTTGAGTCTGCCATAGCTAACGTGAGTCTGCCAAAGCTAGCGTGAGTCTGGCATAGCTAGCATGAGTCTGCCACAGCTAGCGTGAGTCTGCCATAGTTAGCATGAGTCTGTCATAGTTAGCTAGCGTCTGCCATAGCTAGAGTGAGTCTGCCACAGCTAGCGTGAGTCTGTCATAGCTAGCTAGCGTCTGCCATAGCTAGCATAAGTCTGCCATAGCTAGAGTGAGTCTGTCAAATCTAGCTTGTGTCTGCCATAGCTAGAGTGAGTCCGTCATAGCTAGCTAGCGTCTGTCATAGCTAGCATGAGTCTGCCATAGCTAGCATGAGTCTGCCATAGCTAGAGTGAGTCATAGCTAGAGTGAGTCTGTCATAGCTAGCTAGCGTCAGCCATAGCTAGAGTCTGTCGTAGCTAGCTAGCGTCTGCCATAGCTAGAGTGAGTCTGTCATAGCTAGCTAGCGTCTGCCATGGCTAGAGTGAGTCTGCCACAGCTAGCTTAAGTCTGCCATAGTTAGCGTGAGTCTGTCATAGCTAGCTAGCGTCTGCCATAGCTAGAGTGAGTCTGCCATAGCTAGCGTGAGTTTTCCATAGTTAATGTGAGTCTGCCATAGCTAACGTGAGTTTGGCATAGCCAGAGTGAGTGTTGCATAGTTAGCGTGAATCTGCCATAGGTAACGTGAGTTTGCCATAGCTAGAGCGAGTCTATCATAGCTAGCATACTTCTACAATAGTTATCTTGAGTCTGCCATAGGTAGCATGAATCTCTCATAGCTAGCATGAGTCTCTCATAGCTAGCATGCATTTGCCACAGCTAGAGTGAGTCTGCCTTAGTTAGCTTAAGTCTGTCATAGCTAGAGTGAGTCTGCCATAGTTAACGAGTCTGACATAGCCAGCGTGAGTTTGTCGTGATTCTAAGAGGCCTAACTCTTGTCAGTCATTACTATCCGTTACATTTCAATATTCACCCGTTAGTGCAGCGTCAGTGTCACGACTACAGACACACAAAATTCACTTTCAACATCCGCACCTTCCATTTGTGGTGCTCTGCAATGTTTATTACTGCCCACTAGTACCTACGTTATGTTAGGTCTGGTCTACAATGTATGTTACTGCCCACTAGTACCTACGTTATGTTAGGTCTGGTCTACAATGTATGTTACTGCCACTGATATCCACGTCACGTTAGGTCTGGTCTACAATGTATGTTACTGCCAGTAGTACCTACGTTATGTTAGGTCTAGTCTACAATGTATGTTACTGCCACTAGTACCTACGTCACGTTAGGTCTGGTCTATAATGTATGTTACTGCCACTAGTACCTTCGTCACGTTAGTTCTGGTCTACAATGTATGTTACTGCCACTAGTACCTACGTCACGTTAGGTCTTGTCTACAATGAATGTTACTGCCACTATAGTCCGTTCAGAAATTCATAATCACACCTGAATTAGTTTTGCGTGATAACCGCTTGTTATTTTGGTTTCAAAATTTGCATGCAATCTTAGAATATTGATGACGCAAAGATTTTGGTATTTTTTATTCCACAAACACAACAAATTTTGTACATCAGCGAATTCCTTTGATCTTTTATGACGATATCACACACGTTGATTCAAATTTTAGAGTTTACAGTAATCGTGTTAAATTTTCCAGTATACTGCAATTCTTGTCAGAGGCGTATCTACACAGTGCTTAATTGTGGGTGTTGTTCGTTATGTGTATTTGCAAACATGAATTCAATTGGTTACAATTGCTGATATAGTAAAAAAGTAACCTTTTGCATAGTTATAAATTTGCATTTCAAACTCATTGTAATTTAGATATAAATGTTGGTATTAAAAGTCAACAAATTGTCTTCTGAGTCTTCACAAAATTAATAAAGATACGCCTTCCTTTCGGTAATTAATGCCAAGGCCGTGGTGCGTCATGTCGTTCAATAACAATTCAGTTTTGTGCACGGGATTTTCCTGAAGTTAGTGTTTCTGCAATAGCCAAACTATTTTACGTCAACGACCGCACCAAATTAATGTATATATCCTAAAATGGTGTCAAATTCGAACAGGGCGAATGTAATATAGCCTAAAGAAGAAAACTTTTAGACTAAATTTCTCGGAGCAAAAAATATTTCTATAACGTCATCAATATTCTAAACTAGCATGCAAATTTTGAAACCAAAATAACAAGCGGTTATCACGCAAAACTAATTCAGGTGTGATTATGGATTTCTGAACGGACTATAGTACCTACGTCACGTTAGGTCTGGTCTACAATGTATGTTACTGCGACTAGTACCCACGTTATGTTAGGTCTGGTCTACAATGTATGTTACTGCCACTAGTACCTACGTCACGTTAGGTCTGGTCTACAATGTATGTTACTGCGACTAGTACCCACGTTATGTTAGGTCTGGTCTACAATGTATGTTACTGCGACTAGTACCCACGTTATGTTAGGTCTGGTCTACAATGTATGTTACTGCCACTAGTACCTACGTTATGTTTGGTCTGGTCTACAATGTATGTTACCGCCCACTAGTACCTACGTTATGTTAGGTCTGGTCTACAATGTATGTTACTGCCACTAGTACCTACGTTATGTTAGGTCTGGTCTACAATGTATGTTACTGCCACTAGTACCTACGTTATGTTAGGTCTGGTCTACAATGTATGTTACTGCCACTAGTACCTACGTTATGTTAGGTCTGGTCTACAATGTATGTTACTGCCACTAGTACCTACGTCACGTTAGGTCTGGTCTACAATGTATGTTACTGCCACTAGTACCTACGTTATGTTTGGTCTGGTCTACAATGTATGTTACTGCCACTAGTACCTACGTTATGTTAGGACAGGTCTACAGTGTATGTTACTGCCACTGATATCCACGTCACGTTAGGTCTGGTCTACAATGTATGTTACTGCCACTAGTACCTACGTTATGTCAGGTCTGGTCTACAATGTATGTTACTGCCACAAGTAGCCACGTTATGTTAGGTCTGGTCTACAATGTATGTTACTGCCACTAGTACCTACGTTATGTTAGGTCTGGTCTACAATGCATGTTACTGCCACTAGTACCTACGTTATGTTAGGTCTGGTCTACAATGTATGTTACTGCCACTAGTACCTACGTTATGTTAGGTGTGGTCTACAATGTATGTTACTGCCACTGATATCCACGTCACGTTAGGTCTGGTCTACAATGTATGTTACTGCCACTAGTACCCACGTTATGTTAGGTCTGGTCTACAATGTATGTTACTGCCACTAGTACCCACGTTACGTTAGGTCTGGTCTACAATGTATGTTACTGCCACTAGTACCTACGTCACGTTAGGTCTGGTCCACAATGTATGTTACTGCCACTAGTACCTACGTCACGTTAAGTCTGGTCTACAATGTATGTTACTGCCACTAGTACCTACGTCACGTTAGGTCTGGTCTACAATGTATGTAACTGCCACTAGTACCTACGTCACGTTAGGTCTGATCCTCAATGCTGACCTGGTTCTTGTTGAGGGTAATGGGCGTGGTCACAGTCTGACTGCTCCTCGAGCGGAAACGTCGTGTCACGTTTTGACCGTTGGCGCACTTAGTTTCAATGACGTCGTTTTCTAAGTAGAATATGACGTAGAGCTTCGATATGAACAGAAACACCAGAGCCACCGTGTGGTTGAGTAGCAATGCCAAGGTCAGTAGCAGAGTCTTCATGTATTGTCTGCTGGACGTAAGGAAGGTGGGGATGAAGGCCAACCAGATGACCAAGGTCGTGGTGACACACATGGACATGAAACGAGATTCATTGAAGTTGTCTGGGAGTTTTCTCGTCTTGAAGGCGAAGATGGAACAGAGGAGAACGAGCGTTAGATTGTAGGCGAGGAAGGATGCCATGCCAGGCAGTGTGATGTCACAGGACAGCTCCACGTACCTCTCAGATCTGACAGGCTGTGTAAGGATGGCAGTGGGTTTCTGTAGACCGGCCACCAAGATGCTGATCACAACCTGCAGGAGAGACGGTTGGCGAGTTTCATGAGGAAATCTTAGAGATTACTTTTTTACAAAATATTTTGAGAGTATTTGTTTTAATAGTCGCCAATTTGCAAACAACTTTCTATACACTGACCCATATACTAGTTATAACATGGTTACCGATGTCAAGAAAAACATACGCATGAAATCGAATGTCAAAAGGGAGATTAAAATTAGCAGGCTATAGAAAACGTGAGAGGATTTAATGAAGTAGGTAGAACTTCAAGGAGAGGGTCACATTTAGTTCTACGTTCCGTGGAGAGGGTCATCTTAGTTTTACGTTCCATAGAGAGATACACATTTAGCTCCACGCTTTTTGGAGAGGGTCATGTTTAGTTCTACGTTTCATGGAGAGATTCACCTTTAGCTCGTCGCTGTGTGGAGAGGGTCATGTTTAGTTCTACGTTTCATGGATAGATTCACCTTTAGCTCGTCGCTGTGTGGAGAGGGTCATGTTTAGTTCTACGTTTCATGGATAGATTCACCTTTAGCTCGTCGCTGTGTGGAGAGGGTCATGTTTAGTTCTACGTTTCATGGATAGATTCACCTTTAGCTCGTCGCTGTGTGGAGAGGGTCATGTTTAGTTCTACGTTTCATGGAGAGATTCACCTTTAGTTTCACGCTTTGTGGAGAAGGTCATAAAGTGACTTAAGAGATCAGAATCCTTCCGCAAAGACTGAAAGATCTCATTGAGCATGGGCCGTAAGGAACCAGCTCGCAGACCACAGTATCCACAACAACATTTAACTAGAAGATAAAAGACACAGTATCCACAACAACATTTAACTAGAAGATAAAGGAGACAGTCTCCACAACAACATTTAACTAGAAGATAAAAGAGATGGGGGAAGGAGTGTTTTTTTCTGATCAGCCGAAGTACATTCTTACTTCGACGAATCAAATTCTGATTAAAAAACTTCTAAATGAGTACAAATAAAACAAGCGAATGGAGAAGAAATCAGCACAAAAAATGAACAAACTACGGAGTCACAGAAACAGATAGAATCCAATGATATCATCAAAGTTTGTCAGGAAATTGGAGTAAAACTGGTTAACTAACATCAATAATGAATGATGGCAAGGTTAACATCAATAATGAGGGATGGCAAGGTTAACTAACATCAATAATGAGGGATGGCAAGGTTAACATCAATAATGAGGGATGGCAAGGTTAACTAACATCAATAATGAGGGATGGCAAAGTTAACATCAATAATGAGGAATGGCAAGGTTAACTAACATCAATAATGAGGGATGGTAAGTTTAACTAACATCAATAATGAGGGATAGCGAGGTTAACTACCATCAATAATGAGGGATGGTAAGTTTAACTAACATCAATAATGAGGGATTGAAAGGTTAACTGATATAAATAATGAGGGATGGCGATGTTAACTAATATCAATAATGAGGGATGGAAAGGTTAACTGATATCAATAATGAGGGATGACAAGGTTAACTAATATAAATAATGAGGGATGGAAATATTAACTAACATTAATAATGAGGGATGGCAAGGTTAACTAACATTAATAATGATGGATGGCAAGGTTAACTAACATCAATAATGAGGGATGGTAGGGTCAATTAAAATTAATAATGAGGGATGGTAAGGTTAACTAACATCAATAATGAGGGATGGTAAGGTTAATTAACATTAATAATATGGGATGGCAAGTTGAACTAGCATCAATAATGAGGGATGGCGATGTTAACTAATATCAATAATGAGGGATGGAAAGGTTAATTGATATCAATAATGAGGGATGGAAAGGTTAACTGATATCAATAATGAGGGATGGCAAGATTAACTAATATCAATAATGAGGATGGAAATGTTAACTGATATCAATAATGAGGGATGGCGATGTTAACTAACATCAATAATGAGGGATGGAAAGGTTCACTAACATCAATAATGAGGGATGAAAGGTTAACTAACATCAATAATGAGGGATGGAAAGGTTAACTAACATCAATAATGAGGGATGGAAAGGATAATTTATATCAATAATGAGTGATGGAAAGGTTAACTAACATCAATAATGAGGGATGGCAAGGTTAACTAACATCAATAAAGAGGGATGGCAAGGTTAACTGATACCAATAATCAGATACGCTAGTACACAACATAAAAATATAACGTCACAACCAACCCTTGGCACTAGTAAACAACATGAAAATATCGAGGTACAGAGCCAAAGGACGACACAGGGAACAGTTGATTGATGGAGTCAGAGAGTCACTAAAGGTATAGATGAGAATTGGAAAGGAAGGCAGCATTGCTCCTCACGATAAAATGTGGAACTAAAAGTCACTAAACACAAAACAAGGCTCAGGATTGTCTAATCAAATGCCTCGGGAAAAATACTTCGTATATCATGAATCGGATTCAAGACTATTACAGAAATATGAGAAATAACAAAGCTTCCAAAAATATAATCTCAAATCAAATTAAGATGGTCATATGTTGGCCATATGATGAGAAGAGACAAGAGAAGAAGTTGGTCACATGTTGATCATGTGATGAGAAGAGACAACAAGAGAAGAAGGTGGTCACATGTTGGCCATGTGATGAGAAGAGACAAGAGAAGAAGTTGGTCACATGTTGGTCATGTGATGAGAAGAGACAACAAGAGAAAAAGGTGGTCATATGTTGGCCATGTGATGAGAAGAGACAAGAGAAGAAGTTGGTCACATGTTGGTCATGTGATGAGAATAGACAATAAGAGAAGAAGGTGGTCATATGTTGGCCATGTGATGAGAAGAGACAACAAGAGAATCTCAAAGCAGGCCCTCAAATGGGAACCAGGGGGTAAAAGAAAAAGAGGAGAACATAGAGAAACACTAGAAAGGATACTGAGGAGAGAGGAAACAACAGCAGGCATGAGCTTCCTTGGTAAAGTTGAGAGTCTTCGCGAACAGAAGCCTATGGCGAGATACAATGCGAGTCCTGTGCAAAGTCTGACGCTTGGTAGCAAAAAATGGTGTTCTTGGAGATCATAAAATGTCTGCCCTATGTGCTATCTTCGGCTCGAAAGAACAATAAATAGACAGACAGACAGACAGACAGGTGGTAACAGCTCAAACTAAACTACAAGCGAGTCCAGAAAGCTACACATGCCTACACGCGGCAACATCTCCCAGCACAAACTTTTGTGTAAGAGAAGCTACAGTATTAAACCTACTGTTACATCGGTTTGTATGCAAGGGGACTTTCCCTTTTGCTTTTATCTGGAGACATTGCCCCCATACATAGAGTTTAAAGCTTATTTTGTTTGTGGAGACATTGCCCCATACATAGAGTTTAAAGCTTATTTTGTTTGTGGAGACATTGCCCCCGTACACAGAGTTTAAAGCTTATTTTGTTTGTGGAGACATTGCCCCCATACATAGAGTTTAAAGCTTTATTTTGTTTGTGGAGACATTGCCCCCGTACATAGAGTTTAAAGCTTATTTTGTTTGTGGAGACATTGCCCCCGTACATAGAGTTTAAAGCTTATTTTGTTTGTGGAGACATTGCCCCCGTACATAGAGTTTAAAGCTTATTTTGTTTGTGGAGACATTGTCCCCGTACATAGAGTTTAAAGCTTATTTTGTTTGTGGAGACATTGTCCCCGTACATAGAGTTTAAAGCTTATTTTGTTTGTGGAGACATTGCCCCCGTACATAGAGTTTAAAGCTTATTTTGTTTGTGGAGACATTGTCCCTTCTGTAATGTAATGAGAATTCCATTGTCCCTTTTATGATGTAAGGGGGTTTCCACTGTCCCTTCTATGATATAGGAGACTTCCACTGTCCCTTCTATGATGTAAGGAGATTTCCATTGTCCCTTCTATGATATAGGAGACTTCCACTGTCCCTTCTATGATGTAAGGAGACTTCCATTGTCCCTTCTATGATGTACTGAGACTTCCATTGTCCCTTCTATGATGTAAGGAGACTTCCATTGTCCCTTCTTTGATGTAAGGAGACTTCCATTGCCCCGTCTATGATGTAATGAGACTTCCATTTCCCCGTCTATGATGTAAGGAGATTTCCATTGCCCCTTCTATGATGTAAGGGGGCTTCCATTGCCCCTTCTTTGATGTAAGGAGACTTCCATTGTCCCGTCTATGATGTAAGGAGACTTCCACTGCCCCGTCTATGATGTAAGGAGACTTCCATTGTCCCGTCTATGATGTAAGGAGACTTCCATTCTCCCGTCTATGATGTAAGGCGACTTTCATTGTCCCGTCTATGATGTAAGGGGCCTTCCATTGCCCCTTCTATGATGTAAGGAGACTTCTATGATGTAAGAAGATTTCGATTATCCCTTCTTTGATTTAAGGGGACTTTCATTGTCCCGTCTATGATGTAAGGGGCCTTCCATTGCCCCTTCTATGATGCAAGGAGACTTCTATGAAGTAAGAAGATTTCGATTGTCCCTTCTTTGATTTAAGGGGACTTTCATTGCCCCTTCTATGATGAAAGAAGGCCTCTACCTTCCCTTCTATGATGTGATGATGCCTATGAAAGGCGAATTTAAATTTGATATTTATTAAGGATCTAAAAATGAAATAAGAATAGTAACTGACCTGACCCATGACAATAGCACAGGAAATGACAACCTGAGAAAATGGACTGGTCAGCTTTAACCCTCTGGTGCCCGTGGCGGCCGCATGAAATATCCTGTAGATCCTGACAGCTTTGACCAGAAGCGGAGCGTAAAGCAGGTCAAATGAGAAACAGAACAACCAGTAAACAATAGCACATTTGTTGTGTGTTGGTGGCGCCACGTACACCAATATCGTGACATAGCCCATACCTATGGCAGCTATCTGCAGAAGACTGAGCTCTCTGCTTGCGGCCTTGATAGCCTTGACCTCTCTGTAGTGAACGTGGCCCAAGAGAACCAGGACAGCAGCAACGATCCCCAGACACCCTGTACAAGTTTCAAACATGACCACAGGATCGGTAAACGTCGGGTAATCAGGAAGGATCTTGTTGCAGGAAGTCAAGTTAGTGCTCGGCTCAGGCCAGGAAAACAGCGGGCATGCCTGACAAGCGGTTTGATTGGTCACAACGATTTCGTTCTCACGACAGAACCGACACTCCCAGCAACACGCCTGGTCTTTGGAAATCTTGTATTCGCCAGTCCCGCAAAGTCTGCTGCAGACTGAAATTGGAATATTCGGGTCTTCCAAAGGAAGAGACGAGGATGGCAGGACTGCGTTTCGAGGGAAATCATGTTTTAATGGCGTCACAAAGTCCCATGATATGGGATGAACGTTGCGCACGTTGTTGTTGCCGGTCGTGTCAATAATCTTGACCTGCCTGGCAGAATTTCCCGGTAGGACCTGACTGATGACGTATTTACCCCTCATGTTTCCTTCCTCGTCAAAGTGGATGTGTCCGCTATAACCTGTCGTAAATTGAAATAAAACAATTTACATAAAATTAGGAACGTACAAAAAACAGTGTAAATTAACAATTTACACAAAATGAAAATTTGTTAAAAAAAAACAAACTATAAATTAAGATAAACAGTTTACACAAAATTACAACTTACAAAAAAAATAGCAATTTACAGGGAACCAAAAAAATGTGCATTGTTGATGACTTCCTATTTGTTTATCTTAGACCGCTTTTCTTTTCTCGTTTCCTTGTGTTTCCTGAGTTGTATATCCGAGCTTCATTTTTCTATTTGACCTTGACTGCGACCTCATCAAGGCCAGCTCCTTGTCGTGGGGATGGGGCTTAACAGTCTCCAGGGACTGAAAACCAAGACTGGCCTTCCTACACCCGTGCAAGACCACAGTCTGCTCTAGCAATTTTAAGTGCTGAAGTCGGAGGCAACCAGCCAAAAGGCGCACTACAACAATCAGGATGCCACGCACTCACGCCAATGGAAGTATGTCTGTAACTGCAAATCGATATGGCACTCGCCCTGTGATGGACACTCAGGCAGGTGCAGCGCCGGGCCCTCAGCCACGAAAGGGCCCAACCTCTATTACTGGATGTCCTTCTCAACCGCTCTGTGAAGTCAGGGGGCGAGAGAATATAGTTACTGGCCAACCCAAAATAAGACCACTCAAAATAATGCACTGGAATGCTGAAGGCATCAACAGCAAAAGAGATGGGTACAGTAAAAAGATAGAATTAGAAAATATCCTGCATGAAGAGCAAGTAAGCATATGCTGTTTGCAGGAAACCCATCTAAACAACGACATAGCCTTGAAGATTAGGGGATACCAGTGCTACCGATCTGACAGAAAAAACAGACAAAAGGGCGGAATACTGACACTTGTAAGGAACAACATTAATGCATGTCAGATTGAAGTGTCTATGGATGGGGCAGAATATCAAATACTGCACCTCAGGACAGAAATACAGACTTTCACCTACTTAACTACTACTGTCCGAGTGGCCGCCCACTAGCACTAGACACAATTACATTAAAAGAAAGAATAATTGTATGTGGAGACTTTAACAGCCACTCACAGAGCTGGGGCTATGAATATATGGACAAGAGAGGTGAAGAGCTTGAAAATTGGCAGGATGACAATGGGCTTATACTATTAAACCAGGCAACAGATCCACCAACATTCTATTCCAGATCATGGCATACCACATCTACACCAGACCTTGCTTTCCATTCACCAGACCTGGATTGGAATATCACACGTATTGTTGGGAAACAACTTGGAGGCAGCGACCACCGACCTGTCTTTTTAGTGGTGCAAAATGAGGCCGTCAGGGAGAGCAGCACTCTCTCCAGATGAAATTACAAAAAGGCAGACTGGAAAATGTATCAACATTACACCAGTGTACTGACTAAAGATATAAATATAGATAGAGACATCAACAAAATAGTTGATGAATTCAGTAGACTAATAATACAAGCTGCCAGTGAAACAATACCTAGAGGGGCACGGAAACACTACAAACCATACTGGAGTAGTGAACTAGAGCAACTGCACAATGACATGGAAATATCTCGAAAGCAAGCAGAAAATAACCCTTTCCAAGAACACCACAACAACTACCAGCATGCTAAAGCCAAATTTCAACGGGCTAAACTACAAGCCAGACGGAGAAGCTGGAAAGAGAAAACAGAGTCCTTGAATCTAGAACGAGACACAAGAAAAGTGTGGAAGCTTGTAAAACAGCTGACTGATGAGGGTACAGAAAGGAACACAAAATTACACTAAAGAAAGATGGAAACATTCTAACAGGTAAACATGCAGCAAATCACTTTGCAGACTTTTTTGCAAATGACAACAATATTGAAATTAGCCTAGAGAAACGTCAAGAGACCCGTCTAAAACAACAAAATGCAAGACAAGAAGAGACCACACATGAAGTCATGGAAATACCCATTACACAAAGTGAGCTAGAGCTGGCAATATCCAAATTAAAAATGAAAAAGTCACCAGGTAGTGATGGAGTGTCTAATGAAATGATTAAGAACTTGGGAACTGCAGCTAAAGCAAAACTACTGCAGATCTACAACATTTGCTGGATCACAGGTAAAGTGCCACAGGCATGGAGAGAAGCAATTATGATACCATTACTAAAGCCAGGAAAAGATGGTTCAATGACATCCAGCTATAGACCAATCAGCCATACAAGCTGTTTGTGTAAAACAATGGAACGTATAATCAATCTCAGACTGCAGTGGTACCTGGAAAGTGAAAATCTCCTTGTCCCACAACAAGCAGGCTTTAGACAGTGTTACTCTACCGAAGATCAGGCAACCTATCTTTCCCAGGAAATTGAGGATGCGTTTCAAGAAAAGAAACTGGTACTAGCAGCATGGATAGACCTAAAGAAAGCATTTGATAAGGTATGGAAGGAAGGGCTTTTGAAGAAACTGAGAAATTATGGAGTAAATGGCAGGATGTACAAATGGGTCAAAGCATACCTGCATAACAGGAGAGCCAGAGTGCAACTGGATGGTCTTAAGAGTAAGAAGGTCTTACTGCGCCAGGGCGTTCCACAGGGAGGGGTACTATCTCCAACACTTTTTCTGATCTACATCAATGACCTAGTTACTGAACTACCACATGGCATCAAAGTGGCAATGTATACAGATGACTTGGTAATGTGGTGCACAGAGGAGTATGCAACAGTGGCCTCCAAATTGTTACAAAGAGCTATGAATGCACTGAATTCATGGACAAATAGATGGTGTATCAGCATCAATACAGACAAATGCAGTACTACACTTTTCACTCTTTCCCCAAAACAAAAAGCAGGAGCCATCTACATAAACAATGAGCCTGTGAAAGAAGACATACAAGCTACGTATCTCGGAGTTACATTTGATAACAAACTATCTTGGAAACAGCAGATAAATAAGGCAACCCAAAAAGCAAGGAGAAAATTGGCTATTCTAAGAAAGTTGTGTGGAACTACGTGGGGTGCGAGTGGGAAAATACTCAGTAAAGTTTACCAACAGAGTATACGCCCACATTTAGAATATGGATCATCTGCATGGTGCTCAGCATCAAACACCACACTGCAAGAACTGGATAAAGTACAAAACCAGGCACTTAGGGTCATCACAGGAGCAATGAAATCAACACCAATATTGGAGATGGAGAAATTGTGGAGGATACCAGCACTGAGAGAACGGAGGGACACAAAGGTGCTGATACAGGCAGAAAAATTTGCTTGCATGCCGAGACATCCAATGAAGGACCGATTCCAAAATCTTGCATTGGGACGACTTAAGAGAAGCAGTTTTATCCACCGAGCCAAGCGTATTAGAAGACAAACATCAGACATGCCAAGAGCTGTTAACCCCCTACTGCCCATACCAGAACAGACTCCCTGGACAGAGGAATCATGATTATCAGTTCAAATACGGACAGAAGTGAAAGGAATAGTTGACAAAGAAGAACAGAAGAGTCTACAGCGAAAAACAATAACTCTCAGTTTCCTGGATGAAGAATACCCACAGGACCTATGGATTCGTGTGTATACAGATGGATCAGCACAGATGCAGTAAAGAATGGGGGAGCAGGTGCATACATAGAGTACCCAAATAACACTAAGGATATGAATAAAATAGCAACAGGGAAATATTGTCTCAATTATGATGCAGAAATACAAGCAATAAAGTTAGCAATAGAAAAACTGCTGAACATTAATCTTAGCCCGCAGCCTGTAGTGTTTTTGACAGATGCAAGATCAGTACTCCAGGCACTACAATCCAGAAAATTACCACATTTGCAGACCTTATTGACTGAACTCTGCAAGCACCACAGGGTTGCCCTGCAGTGGATCCCATCTCACTGTGGAATACCAGGAAATGAGAAAGCAGATCAGTTGGCAAAGGAAGGTTCAACAGGCACACAACTAGATACACCGGTTACATACCATCATAAGAAACAGATAATCAAATCAATCAGAGGATCACAAGCCCCAAATCAGGATGCCTTTCATACTATGAATAGATATGAACAAGTTATCATTATACGCCTCAGAACAGGACACAATCGACTCCATAGTCACATGTATACAAAATTCAAGATCGGCACCTCAACTACTTGTACATGTGGACAGGCGCCCCAGACTGCTGAACACATACTTCAAGACTGCACTGAATATAGTAGACTGAGGAAAATCCATTGGCCCATAGATACAACACTACAGACAAAACTATATGGGCCACTGCAAGAATTACAAAAGACAGTAACATTTATACAGGAAACGACATTGCAGATATAGACAATACTTCAGGCGAACGAAAGATAGATATATAGACTGCGACCTGATCAGAGACACCAGCTTCAGCGACACCTGGAGTCACGTGGTAGAGACATAAATAAGATCTGCTGCTGGAGTCATATAGGTAGGTTACTTGAATCAATGCTTGGAGTCACATAGGTAGGTTACATGAACCAATGCTTGGAGTCACGTAGGTGGGTTACTTGAACCAATGCTTGGAGACATATAGGTAGGTTACTTGAACCCATGCCTAGAATCACATAGGTAGGTTACTTGAACCCATGCCTAGAATCACATAGGTAGGTTACTTGAACCATGCCTAGAATCACATAGGTAGGTTACTTGAACCCATGCCTAGAATCACATAGGTAGGTTACTTGAACCCATGCCTAGAATCACATAGGTAGGTTACTTGAACCCATGCTTGGAATCATATAGGTAGATTACTTGAACCCATGCTTGGAATCACATAGGTAGGTTACTTGAACCCATGCTTGGAATCACATAGGTAGGTTACTTGAACCCATGCTTGAATCACATAGGTAGGTTACTTGAACCCATGCCTAGAATCACATAGGTAGGTTACTTGAACCCATGCCTAGAATCACATAGGTGGGTTACTTGAACCCATACCTAGAATCACATAGGTGGGTTACTTGAACCCATGCCTAGAATCACATAGGTGGGTTACTTGAACCCATGCTTGGAGTCATATAGGTGGGTTACTTGAACCCATGCTTGGAGACATATAGGTAGGTTACTTGAACCCATGCCTAAGAATCACATAGGTAGGTTACTTGAACCCATGCTAGAATCACATAGGTAGGTTACTTGAACCCATACCTAGAATCACATAGGTAGGTTACTTGAACCCATGCCTAGAATCACATAGGTAGGTTACTTGAACCCATACCTAGAATCACATAGGTGGGTTACTTGAACCCATGCCTAGAATCACATAGGTAGGTTACTTGAACCCATGCCTAGAATCACATAGGTAGGTTACTTGAACCCATGCCTAGAATCACATAGGTAGGTTACTTGAACCCATACCTAGAATCACATAGGTAGGTTACTTGAACCGATGCCTAGAATCACATAGGTAGGTTACTTGAACCCATGCCTAGAATCACATAGGTAGGTTACTTGAACCCATGCTTGGAATCACATAGGTAGGTTACTTGAACCCATGCTTGGAATCACATAGGTAGGTTACTTGAACCCATGCCTAGAATCACATAGGTAGGTTACTTGAACCCATGCCTAGAATCACATAGGTGGGTTACTTGAACCCATACCTAGAATCACATAGGTGGGTTACTTGAACCATGCCTAGAATCACATAGGTGGGTTACTTGAACCCATGCTTGGAGTCATATAGGTGGGTTACTTGAACCATGCTTGGAGACATATAGGTAGGTTACTTGAACCCATGCCTAAGAATCACATAGGTAGGTTACTTGAACCCATGCCTAGAATCACATAGGTAGGTTACTTGAACCCATACTAGAATCACATAGGTAGGTTACTTGAACCCATGCCTAGAATCACATAGGTAGGTTACTTGAACCCATACCTAGAATCACATAGGTGGGTTACTTGAACCCATGCCTAGAATCACATAGGTAGGTTACTTGAACCCATGCCTAGAATCACATAGGTAGGTTACTTGAACCCATGCCTAGAATCACATAGGTGGGTTACTTGAACCCATACCTAGAATCACATAGGTGGGTTACTTGAACCGATGCCTAGAATCACATAGGTAGGTTACTTGAACCCATGCCTAGAATCACATAGGTAGGTTACTTGAACCCATGCCTAGAATCACATAGGTGGGTTACTTGAACCCATGCCTAGAATCACATAGGTAGGTTACTTGAACCCATGCCTGAATCATATAGGTAGGTTACTTGAACCCATGCCTTGAATCATATAGGTAGGTTACTTGAACCCATGCTTGGAATCATATAGGTGGTTACTTAAACCCATGCTTGGAATCATATAGGTGGGTTACTTGAACCCATGCTTGGAATCACATAGGTGGGTTACTTGAACCCATGCTTAGAATCACATAGGTGGGTTACTTGAACCCATGCTTGGAATCTTATAGGTGGGTTACTTGAACCCATGCTTGGAATCACATAGGTGGGTTACTTGAACCCATGCCTAGAATCATATAGGTAGGTTACTTAAACCATGCTTGGAATCATATAGGTGGGTTACTTGAACCCATGCCTAGAATCATATAGGTAGGTTACTTGAACCCATGCCTAGAATCACATAGGTAGGTTACTTGAACCCATGCCTAGAATCATATAGGTAGGTTACTTAAACCCATGCTTGGAATCATATAGGTGGGTTACTTGAACCCATGCTTGGAATCACATAGGTGGGTTACTTGAACCCATGCTTAGAATCACATAGGTGGGTTACTTGAACCCATGCCTAGAATCATATAGGTAGTTACTTAAACCCATGCTTGGAATCATATAGGTGGGTTACTTGAACCCATGCTTGGAATCACATAGGTGGGTTACTTGAACCCATGCTTAGAATCACATAGGTAGGTTACTTGAACCCATACCTAGAATCACATAGGTGGGTTACTTGAACCCATGCCTAGAATCACATAGGTAGGTTACTTGAACCCATGCCTAGAATCACATAGGTAGGTTACTTGAACCCATGCCTAGAATCATATAGGTAGGTTACTTGAACCCATGCCTAGAATCACATAGGTGGGTTACTTGAACCCATACCTAGAATCACATAGGTGGGTTACTTGAACCCATGCTAGAATCACATAGGTAGGTTACTTGAACCCATGCCTAGAATCACATAGGTAGGTTACTTGATCCCATGCCTAGAATCACATAGGTGGGTTACTTGAACCCATGCCTAGAATCACATAGGTAGGTTACTTGAACCCATGCCTTGAATCATATAGGTAGGTTACTTGAACCCATGCCTTGAATCATATAGGTAGGTTATTTGAACCCATGCTTGGAATCATATAGGTTGGTTACTTAAACCCATGCTTGGAATCATATAGGTGGGTTACTTGAACCCATGCTTGGAATCACATAGGTGGGTTACTTGAACCCATGCTTAGAATCACATAGGTGGGTTACTTGAACCCATGCTTGGAATCATATAGGTGGGTTACTTGAACCCATGCTTGGAATCACATAGGTGGGTTACTTGAACCCATGCCTAGAATCATATAGGTAGGTTACTTAAACCCATGCTTGGAATCATATAGGTGGGTTACTTGAACCCATGCCTAGAATCACATAGGTAGGTTACTTGAACCCATGCCTAGAATCACATAGGTAGGTTACTTGAACCCATGTCTAGAATCATATAGGTAGGTTACTTAAACCCATGCTTGGAATCATATAGGTGGGTTACTTGAACCCATGCTTGGAATCACATAGGTGGGTTACTTGAACCCATGCTTAGAATCACATAGGTAGGTTACTTGAACCCATTCCTGGAAAAGTAGAAGAGAGAAAATGAGAAATCTGAGCCAACAGTTGAAGTTTCTTTGGCGGGTCTCAACAAAAAAACATGGGAACAGACGGGTGACGTCATCGTGTGTACAAGGGCAATAGTTATATGTCTCTGTCTGCGATCAGGACTCAGTCAGAGCAGGATCCCAGACTCTCACATGAAGTCAGCTGTCAGGCTAAGTGTGTTGATCGCCCCCACAGACAGAACATCACAGTTAGAGTCTGCCATATCCACTCCGACTGAACACCCGTTAAAACGTTGCACTGTGTTCTGCGCCAGTGGCCCAGTGCATCCGATTTCAGCCAGCATTTTATTCAGGTTAGCTTTCCTTAGCCTTTGATTGTCCCAAATCTTCCTGCAAGGCAGCAGATGATCTTTTCTGTAGGGGGATTCTGCCCTTAGATGGTCAGCCCTCCCAGGTTTACGAGCACCATCTGCCCGAGTCAATAGTGGTGACTAACACAGACATGCACACACATAGATATGAGATGTGACCAACACAGTCATGCACACAGCGATACGAGGCATGACTAACACTGACACACATCAATATATATGACACATGACTAACATAGACATGCACACAAAAATATAAGATATGTCTGACATGGACATGCACACACAAAGATATGACACATGCCTAACATAGACATGCACACTAAGATATGAGATATGACCAACATAGACATGCACACACAAAGATATGAGATGTGACTAACATAGCCATGCACACACAAAGATATGAGATGTTACTAACATAGCCATGCACACACAAAGATATGAGATGTTACTAACATAATCATGCACACAAAGATATGAGATATCACTAACCCAAACATGCACACACAAAGATGTGACACATGACTAACACATATGCACACTAAGATATGAGATATGACTAAACACATACACACATAAAGATATGAGACATGATTAACACGGACACACCAAGATATGAGATAAGACTAACATGACACACACCAAGATATGAGCCATGGTCAGCACACACACACACACACATAAGCTAAGATATTAGCCATGGCTAGCACAGAAATACATCAAGATATGAGCCATGGCTAGCACAGAAACACATCAAGATATGAGCCATGGCTTCACGGAAAAACACCAAGAAATGAACCATGTCCAGCACAGAAACACATTAAGGAATCCATATGCTTGGGTTTGTTGTAGTCGGCAGACTCTTCTTAACTTGGGAATCATCGACATACGAGACGCAGGCCCCGATTAACTGTTCACAGGTTTCGTTCAAACAGTTGTCCGGAGATTTGAGAGTGCAGTCTGACCCGTAGTACGTTTCCTTGTACGTTACGACCAATAATTCACGTTACAACTAATAAAATTGGCGTTCACGTTACAACTGATGATTCACGTTCACGTTGCAACTAATGATTCACGTTCACGTTACGACTGATGATTCACGTTTATGTTACAACTAATGATTCACGTTCACGTTGCAGCTAATGATTCACGTTCACGTTACAACTAATGATTCACGTTCACACTACAACTAATGATTCACGTTCACGCTACAACTGATTCACGTTCACGCTACAACTAATGATTCACGTTCATGAGACAACCAATAATTCACGTTCATGTTACAACCAATAATTTACGTTTACGTTACAGCTAATGATTCACCTTCACGTTACAACTAATAAATCACGTTCACGTTACAACTAATAAATCACGTTCACGTTACAACTAATAAATCACGTTCACGTTACAACTAATAAATCACGTTCACGTTACAACTAATAAATCACGTTCACGTTACAACTAACGATTCACGTTTACGTTACAGCTAATAATTCACCTTCACGTTACAACTAATAAATCACGTTCACGTTACAACTAATAAATCACGTTCACGTTACAACTAATAAATCACGTTCACGTTACAACCAATAATTCACGTTCACGTTACAACTATTAATTGACGTTCACGTTACAACCAATAATTCACGTTCACGCTACAACTGATTCACGTTCACGCTACAACTAATGATTCACGTTCATGAGACAACCAATAATTCACGTTCATGTTACAACTAATGATTCACCTTCACATTACAACTAATAACTCACGTTCACGTTACAACTAATGATTCACGTTCACGTTACAACTAATGATTCACGTTCACGTTACAACTAACGATTCACGTTCACGTTACAGCTAATAATTCACCTTCACGTTACAACTAATAACTCACGTTCACGTTACAACCAATAATTCACGTTCACGTTACAACTATTAATTCACGTTCACGTTACAACCAATAATTCACGTTCACGTTACAACCAATAAGAACACGTTGGTAACATCGATGTCAACAGAAACTATTGTATCCACTCAAATCTACCACAGTCTCTATTTTACCCGTACAGCCTTTTTTTCTTTAATTAAAAAGAAAATGTGATACAGTTGCAAAAAGAAAAGAGAACAAAAAAACATGCCTTGCTCAGCCCGTGTCAATCATTCACCAAATCTTTCCTCTGTACGCCAGTAGTCAGAGAAATATTTTATGACGTATATCAGGGATGGCCAATTTCTTTCAAATGGCGGGCCAATTTTACATTATTTTTTTGTGTGGCGGACCACACACATAACAACATCAATACACATAAACTTGGCATTTGTTTTAAGGTAATATTTTTGCTATTTATCGGCATTATTTGCTTACATAAATTATTTTGTTGCAACAGAGTTAAAAATGCCTAGTTGATTTATACAAATGAATAAAATTTGCTATTTATATTGTTTAACAAACATGTTTTAGTTAGGTCATTTTAAAGTTGACATGTAACAAACCTTAATGAGAACAATGTGGACGTTCATGTGCAGCAACAAGTTCATCAAAGTCAATGTGTAAAGATGATGATGATATTCGTGATAAATCCTGAAGGTGGCCATTAGTGAGTCGGTTTCTTTGTGACAATTTAATCACCTTCATTGTTGAAAAAGCGCATTCACATATATATGTGCTTCCGAACACAGAAGTAACTTTCAAACTGAAATCACTCAATGCGGGATATTTTTCCCGTGGCCCAAGTTTCCAAAAGTCAACTCCTATCTCCGTCCTTGATTGGAAAAATGAGTCACATTGGAGGTTACATAACTCCAACTGAAAAGTGTCATGTTGTTGGAAAATGTCACACTTCATAGGGTTGTTAAACAATGCCAGTTCTGGTCGTACACCACTGAAGTCAGAAAATCGTTCTTTGAATTGCTCCAATAGTTTGTCTAACATTAATACAGAACATTTGAAATCAGTATCACTGCGCTCCTCAATCAATTCTTTGCACGAAGGAAAATGAATGAAATTTTCTTTGGCCAGGGTAAATCTAACAACTTTTAGTTGACTTATAAATCCATCTAGGTGTCCTACCAAATCTGAGACTGTTTGGGAACGTCCCTGTAGCTTCACGTTGAGTTCATTCATGTGCTAGGTGATATCAGTTAAAAAGGCCAATACGCTGTTAAAATGTGGATCAGACATTTTTCTGATCAGTTCTTTGTTGGTATCATGTTTCTCTAAAAACTGCTTTGTTTCGTTTCTCAAAGCAAAAAACCGCCTCAAACATTTCCCTCTGCTTAGCCAGCGTACTTGTGTGTAGAGCACCAAATCGCCATATTCCGCCTCAACTTCTGATAGAAAATTTATAAACTGTCGGTGTGTCAAAGACCGATTCCCGCCTTTTATTAAATCCACACACTTTATTACAGTTTTCATAACATCCTCCACGTCTAGAATCTTGCCACACAGCGCCTCCCGGTGTATAATGCAGTGTAATGCTGAGCAATGGATTCCAGCCTTCCTTAATAATCCAACTAGACCTGTTTGAGTACCACACATTGACTTAGCGCCATCTGTCACTATTGCTGAAAGTCTGTTTATGTCACCGATACCGTTAACAACTTCATAACTGAGTCATAAATGTTTAGACCTTTGGTCGTATTATGTAATGAATCTAAAGCTAGTAGCTCTTCATAGATAATAAAGTCTTTTGAAACAGTTCTTATGAAAATTAAAAGTTGTGCTGTGTCTGATATGTCAGTAGATTCATCCAAAGTCAGAGAAAAGTAAGGGGAATTTGTAACGACAATCTTTATATTTACTAGATATATGAGAACTTATTTCCTCTACCCTTCCAGTGACTGTTTTGATAGTGGAACGCTCTCAAAATGACTGGCAATTTTTTCTTCCCCAAATACACGCGCCATGTTAACAACGCTTTACGAAGTCACCGTCACATAATGATTTTTTTTATATTTCGCTATCTCTGCGCTTACAATAACTTACAATATAATTAATTGTTTTGTTGTTAATGTAGTAAAAATCATATTTCTGAGCACTAACCTTTTTCTTCAAATCGCACACAAGTTTAGAACGTATTGTACCAATGTAGTCCTTGTATTTAGCGGCGTGGTGCTGTGTGTAATGCCGTTTACGATTATACTCTTTATTTACAGACAACACTTGCAAACACACAAGACACTGCTGTTTGCTATCCTTATTGTTGATACATAAAAAAATCATGTTCCCATTTCTCATGAAAAAATCTGATTTTTTCATTTCATTGACGTTTATTGCTCATATTATACCACGACTGAAGCAACAGACAATGAAAACACAGATTACAACAATAGCACTGTTTCCTGTTAAAATGGAACTGTTCACTGTAACTCGACAAAATCAGAATGATCAGATTGGATATATAATTTTGACTGATGAAAAGAGGATTGGAGAGAGAGAAACTGAAAGTAAAATAATTGTGGGGTGAATGTGTTAGGGAGGAGGAGGTGGGTGACTGACAGTATTTCTTGGCGCAAACTGTTTGAACTCGCCGAACCGAGAGTCGGTTCTAGAACCATTCATAAGCTTCTTCCTTTGTTTCAGTCGATCGCAGGATGATCAAACGGAAAAAAAGGATGGGTCGGGAATGACGGGAAGGCGACGTTAAACTAACCACTAGAGTGTTCCGAGTGTTAAACATAGGTCTAATTGTACTATTATTCTTCTTTGATTTACCTCGGATGTTTCCACAAATAGTTATACTATATCTTAAACAAATTCATCATCATCGAGTGCCGTCTCCGCAACGAAGGTTGGCTACCACGGAGCGTCATTCTGCTCTGTCTCTTGCTTTGATGGTGCAGGTTGTCATAGGCTGATTTGTCAACCTTTTGATGTTACTCGTCCATGTTAGTTTTGGTCTGCCTCTTTTACCTTGTATTTTCCCTAAACAAACTACAAGGGAGTATTTGAGTTAGCTTTCTCCACGGTAGAAGATAATGTAACACATTTTTTATCAATTTTACCCAGAACATTTTGCTCAATGAACCTGATTTTATTTTTTATCCGCCGCAGGCCAAAAAAAGGACGTCACGGGCCATTTGTGGCCCGCGGGCCCCTTATCGGCCATCCCTGACGTAGATGATGGCTTTTAGTATCCCATATAGTATCCCATATAGTATCTAATATAGTATCTCTTATATTATCCCTTATAGTATCCCTTATAGTATCCCATATAGTATCCCTTATAGTATCCCATATAGTATCCCTTATAGTATCAAATATAGTATCCCTTATAGTATCTCTTATAGTATCCCATATAGTATCCCTTATAGTATTCCATATAGTATCCTTTATGGTATCCCTTATAGTATCTCTTATAGTATCCCTTATAGTATCTCATATAGTATCCCTTATAGTATCCCTTATAGTATCCCTTATAGTATCTCATACTGACTCTGGATATTCCAACATGAGCCCCCATGTATTGAAAGCATTTTGGAAGTCTGTGAAGTTTTGAACAAGCTGTTTTTTTTCCAGCATGTTCATCTAGTCCGTTTATAAATTCGTGAACAAAGTGTCCTTCAATTTTTCTCAGAAACTTGGTGAACTGCAGCGAATTCTTGCATGTGGTCTTAGACTTTCATAGATCTGAAGATTTTCTTACATTTAAGTCTAAAGGCAACCTGCACTTTGCACAAATGTTTTAAAAAAAATAATTTTAGGAAAATTACAAAAAACGTATGCCCTTAATATTATATTTTCGCAGTAAGTCAAGTTTACTTTATATATATATATATATAACGAAAGACGAATATGGCTGACCACCGTGAAAGAGATTGGAGCCTCATCACGTACTAGTCCAGAGGAAGCCATGGAGAGGAATTCGAACTTATGTCAGAGGAAAGATCTTAAAATAAGTACTTGGAATGTTAGGACTCTATATCAAGAAGGGAAATTGGAAAATCTGATTCAAGAAACAGAACAAATAAATATAGATATTTTGGGCATATCAGAGACAAGATGGAAAGAATGTGGGTACAGGCTATGTATGAAAAGTGTTCCTTCTTGCAGTTTCCTCATATTCCAAGTCCGGCTTGTTGCAGGAGCTACTGAGTTAAGTGCTCTGTGCACACCGTGAGCTGTGTGTCTCATCCGTTTTGATCCTGTTTCGATATTCAATTTGTTTACGATGAATGATGATATTGTATGACAGGGAACAGTTGGCTGTGTTCACTTTCTGCACGGTTTCGCCTTATGTCTTTTGGCGTGTGCTGAGACTGCTACGATGGGGACTACAGTTACCTTTCTTTGTTTGGGAGATGAGATATTAATATTAATTCGGATGATTACGCTGGCAATTTCGGGCGGTTGAGCAATTATGGATTTTAATTCGTTTGCAGTGATACCGGGGCCTTCCATAACCAAAGAACCAAATTAAGTTATGAAGCAAGTGAAATCTTCAGACATCTTGATTGTAATGGGTGACATATATATATATATATATATATATATATATATATATATATATATATATATATACAGCCAATCAGAGAGATGCAAGATGTACAAATACGTCATCGGTGAGACGTATATTAGATGATGAAACGATGCAGAAAGGTTCACATAAAAATCCAGTTATCTCCCATGCGTTGAAGCCAAACATTCAAAGTTCATTATTTGAGTTCAATGGTTTGTTAATCTTAGAGTTGTCTCTCCCGGCAACCACTAACTGGTTATTATTTTTTAAATAAGAAAAGAAATCCTATCGGAGATTAGTTTTCTAAGTGCAAACACTATTTGATGAAGGTGGGAGCGACCAAATTTCAACTGATTCTCTCACAAGATTTTTGAAAGATGTCACGAATTGATGAGGACAGAATAATTGAGAGGAGTCCCGTCCTCCAGTTGCCGCAAGCCTTGACATTGCTCTTTCTATAGAACACGTTCACAATGAAGTATAACAAGATCAGAACCATTTGTTCAATACATTAAATAGGGCTGTACTTTCAGAAATGATCACACAAACCACACACAATTAGCAAACAATGTGCAACAAATATACAAATAAACGTGTAACGAGAGACTAAAAAAAAGAGCAACAAACAACAGAGTCATTCTGTCAATATTTTGTTACAAACGGCAAGAATTGCCTACGCCAAACAAACACCGACATAAGATATCTATGGAAATAACTTCTACTTCCTGATTTCCCTTTCAGCGTCGAGGGGAGATGTAATTTGCGGTCTTTTCCTCTTCTTTTCTCCTCTGCTACTGTTGTTTCCTAGTGCTTCTAATATTCCGTTGATCCATCTTTTTCGTGGTCTACCCTTGGGTCTGTTGTTTCGCAACGTTCATTGTGTCGTGTTTTGATCTTTTTGCCTTATCACGTGGCCATACCATTTTATATGTTCTTTCTTTATACATTCAATGGTGGGGATTATTCACAGCTTTTTTCTCAGTTCTTTATTTCTGATCTAATCTCTCAGGCTGTTTCTTGTTATTCGTCTAACACATTTCATCTCAGAAGAGAATATTTTTCTTATTGTTCTTGCATCTAGAGCTCACGACTGGCATTAGTAACACAACGTTGGGATGGATATTGTATTGTAGAGTGCCCGTTTTACTTCTATAATTATTTCCTTGTTGGACAATAGTGGTGATAGATGTCCAATGATTTGACAAGCTTTGGAAAATAATTGATCTAACAAAAGACAAAATCTAACAAAGCACAAAATCTAACAGACGACAAAATCTAACAAAGGACAAAATCTAACAAAAGACAAAATCTAACAGAGGACAAAATCTAACAAAAGACAAAATCTAACAGAGGACAAAATCTAACAAAAGACAAAATCTAACAAAGCACAAAATCTAACAGACGACAAAATCTAACAAAGGATAAAGTCTAACAAAAGACAAATCTAACAAAAGACAAAATCTAACAAAGACTAAATCTAACAAAGACTAAATCTAACAGAGGACAAAATCTAACAAAAGACTAAATCTAACAGAGGACAAAATCTAACAAAAGACTAAATCTAACAGAGGACAAAATCTAACAAAAGACTAAATCTAACAGAGGACAAAATCTAACAAAAGACTAAATCTAACAGAGGACAAAATCTAACAAAAGACTAAATCTAACAGAGGACAAAATCTAACAAAAGACTAAATCTAACAGAGGACAAAATCTAACAAAAGACTAAATCTAACAGAGGACAAAATCTAACAAAAGACAAAATCTAACAAAGGACAAAATCTAACAAAGGATAAAATCTAACAAAGGACAAAATCTAACAAAGGACAAAATCTAACAAAGGACAAAGTCTAACAAAAGACAAAATATAACAAAGGACAAAATCTAACAAAGGATAAAATCTAACAAAAGACAAAATCTAACAGAGGACAAAATCTAACAAAAGACAAAATCTAACAAAGCACAAAATCTAACAGACGACAAAATCTAACAAAGGACAAAGTCTAACAAAAGACTAAATCTAACAAAAGATTAAATCTAACAAAAGACTAAATCTAACAAAGGACAAAATCTAACAAAAGATTAAATCTAACAAAAGACTAAATCTAACAAAGGACAAAATCTAACAAAAGATTAAATCTAACAAAAGACTAAATCTAACAAAGGACAAAATCTAACAAAAGATTAAATCTAACAAAAGACTAAATCTAACAAAGGACAAAATCTAACAAAAGATTAAATCTAACAAAAGACTAAATCTAACAAAGGACAAAATCTAACAAAGGACAAAATCTAACAAAGATTAAATCTAACAAAAGACAAAATCTAACAAAGGACAAAATCTAACAAAAGACAAAATCTAACAAAGGACAAAATCTAACAAAAGACAAAATATAACAAAAGACAAAATCTAACAAAGGACAAAATCTAACAAAAGACAAAATCTAACAAAAGACAAAATCTAACATAAGACAAAATCTATCAAAGGACAAAATCAAATAAAAGAACAAATCTACCATCTCAAGTTGACGTGGCTTAAATAACCCAAAGATATCTACTCACCACAAAAAGACACGTTCTTAAGGTAAGCAAGCAAGACGTCGCCTTTGATACAATCTCGAGCCACTTCCCCTACAGCTCCTGGACAATGATCCTCTATCAACTTCTGAATCGCATTAGCGTAGACATAGACAGTGTCCATGGCAGAACTAATCAAAGGCAAAGGGTGGTAGCCAGGACTAGTTGCGATATCTTTGGTCTCATCGCAGGTACCGGTTAGGAAAGAACAGTTAAACTGTAGCTCCCAGAGGTCAGCAAACCAGGGGTTCTTGCTGTTAGACGGTTTGATAGTACGGAAGTAGTCGTTGAACTTTGGAACTGCGGGGGTGTAGAATATTGTCGTGAATGACCCATAAACAGCTTCCCTGTGTGTCCCGTGTAGCGTGGACAGCTTCTCAGACCAGCCGTCGCTACCCACCCAGACAAACATTTTGGACACCTTTAAAGCGTTGACAGCAGTGGAGACACCGACCATGTCTCTCCCGTACAAGAAGGCCACAACAACACGAGCTCTAGGAAACTTCAGCAGTTTCTCAATGCCGATTGTGTAGTTCTTGTTGTCAGTTTCCTCAATCTTGTGGTGTGTAGCGATACAGATGCCCATTTTAGTAGCCAGAACTTTGATGCGTCTGTAGGCGTACTCTCCGTAACTACCATCAGAGTAGATGACGCTTATGTACGTCCATCCGTGAGAATGGATAAAGGTCATAATAGCATCAACTTGTTGCTCGTCGGGTGGCACAACTCTCAGGAAGTAAGGATTGATCTCCTTGTTTGAGAGTTCGTCACTTGTGGACAAGAAGCTGATTTGTGGAATTTTGACGGGCCCCAAGAGGAGTGACACTGCAATGCTGCTTTCACTTGTGAGTGGGCCGATGACGCCGACAACGTCATAATAAGCTGCCTGGTCGTACTGCCAACTCATCTCCTGACAATGTTTGTTGCCCTCCCGGCAGACGACTTGTTCATGTGTGCGGGGCAGGAACTTCACGGCCTGGGCAGTGGCAGCGTTCTGTTTGACGCAGTCGTCGAGGATGACGTAGCCTAGAGTAATGTTGGGCAGCAGCGTGCTGTTCTTGTTGATCTCATTGATGGCGTAGACGAGAGCCTCCACGTACTGCAGGATCATAGGGAATCGCATTCTGTTGGAACAAAGGAACTCTTTAGAGTATTGAGTGATCGCGAGAAAAGCACCGAGATTAATGTCTCCCAGACTGACGTAAGATCTATTCGGAAGTTCATCAATCGCCTGAACAGCGTCAGTAACTGTTGGAGTCCGGCTGATGACGATAAAGAAGCAAACCAAGACAGCAAGAGCAGATGAGATCATTTGGACTTGCATCTCCATAATGAGTGAAAATTGTGCCACAAATCAATGACCACTGGAAGTACAAATATAGTCATTATCATATCCGTAATCGCTGCTCTCACATTCAAGTTTGGTTTAGTCGACAAGCCATCCTCATGGCGCATCGGACAAGTCCATAAGTGCTTAGATGCCATCGTATATCCCTCCACACATAAAAATCCCATTCTGTATGACGTCACTCGATGACGTTATTTCGCCATTTTCTATGAATGTATTCACAACGTTCACACTTCAGTAACAACGACAGCCTATGGCAGTCAACATCTTTGACAGGAACTGCGGCCAGTATTTGGCCGATTACTCACGTTAAAGACAGTTGTATGGACGCTGTTTATGGAAACACAAAAACATCATATTTTCACAAAACAATATTTGTATTATCGGTTTTAAAATTATGTTATTTCTCTGAGCATAAAATATTTATCCCTTACTGACCTGCTAAGCCAGCCGTAAGTTAAGGGCTTAACTTAAAAACACACGTTGGGGTTTAGCCCGGCTAATGTAGAGGAATTCAAATACCTAGGAAGTTTAGTAACAAACGATAATTCACAAACAGGGAAGATAGACTCAAGATACATCAAAGCTTATCAAATCATTGGACAGCTATCACCACTATTGTCCAACAAGGAAATAACTCTGGAGGCAAAACGAGCACTATACAATACAATCTTCATCCCAACGTGCTACCAATGCCAGACCTGGACCCTAGATGCAAGAACAATAAGAAAAATAACCTCTACTGAGATTAAATGTGTCAGACGAATGACAGGAAACAGTCTGAGAGATAAGATCAGAAATGAAGAACTGAGAAAAAAAGCTAGGAATAGCCCCGCTATAGAACATATAAAGAAACAACAGATAAAATGGCTTGGCCAGGTGACACGAAAGATCAAAACACAACACAACTAGCCCTCAATAAACGTTGCGACAATACCAGACCCAAGGGTCGACCACGAAAAAGATGGGGGGGGGGGGGGGGGAGGCAAATAAGTGCAGTGCTGCGGTAAAGCTGGTAGTGAGGAGCCAGTAGGGGGGGGGGGGGGTGTGATAAACATCATTTTGTAAAGCTGGTAGTAAGGAGCCAGTAGGGGGGTGTGATAAACATCATTTTGTAAAGCTGTCACCGTACCTTGGAGTGTTTTATTCGAAGTTTTTTTTTTATTATGGAATGTGAATATTCGAAAATTTGTAATAAAATTATAAAAAAAAATATAAATGATCATTTCCTTTTGTATTTCGTTAATATGTTCAGGCTACTGGCGGTAGCTGCGGTATCATAGATACGCCACTGATGGAAATAACTTCTTTCATTTCTGATTTCCTTTTCAGCGTCGAGGGGAGATATAATTTGCGGTCTTTTGCTCTTCTGCTCGCCTCTGCTGCTATAATGTTTCCTAGTGCTTCTAGTATTCCGTCAATACATTTTTTTCGTGGAGCCAGTAGTGGGGTGTGAAAACACCATTTTGTAAAGCTGTCACCATACCTTGGAGTGTTTATCACACCCCACTATTCGCTCCACGAAAAAAAAGGATTGATAAAATACTAGAAGCACTAGGAAACATTATAGCAGCAGAGGCGATCAGAAGAGCAAAAGACCGCAAATTATATCTCCCATCGACGCTGAAAAGGAAATCAGGAATGAAAGAAGTTATTTCCATCAGTGGCGTATTCTCTATGATACCGCAGCTACCGCCAGTAGCCTGAATATATTAACGAAATACAAAAGGAAATGATAATTTATTATATTTTTAAAAAATAATTATGTTACAAATTTTCGAATATTCTTTTACACATTTTGTAGGCCAATATGATTTATTTGCTTTGATTTGCATTTATTAAAGCAAGGTTTTCTTCTGGCCACTATAACGTTTGTGAATGAAACCGAAACTACATTGAAACGTCTATTAGCCAGCGGTACATTTTTCCTCTATCCGGACCTTGTATTAACGACCTTGACATTAAAAAATTCCCGTCAAAATAATACGGCTAAGCTACCTCTACACTAATGCGGTTTCATGGGTTATTTTTAGCTCTAGCCAATCAGAACCGCCACAAAGTAAAAGTGAAACTATATCTGATTACCGGAACTTCCTTAGCTATTTACAACTACGTTATGCGCATCAGCATCTGTAGAAATAACTTTTTCTGCTCTCAAGAGAATCAAATCTTATTGTCGCTCAACTCAGACACAAGAACGTTTATCTGGTTTGGCATTAATGTCCACTGAGAAATCATTCTCTCAGAAACCAACCCAACAGTACTTTCAATGACAAAGTCATCAAGACATTTTCGTCCCAAACAAGACGGATAGAGTTTACATATAAACAAGCAAGTAATTTAAAATGTAGTGATGTCATTAGAAAATATTACTTTATGTTAGCCTACTGAATATAATGTATGTTTTTATTTATTATGTCAGCGGTAGCCCAGACCCCAAAACCAGTATACACCACTGATTTCCATAGATATATGATTTCAGTATTTGTTTTGCAAAGGCAATTCTTGCCGTTTGTAACAAAATATTGACAGAATGACTATGTTGTTTGTTGCTCTTTTTTTGAGTCTCTTGTTCACTATTCTTAGTTTCCATATTTAGTGGTATATGCCAGAACATATTTCATGCTGTTAAAAGCGTCTCACGCCAGCGGGATCTAGTATCTCTTTTGTTTTCCCTAACTTGATGTGGCTTATACATACCAGGCAAATGTTACCTGAAACTGTCTCCAGCTTTGACTTTGATAAGTTCTCTAGGACACCTCCATTTGCTACCATCATGTCCATTTTCTGAATGCTGATCACCTACATCGCACAGGAAATAGAAGATGCTTTACAAGAAAAGAAACACACCCTGGCAGTGTGGGTCGACATGGAGAAGGCTTTTGATAGGGTATGGCGAGAGGGTTTAAAGAACAAGCTTTTAAGACTTGGCATCCAGGGTCGTTTATTCAATTGGGTCTCTCAATAACTTCAGGATAGAACGGCCAGAGTACAAGTTCAAGGTCAACTAAGTAAGAAGGTCACAATCGAACAAGGTGTCCCACAAGGCAGAGTCCTGTCCCCAACACTCTTTTTAATTTTCATAAATGACATCGTAATGGACATTCCACCCAGAATACAATATACACAGATGATCTGGCATTATGAACTCGCGAGGAAAGTATGTCGGTAGCTGGACCCAGGATGCAAGATGCCCTAGGTGAACTTGAAAAATGGACGAACACCTGGTTATTACCAATTAACAAGAAAATAAAACTACATATACAATTTTCAGCCTATCAAGAAACACACTCTCTGCAAACTTAAGATAAAAGACCATACACTCCCTATTGACCAACACCCAACATATCTTGGCGTCACCATGAATCGCAGAATGACTTGGAAAAATCAGATAGACAGAGCAAGCAAAAAAGCCAGAAAACAAACTAATATTATGAAGAAATTGGCAGGAATGGACTGGGGAGCAGACAGCAATATCTTGAAACGACTATACGTAGAAAGAGTCAGACTAGTCCTGGAGTATGGAGTCACAGCCTGGGTTATTGGCTTCCAAATCACACCTTAGCAAAATTAACAGAACACAGAACCAAGCTGCCCATATCATCACTGGTGCTATGAAATCTACACCTATCAAGACTCAAGAAACAGTAACAGGTTTACAACCCTTAGATGACAGACGGGTCACTAAAGTATTGCAACAAGTGGAGAAATATAGAAGGCTCCTTAGCCACCCCATGCACCAAAGAATAACTGGTTTCGATTTGTACGACTAAAGAGGAGCAACTTCGCTGCAATCTCCAATGAACTAACTACTGGAGACCCAGTACTTTCCCAAACAATACCAAAATCCTTGGGTCCATCTGATGTCTCCTCATGGAAAACATAAAATACCAGAACTTGAGGAAAATATAACAGGAATCATGAAAAAAGGCACGCAATCAGACACAGAAAGAAAACACGTAGCAGAAAAAACACATAAACGATACCTACCCACAGGACTCTTGGTCGCACATATAAACAGATGGCTCTGTTACAAATGCCACCAGAAATGGAGGGGGAGGTGTGTTCTTGACGCTGAATAACCAGGACGAGATCACCAAGTCAATAGCTACTAGGAAATTCTCAAACAACTTTAAAGCAGAAACTGAGGCCATCAGAGATGCTGCAACACTAGCTACTCAACACAAAAATAACCTGCACAATAAATTGGTGATTCTGACTAATGCACTGTCAGTACTATCAGCTCTAAAAAGCCCCAAGAACAATGAACTAGATGACTTGAGAACAACACTAGACCAACTATGCAATAACTTCCAGAGAGTAGTCATTCAGTGGATATCATCACACTGTAATATACACGGGAACGAATGCGCAGACAAATTAGCTAAAGAGGGAGGGAGATTACCACAAGAGAACCATCCGCTCAGTTATGATAAGCCAAATCCATCCTCAAAAGTCAGTACCATGAAAAATGGAAACAAGAACACCCAAAGCATAACGTGAGGAACAGATACATCCAACTATCAAGGAGGGATCAAGTCATCATACTTTGCCTACGCACTGGCCACAATAGAATGAGAAATCACATGTTCACCAAATTCAACATCGGTACAACCAGCCTATGCCACTGTACAATATAACTACTAAACATGTTCAACAGGATTGCCCCCAGTACACAGACCTGAGAAGAACAATTTGGTCCACACCACCTCTCTGGAAGAGAAACTATATGGGGTAATCGAATCACTTAAACAGACAGCTGACTTCATGAGAGAGTCTGGAATCCTACTCTGATTGAGTCTTGATCGCAGAGACAGAGAGAGAGATAACTTGACATGTGTATTTCTCTTTCAGACACTCACAGATGTATTTCTCTTTCAGACACTCACAGATGTATTTCTCTTTCAGACACTCACAGATGTATTTCTCTTTCAGACACTCACAGATGTATTTCTCTTTCAGACACTCACAGATGTATTTCTCTTTCAGACACTCACAGATGTATTTCTCTTTCAGACACTCACAGATGTATTTCTCTTTCAGACACTCACAGATGTATTTCTCTTTCAGACACTCACAGATGTATTTCTCTTTCAGACACTCACAGATGTATTTCTCTTTCAGACACTCACAGATGTATTTCTCTTTCAGACACTCACAGATGTATTTCTCTTTCAGACACTCACAGATGTATTTCTCTTTCAGACACTCACAGATGTATTTCTCTTTCAGACACTCACAGATGTATTTCTCTTTCAGACATTACGAGGCATATTTCTTTTTCAAAAATTCAATGACATGTTTATGGTGTACTCTGTCAAAAGCTTTGGTGTATGATGTAGCTAGCATCTGACTTGCTTTCCTGCAGCTCCCAATACTGGAACATTACTCTGATACTAGTTGTGACAGATGATATAGTTTCTATCTGCAACACTCACCAGATGCACTTCTTATTTATCTATAATGATAACAGTATTGACATATAGGAGGGATGTCATTGAGCAATTATTTATGGGGAATGCATGTTTTAGAAGGCAGCTATGTCTAACAATGAGATCTGCACTTCAAAACTGGCATTGGAGCTATCACTACAGATTTAATGCATGGAAGTAACTGTGTTCTTAGAATGTCTGCAAACGCACTGTCCAAAGTTTGACCCAAACTAGACTCAGAATTGTAAAAGAACTAGAAAAAGTTCCAGACTAGAGACCCAGAATTGTAAAAAAAAAAAGAAAAAAACTAGAAAAAGACCCAGACTAGACTCAGAATTGTAAAAAAACTAGAAAAAGACCCAAATTAGACTCAGAATTGTAAAAAAAAAAAACTAGAAAAAGACCCAAACTAGACTCAGAATTGTAAAAGAACTAGAAAAAGACCCAAACTTCTGTGCTAATTCCCTATTTTTGTGCTACTTCTCCATTTTTGTGTTAACATCCCTATTTTTGTGCTACTTCTCCATTTTTGTGTTAACATCCCTATTTTTGTGCTACTTCTCCATTTTTGTGTTAACATCCCTATTTTTGTGCTACTTCTCCATTTTTGTGTTAACATCCCTATTTTTGTGCTACTTCTCCATTTTTGTGTTAACATCCCTATTTTTGTGCTACTTCTCCATTTTTGTGTTAACATCCCTATTTTTGTGCTACTTCTCCATTTTTGTGTTAACATCCCTATTTTTGTGCTACTTCTCCATTTTTGTGTTAATATCCCTATTTTTGTGCTAATTCTCCATCTCAATGTCTATCATCTCAATGAAAACTATCTAGCAAGTCAGTGATGTCAGACTATCATCTTAATGAAAACTATCTAGCAAGTCAGTGATGTCAGACTATCATCTCAATGAAAACTATCTAGCAAGTCAGTGATGTCAGACTATCATCTCAATGAAAACTATCTAGCAAGTCAGTGATGTCAGACTATCATCTCAATGAAAACTATCTAGCAAGTCAGTGATGTCAGACTATCATCTCAATGAAAACTATCTAGCAAGTCAGTGATGTCAGACTATCATCTCAATGAAAACTATCTAGCAGTAAAAGTTTTCATCTTCAAGCCTTTCTTCTTCACTACTCTCACTCAACAGGTCTCAATCAGGATGGAAGCTCTCATCCCATTAATCATCAATACTAGAGAGTTCAGAATCATCAGTGTCGTACATCTTTAGCTGTCAAGTTTTTAGTTTGGATATCTGAAAATGTAAAACAATTTCTTTATTTAAAACAATTTACTATGTAAAACAATTTCTTTATGTAAAACAATTTCTTTATGTAAAACAATTTCTTTATGTAAAACAATTTCTTTATTGTGTTTTTATTTTCATATTGAGTATGATGCATCATGGGAAATAAGACTCTTGAGTCTAAGACTCAGACTGAGTACTCGGTACTGAGAGAACAGGTCTACTCAATATGTGAGTATGAGCTGGACTAATGGAATAAAAAGCATTGAAAATATTTGAAAATAATTAACAATAATGGCGCACAATGAAAAGGAAAACAGAACACTGCATCCAGGTTGATAAAAAAATAGAAGGTTTATGGTATATTGCCAGCTTTACGTAATGAGAAAGACTACACTACAAGGCTACTATATTTTTTCTCTGCCTGCCCATAGCCTACATTGTGTATTCAAATGTACAGGACAATTTTACAAACAATTATACACAAAGTTGGTGACAAAGCTCCACACATAATAGTTAGTTAAATATGGTTTTATAACACAAATAGTCAACTTATTTAACTTAACAAATATTTCTTTCTATTAGAGTTATGCATTTTTGGGAAAAAAAATGGAAAGAAAATACTCACCAAGGAATTGTGTTTTCTGGATTGACTCCATCTTATCTTTAAAGCTATCTTTTAAAAAAAACTGAAATCATGTGGAAATGAAACAAACTTTTTATTAAGCAGAAAGGATATGTACAATAATATACACCATGTCTCAGAACTCAAATGTGAAGGTGATCATAGAACAAAAATTTGAAAAAGCATGTGTGCAATTGAGTACGCTGTGTACGAAGGGAATGTGTAAACAGAGAAATGTGTCAATTTTATGATTTTTACCTTTCTCCACGGACCACAGTTTAAGAAACGCTGGGCTATAGGGCTTCCAAAAAGCCTTTAATTTGTTCATAAATTGTTATATTCTTAAGTTCGGTTTATAAAGTTTGTAAACACACACACACTATAAAAAAAATGTTCCACTGCTACAAAACAATGACAACATTTTTATGAAAGTTCAGAAATATTTGTTGATGTTTGCTACGAGAAGGATGATGTTGTTTCTTTTGTCACAAGATTTGCAATGTCTGGTTCAATGTTTGAGATGTGTATCTGCGAATCTGGTTGAACAATAAATGATTTCTGTACTTGTCTATCATATACACAAGGATAGAGAAAGTCTTTTCACACAAATATGTGGTGTAGACCAGCAGTCATTGCTTGTTAGCTTTTTCTGCCACTTCTGTTATGTATTGCTCATGCATAACCAAAAGTCAAGAAGGTTAATTTGTTTGAAAGTAATTTTCGAGGAACCATTACTTGATAATAGCCGCGATAGCTCAGTGGTTAGTGAACTGGACTACAAAGGACATGGGGTAGAGTTCGATCCCAACCGACGGCTTCCGGGTTCACCCAGCCTTAAATGGGTACCGGATTTTTTTCTGGGAAAGTAAAGCAGCACGGGCATAATACCGACCACATTACCCCAAAAATCATGTGCTGAAGGTTTGTAAAATATAGGGTCACTAACACCATATTTCCTTATACGCCACTTGGCGTGACGGGGTTACTTTACTTTACTTTTTTATTACTTGATAATTCTGTAAACTGTCCCTGTTCTGAAAAAGTGAATGTTTTAATTTCATGAATTTCTTGATAATGAAATGGATTATTTTAATTTCCTAGTAATTTTCAGACTTTGAGGTTGGATAATAAAGCCTGAAATGTTCGTTCAAGTGTTTCAGGTGAACAAGAAAATTATCACTAACATCAGGAGGCCTTGTATCCCCAGAAGTGACTAAGAACTTGAACACTATGGGGAATGAATAAAAAACATTGCCTTCAAGTCAGTTAGCCTACAAGTCAATCTTTTATATTAATGATCCTACTTTGTCTTGGACTTCAATGATATGTACTAATGTTCCTTACAAAATTCAATTCAGTTCAAACAAAAAATTTAAAATGTTGGCCAAATAAGCCACCTTGACAAGTCAAGGGAAATTATTGAAGCGATTTTTCAAATTTTGAGTTTATTAAAAACAATTTTACTTCATCCAGCAGCTCCAAAAAAACAATTTCAGACTTTTTCCTGAGACAGCCACCTAATTTCTGTATGTAAAAGTTGTTGTTTGTGTTGACTCCCCATTTCTTCACACATATTGTTTAATATTCTTGAATTCAATGGACGAGCCTTAATAAAGTTTAATGCAGAATAACCTCATTGAGCATCGTTTTAAAACTTCAGGCATTTTTCTGGCAGCTGGTGACTTGCGGTGAATGCCGCTAGTGTGGCATCTAGTTGCTGCTTCTGCTTGAATCAAGCTGATAAGACCATTAACTGTTCCACTCATGGCTCGAGCCCCGGCTCTATTTATCCTGACATATTTTGATCAATTTACTCCTTTTTCTTTTAAGAAATTGTCTAAACAGATGAAGTGTTACTCTAGTTGTGTGAGCTAGGAAGGACTTGCACAAGAACAAGTCTTCACAAACCTTACCATTAAATTCTTAACAAACAAAAGCTACCAAATTAGAATTGTTTTATACATCTATACTCTCATATACCTACACTGAGTAAAATTGAATGCTCTTGGCATGTTCAGTTAATTGGTCTTCAATATTTTCAGACACATCAGTGATTCTGTTCTTAACCGTGTTGGTTGATAGTGAAATTAAATTAAAGTCCTTTGTTGCTTTTTCACCAAGCATTTTTGTGACCATTGCTTTTGCATTTGATGAAATTGAATTTGCTACAATCGGATGAGGTTTTCATGACTTTGCTACAAGCAGAGTCACACTTGATTTGAAGCAAAAACAGCCTTTTCATTACTGGAACCCGTTGCTGACTTTTCAATTAGATTTTTATTTGTTTGAAACTCTTTCAATTTGCTTTTTAAAAAATCAGTTTGCTCAAATAATATTTGTGTTTAGTTTGTGCATGTCAATAAAGTTTTGCTGTTTCAATAGATTCATTGGAAGGTATTTTGAGAACACATAATAAGATCTTGAAAGCTGCATAGATTAAGGAGGAGATACAAAGAAAGAAAATATCATCAGAATAGCAAAGGCAACAATGACTTTCAGAAGCCTTGATCAAATATGGAAATCAAAATGACTAAACACAAAAGCTCAGGATTTTCAAATCAAATCTATTATCCAGCTTACTTATGGATGTGAGAGCTGGTAAACACTAAAGAAATAAAAATAAACTGGATGCTTTTGAAAACAAATGTCTGAGGAAAATACTTTGTATACCATGGAATGAGTTCAAGACTAGTGCAGAAATAAGAGAAATGACAAAGAATCCAAAAATATCATCTATAATCAAGAGTAAAAAGTGATCATATTTTGGTCATGTGATGAGAAGAGACAACAAGAGATGAAGGTGGTCATATGTTGGTCATGTGATGAGAAGAGACAACAAGAAAATCACAAAGCAAGCCCTCAGACGGGAACCAGAGAGTAAAAGAAAAAGAAACTGGCCTAGACAAGCACTAAGAAGAACACTAAAGTGAGAGACAACAACAGCAGGAATTAACTCCCTTGCCAAGGCTGAGAGGCTTGCCCAGGTACATTGCTGATAATGTGCACAGTTTTACACTTAATAGCAAAGATTGTCAGGTATGGAGAGTAGAATAGATGCCCTAGATGCCGTCTTCGGTTCAGAAGAACAGTAGATAGATAGACCATCATCATATATCAAGCCTGCTGGCATAGGTGATCATGTCTCTCCACACCTTTTGATCACGACAGTTATTTATCCTTTCTGTTGTTGACTTTCTGCTAAGCCATTCTCTTATTTCTTATCTCTTAGATAGATCATCATCAGTATCATCATGTGCCGTTTCAGACACCTGACCTTTCTTGTTGCTTTCTTTTACTATTATATCTATCATTTCTTGTAGCTCATTCTCTGTCTCTGCTATCAAGATTGTGTCATCCGCATATCATAAATAATTTATGTTGCGACCGTTGACTTCAATTCCTTTTTTGTCTACTATTGATCTCATAATATGTTCGCTGTAAAGTGAAAACAAATCCGGTAACAGAACACAGCCTTGTCTGACTCCTTGTTTTATAAATTGAAATTGTCCTGTTTGGTTGTTAGTTCGTATAGCTGCTGTTTGTTGCCAGTACCTGTTTTTTATGATTCGCACATCCTTGCCATCAATGTTTAATTTCTCCAGCATATTTATTATTTCCACGTGCTTTACTTTGTCAAATGCTTTCATGTAGTCTATAAAGCACATATATAGATCTTTCTTTACCTCTATAGATCTTTCTATCAATGTTCTTAAGATGTATATTGCATTATTGCTGCCCTTTCCTTCCACAAATCCACATTGTTCCTCACTTAGATAGATAAACAGAGATAAAGAAAATAATATGTCTAGTGTGTTTCGTAATAAATTATATGGTTGTATGGAGATAAACAAAATGAACTCTTCTGGTGTATTAATGTATACAATTTATTGTTCACATTATAAAAGGTTTAAATATTGTATTGACTTGTTCTACAGGTAGATAAATGTGCACTTATGCTACATGGATGATGAGGACTGATGGAACAACTGAGGATATGTTAGAGCTAGAAATATTAGTGAATTAGTCAGAGTTATCTGGGGGATGTGAATTTGCCATGTGCAGATTTTCTGTACCTTGTATACAGTGAATAGCCTAGGGAGCAGGCAGTGACTCAAAGCTGACTATTTACATCATTATCAAAGAGTCAGAGCTGATCAAGATCTTCCTGTGAGGGCTCCAGAAAATCAGTCTGAGCAAGCGAGAAGAAGCTATGAGGGAAGATGTTGTGACAGGCCACACAATATCACACAATATCACACAATATCACACAACCCAACTTGGATGAATTTTGTGCCATTTTTTTAGAGAAGCAACCTCAAAAAAGATCTTTGAAAGGGGGCACCGACTCCATTGTTTCTCGAGGCTGATATGATTTTACCACTTTAGGAAACATTAGACAGAACAGCAGTCACCCGGATACAAAGAGGGGCAGCAATCACCTGGATACAAAAAGGAGCAGCAATTACCTTCATACAGAGAGGAACAGCAATTACCTGGATACAAAGAGGAACAGCAATCACTTGAATACAAAGAGGAACAGCAATTACTTAGATACAAAGAGGAACAGCAATGGCAAAGTGAATGATGAGACACAAATGCAGTTACTAGAGAAAATGATGAGACACAGAATCAGTTACTGGAGAAAATTATAAGACACAGAAGTAGTTACTGGAGATGAAGTGGACTAAGAATTGTAGGAATGAACATTGAGAGAGAGCAGTAATTACCAAGAAAATGATATGGCAGAGTAGGAATTATTGAGGTGAACAAAAAGAAAGAGAAGTAGCTATTGGGGTGAATGAAGAGAGAGAAAGCAGTAATTATTGGAGTGTGTGATGAGACGGAGCAGTAATTATTGGAGTGTATGAAGAGAGAGAAAGCAGTAATTATTGACGTGTATGAAGAGAGAGAAAGCAGTAATCATTGGAGTGTATGAAGAGAGAGAAAGCAGTAATCATTGGAGTGTATGATGAGACGGAGCAGTAATTATTGGAGTGTATGAAGAGAGAGAAAGCAGTAATTATTGACGTGTATGATGAGACGGAGCAGTAATTATTGGACTGAAAAATGAAGAGAGAGAGAGAGAGAGAGAGAGAGCAGCAGTTATTGGAGTGAATGTCAACAAGCAAATATACTCAGAGTAGAGTGAATTAGTTAATTCATCAAATTATTCCATAAAGTGAACATTTGTAGCTCTGTTCTGAGTGACAATAAAATAATAAAATCAAATAAAATATTTCTGGTCTGTGTGAAATGGGAAGAAAGAAGCACAATATCGTTAATGTGTTTAGCTAATGTAGCAAAAATAACTGCATATTGTAAAAGCAAATGCATACATAGATTGTTTGCAATTTGAATGGGAGACCAGAAAATGCACAAATGCAGTCAGCAAGGGTCCACAGATGTATCCACTCAACAAGAAGGTCACAAATTTAAATATTAAAAGACTTTGACTTTTAGAAATAAAAAAATCTTCATAGGGAAACTTGTTATCTTCCTACATAATGTATGAAGTGACTAAATTATGGGGAAGTGATAACAAATCAAGCCATAGTTTAGAGAAAACAACAAATTACAAAAGACAATAAAATTTATACAGGAAATGACATTGCAGATATAGACAATACTTCAGGTGAATGAAAGATAGATATAGAAAACAACAATCAATTGATATATGAAGTGCATGTCACAAAATAAATGTTTGTTTGATTCAATAATCATCACAATTTGTTGAAGAGAAGGCTAGAAACAAAATTAAATGTTGCAATCTACCAGTTGGCAGACTTTGACATGGTATTATCTAACATAAAATAGCAATTAGAACTTCTAATAAATCAAACAAATCTAGAAAGGAAATCACTGTAAGACCACAGAAATAAATCAGCTTTTAGAGCAGCAAATAATCACTTTGCTGCCTTTGAATGAAACCAGCATTTTCAGTTCATGTTTTCTCTAAAAATAAATCATTAACAATGAATATGTGTGCACTGTTATGTGTTGTACTGTATATGTGTGCACTGTTATGTGTTGTACTGAATATGTGTGCATTGTTATGTGTTGTACTAAATATGTGTGCATTGTTATGTGTTGTACTGAATATGTGTGCACTGTTATGTGTTGTACTGAATATGTGTGCATTGTTATGTTCTGGCAGAACTGATCTATAATATAAAATGAATAACTGAGGGTGGAGGGAGGTGGAGTTCAGATGAGAAATCATTTTAAAATAATGCTTTTTTCTCTTTCGCACTTTTACTTTAAAAAAAAAAATAAGTAAAAAATGACAAATGATTTGTTTGAAAGAAATACCACTAAAGATGAACCCAAATACTACTAAAGACTAACCCAAATACCGCTAAAGACTAACCCAAATACCACTAAAGACTAACCCAAATACCGCTAAAGACTAACTCTGATGTCATTAAAGTTAATGCTGCCTGAAATGTGAACAAATAGCAGAGAGTGGATCTTTTCACAAAAATAAATAAAAAACTCCACAATTATTATCAAAACAGGACAATACTTGGCAGTAAAATGGCTTTTCTGTATAATAAATCCAGTGTTGCAGTGGACAAGCTTTAGTGCAGTACAAGGTTTATCATTAAACAGATCTTTGTGCTCATTTCATTAGTCAAAATGACTTCTACAAAAATGTCAAATTTAATATTAAAAGCATTCTGGTGATGTGTGAAAATGTCTCATTTATCTTTTTTTTTTTTCAAACTAACAGACTATAAAGGCTTTTGTTCTTTCTTTTTTTTTTATATTCTGAGCTTAGTTGTAAAGTAGCAGGTTTGTAAATGGTACAAAAGTGCTCTAATCACTCTTAATGTAAATGAGTAATTAACTGATATTATTTCAGATAATAAGTCTGCACACAGAAGCCAACAGGCTACCCAGTTGTGACTCATACTTCCTAATTTGTTGTTGGGAATCATGGGAGCTGTAGTTGGGAATCATGGGAGCTGTAGTTGGGAATCATGGGAGCTGTAGTTGGGTATTATGGGAGCTGTAGTTGGGAATCAATGGGAGTTGTAGTTGGGAATCAATGGGAGTTGTATTTGGGGATCAATGCGAGTTGCATTTGATAATAAATGGGAGTTGTATTTGAGAATCAATGGGACCTGTTGTTGAGAATCACAGAGAGCTGTAGTTGGGAATCAATGGGAGTTGTAGTTTGGAATCAATGGGAGTTGTAGTTGGGAATCAATGGGGGTTGTAGTTGGGAATCAATGGGAGTTGTAGTTTGGAATCAATGGGAGCTGTAGCTAGGAATCAATGGGAGTTGTAGTTGGGAATCAATGGGAGTTGTAGTTGGGAATCAATGGGAGTTGTAGTTTGGAATCAATGGTAGCTGTTATTGGGAATCACAGAGAGCTGTAGTTGGGAATCAATGGGAGTTGTAGTTTGGAATCAATGGGAGCTGTAGTTGGGAATCAATGGGAGTTGTAGTTGGGAATCAATGGGAGTTGTAGTTTGGAATCAATGGGAGCTGTAGTTTGGAATCAATGGGAGTTGTAGTTGGGAATCAATGGGAGTTGTAGTTGGAATCAATGGGAGTTGTAGCTAGGAATCAATGGGAGTTGTAGTTGGGAATCTATGGGAATTGTAGTTTGGAATCAGTTGGGAATCAATTTCAGGGAGCATAAAGAATGGCAAGAGACATAAAAAGGTGGGACTGACTGTAAATGTTGACCCTCAAGAAAAGTGAAGAAATGTAAATGACAAAGTACATAATTAACTTATTTCCTCACAACAGATTTTGTTTTGCAATAGCCCCTCATTTACAGATTCTAGAAATAAAAATGTTGTTGTAGGATATAATTTTTTTATTTTTATAGAAATGTTTTCATTTTATTTAGCTAATTTTCTTGCATTAAAAAAATATGTAATTAATTAGAAATGGGTGGTGCTTTGTTTGGCATGGATATATCCGTTTATTTGGCCCTGGGCAATTTATGAGTTTAGTGTCCAAAATTATTTTTGCTCAGAGTAATGTCCCCTTACACTTTAATCAGTTGCTCTCAAATCTGTCATTAGAAGACCCATGGGTTAGGGGTGGAATAGCCTACAACTTACCCTAAACTTTGTTGAGAAAATAAAATTAAATTCACAAAAACTAGAAACAGTTGATAATTCAAGTTATGTCAGGTCAGTGAGCGGAAGATCACTCATTCAGCAGAAATAATTTGGAACACTAAGCTTGTAAATTACCTGGCCCTGTCAATGCTGAAGATATATCTGATATTGGGAACAATAATAGTTCTCTTTGTCCCTTAAGACATCAAACCATAGCAGACTTGAGACTACAACAGACTTAAATCTACAGATTATAATAGCAGACTTGAGACTACAGACTACAGTAGGCTTGAGACTACAGAATATAGAAGACTTGAGACTACAGCAGACTTGAGACTGCAGACTATAGCAGACTTGAGTTTACAGCAGACTTGAGACTACAGTAGACTTGAGACTACAAAATATAGCAGACTTGAGACTACAGCAGACTTGAGACTACAGTAGACTTGAGACTACAGCAGATTTGAGACTGCAGACTATAGCAGACTTGAGTTTACAGCAGACTTGAGACTACATTAGACTTGAAACTACAGAATATAGCAGACTTGAGACTACAGACTATAACAGACTTGAGACTACAGATTATAGAAGACTTGAGTTTACAGCAGACTAGAGACTACAGTAGATTTGAGACTACAGAATACAGGAGGCTTGAGATTGCAGAATATATCAGATGTGAGAGACTATAGCAGACATGAGACTACAGTAGACTTTAGACGACAGGTTATAATAGCAGACTTGAGACTACAGACTACAGTAGGCTTGAGACTACAGAATATAGCAGACTTGAGACTACAACAGACTCAAGACTACAGCAGACTTGAGACTATAGAAGACTTGAGACTATCTGTTGATGGAATAGTTTCTGTGGCAAATGTTTGGAGCAGTCACAAATAAACAAAAATGTATTTAACAGAAATGTTTCCACTGATAATCTCAAAACTGATAAAAATCTAACATGCATCTCTTGTCATTTCTCATGCCAATTACTTCAAGATTTTCAGATAACCAAATGTTCATAATGATTCAGTTTGCAAATGGTGATCATAAATATATTGATAGTCTCAAGTGATTTCTATTTACTCAGACCTTGGAAAGCCTTAATGGCTTTGACAGATTTCAAAAGTTTAGACTTTGCACTCGCCAACTTCTCAACAACAATTTTATTTTCAGGATCAACTTCTAGCTTGCTTGGGTCAGCAACTATTCTGGCTTTGATGAACCCTTTCATGATGGCTTCATGCACTCCCACTCGCTCCCTGGACACATTGTTGATGTACTCCCCAGTGTCACGAGCCAGCAGGCCATCTCGAACAGCATCAGCAAAGGAGACCTGTTGACAGTGATGAGTAAAAAGTTGACTAGACTGTTAATATTGATATTTGACAAGATGACTGTGCTGTCAATATTGATGTTTGACAAGATGGCTGTGCTGTCAATATTGATGTTTGACAAGATGACTGTGCTGTCAATATTGATGTTTGACAAGATGACTGTGCTGTCAATATTGATATTTGACAAGATGACTGTGCTGTCAATATTGATGCTTGACAAGATGACTGAACTGTCAATATTGATGTGACTGAGATGTAGTGCTGGCCTTGAACTAAAATGTACCTAGTTGTAATCTCCCATGTCTGTCATTAATTTGTGCTTCTTGATCTAAAACTAGTTGTAATCTCCCATGTCTGTCATTAATTTGTGCTTCTTGATCTAAAACTAGATGTAATCTCCCATGTCTGTCAATAATTTGTGCTTCTTGATCTAAAACTAGTTGTAATCTCCCATGTCTGTCAATAATTTGTGTTTCTTGATCTAAAACTAGTTGTAATCTTCCATGTCTGTCATTAATTTGTGTTTCTTGATCTAAAACTAGTTGTAATCTCCCATGTCTGTCAATAATTTGTGTTTCTTGATCTAAAACTAGTTGTAATCTCCCATGTCTGTCAATAATTTGTGTTTCTAGATCTAAAACTAGTTGTAATCTTCCATGTCTGTCAATAATTTGTGTTTCTTGATCTAAAACTAGTTGTAATCTCCCATGTCTGTCATTAATTTGTGCTTCTTGATCTAAAACTAGTTGTAATTTCCCATGTCTATCATTAATTTGTGCTTCTTGATCTAATACTAGTTGTAATCTCCCATGTCTGTCATTAATTTGTGCTTCTTGATCTAAAACTAGTTGTAAGTAATCTTCCATGTCTGACATTAATTTGTGCTTCTTGATCTAAAACTTGTTGTAATCTTCCATGTCTGTCATTAATTTGTGCTTCTTGATCTAATACTAGTTGTAATCTTCCATGTCTGTCATTAATTTGTTTCTTCATCTAAAACTAGTTGTAATCTCCCATGTCTGTCATTAATTTGTGCTTCTTGATCTAAAGCTAGTTGTAATCTTCCATGTCTGTCATTAATTTGTTTCTTCATCTAAAACTAGTTGTAATCTTCCATGTCTGTCATTAATTTGTTTCTTCATCTAAAACTAGTTGTAATCTTCCATGTCTGTCATTAATTTGTTTCTTCATCTAAAACTAGTTGTAATCTTCCATGTCTGTCATTAATTTGTTTCTTCATCTAAAACTAGTTGTAATCTCCCATGTCTGTCATTAATTTGTGCTTCTTGATCTAAAGCTAGTTGTAATCTTCCATGTCTGTCATTAATTTGTGCTTCTTGATCTAAAACTAGTTGTAATCTTCTATGTCTGTCATTAATTTGTGCTTCTTGATCAAAAACTTGTTGTAATCTTCCATGTCTGTCATTAATTTGTGCTTCTTGATCTAATACTAGTTGTAATCTCCCATGTCTGTCATTAATTTGTGTTTCTTGATCTAAAACTAGTTGTAATCTTCCATGTCTGTCATTAATTTGTTTCTTGATCTAAAACTAGTTGTAATCTCCCATGTCTGTCATTAATTTGTGCTTCTTGATCTAAAGCTAGTTGTAATCTTCCATGTCTGTCATTAATTTGTGCTTCTTGATCTAAAACTTGTTGTAATCTTCCATGTCTGTCATTAATTTGTGCTTCTTGATCTAATACTAGTTGTAATCTCCCATGTCTGTCATTAATTTGTGTTTCTTGATCTAAAACTAGTTGTAATCTTCCATGTCTGTCATTAATTTGTGTTTCTTGATCTAAAACTAGTTGTAATCTCCATGTCTGTCATTAATTTGTGTTTCTTGATCTAAAACTAGTTGTAATCTTCCATGTCTGTCATTAATTTGTGTTTCTTGATCTAAAACTAGTTGTAATCTTCCATGTCTGTCATTAATTTGTGTTTCTTGATCTAAAACTAGTTGTAATCTTCCATGTCTGTCATTAATTTGTGTTTCTTGATCTAAAACTAGTTGTAATCTCCCATGTCTGACTCTAATGGAGGTGTGTAAGACAATTTTCAAATGAAAGTCATAAACAGAAGCCTTTGTAGTTGGAAAAAAAACAAAATCTATAATTCCTTTTGTTGTTAAATTGATATGAATCCAATATCTAATATTATCCTTTCACAAGCTGCTATGGAGTTTGTACATGAATGATCATGCCCTTATACACAAGTTATGATTCAATAACAAAGAAGTTACAAATCAGTAACAACGAAATTTTGACTCTGTAACAAAGAACAAAGACTTTTAAAGGAAAGAGAACTCACATTTCAGAGGTAGCTGAACTCAATGTTGGGATAAGGGCAAACAACATAATGTCTGTTATTAAATGCTTTTGATGCAAGGTTTTTTTTGTTTTAGTTTTGTGTATGCCAGCTTTGTATCTCTAGGGAAGTTCCATATATAAATGATCTTATCTATTCATAAATACTACAGCCAACACAACACAAGAGGATATATAAAAGATCATTTCTAGTCATAAATACTACAGCCAACACAACACAAAGAGGATATATAAAAGATCATTTCTAGCTCTAAATACTACAGCTACCACAACACAAGAAGATATATAAAAGATAATCTATCTATCTATTGACCTTTCGAGCGATAGCTGGCCCATAGGGCATAGACCCAGATACTCTTTCTTCTATCTAAATTTTTATTCTAGCAGTTTTCAATCCTTCTAAAGATATTTTATCAAATCATGCGATTTGTTTCTGTTCTCCGCAAATAACTCTACCTCATTGAGGGAGCCGATTCCTGATGCTCTTGCCTCTCTCATCAATGTTCTTCTCAGTGTCTCCCTGGGTCTTCCTCTTTTTCTTTTACCTGTTGTTTCCCATATGAGGGCTTGCTTTGCTATTCGGTTATTATCTCTTCTCATCACATGTCCAACGTATGACCATCGTCTTTTCTTTATTACTGAAGATATTAGTGGTTGATTGGCGATTTCTCTAATTTCCTCGTTTGTTTTGAATTCGTTCCATGCTATACCAAGTATTTTCCTTAGACATTTATTTTCTTTATTACTGAAGATATTAGTGGTTGATTGGCGATTTCTCTAATTTCCTCATTTGTTTTGAATTCGTTCCACACTATACCAAGTATTTTCCTTAGACATTTATTTTCAAATGCGTTCAACTTTGTTTCTGTCTCTTGTTTTTTTCCAACTCTCACATGCATTCATAAGGGTAGATAGTATGTTTGATTTGAATAGCCTAAGTTTTGTGTTTGTGCTGATGAGTTTTGATTTCCACAACTTTTCAAGGCTTCTGAAAGACATTGCTGCTTTAGCTATTCTGATTCTAATTTCTTTACTTGTATCCTCTTCCCGATCAATGTGACTTCCAAGATAGATAAAGTGGTCGATCTCTTCCACTTGTTTATTTTCCATGTATATTCTGTCATCTGTTGAAATTAATTTTTTCATGACTTTAGTTTTTTCATGATTGATCTCATGCCCAATTTTGCTGGCTATTGATATTAGTTCATTTGTGTTTTCCTGTATCATTTTTTTCTGACTGCTGATGAGGACTATGTCATCAGCAAAGTCAAGGTCCTCCAAATGGTCTTCTTGTATACATTCGATGCCTTTGCTACCAGTGCAGCATTTCTTCATTATGAAGTCCATAACAACTCCAAATAACAAGGGCAATAAAATACATCCTTGTTTAACCCCAGTTTCTATTGGGAAACATTCGCTCAGTCCTTCCTCTGTTCGAACTGCACATGTGTAACCATCATACATGTCTTTGATAATGTTTATGATTTTTTATGGTATGCCATATTGCTTCAGACTTTTCCACAAAGAATCTCTATGAATACTGTCAAATACTTTTTTGAAGTCGATGAAGTTAAGTACAAAAAGTTGTTGCCTGTCAATGTGTTCCTCCAATATAATAAAAGATCATATCTAGTCCTAAATACTACAGTAACCACAGCACAAAAAGATATATAAAAGATCAGATTTAGTAATTAAAGTTGTGGTATTTAAGCCTAACCTTTTGTTTACGTCTCTGGTCCACAACTCCATGCACTGCATATGTCTTAGTGACCACCTCAGGCTTGTGGTGTGCTTCACCTTCATGATACTCCACTAAGACCAGGCCTGAGTGGATCGCATCTGCTATTGGTATCTGCTCACCTTTCTCTGTTCTGTTGAATCAGCAGAATTGTTAACTTGACCAAGCTTTCCTCTGATGTTGTCTTTAGTCTATATTTGAAAATCTAAGCTAATTAACTACTTAACCAGAAAGGGAGGGGGCTAAGAATCAGGATCTGTCTGCCTCTGTGCCTATTAGCCCATAAAATACCCTTACTGAATATATTATCAGACTATACTACTAGCATATGATAGCAGCACCTCTAGTATGCATATAACTTCTGTTGAAATCTACTGTTCACAACTAGCCATACTTATCTAATACAACCCATCCCTACCAGAAACTATTGAGTTTCCTATGAAAGGTGGTATTTAAATGTGGTAAGTGAACCTCCAAACCAAAGACAATTCACTCCGGCCTTTAACATGGTTCACCATTATCTCCACTGTTATTCAACGCCTACACAGTAAGGGTCAAAAGTGAGCAAATTAGTCTTAAGATGGGGCAGAATATTATCTTATGCTGCTGATGTTTTGATATAACGCCTGGGCAGAGGCAGAGAGAATGTTGCTGGAGAACATCAGACAGAGCTTGGATGTCTAGGTGTGTGGCGTGGGAGAGGGAAGGAGCACTTGTCAATCTGACGAAGGCAACTGTGACATGGTTCTCTTTGAATAATGGCACAGTCAACAAGTTAACACCAAATGTGAATCTGTGCTCAGAGGTTGTGGGGAGAACTCATGAGATGAGATACCTGGGAGTGGGGTTTGATCAGAGCCTTACTTTTAACAAGCATGTAGACCAGGTGGTATTGAAAGCCAGAGGGGGCCTATCTGCAGTGAGGGTCATGGCATCAGCACAAATTGAGCAGTGCCATCTTGTTATCTTATATCAGGGGCCGAACCTGTCTGTGGTTGAGTAAGCAATGGTGATCCTGACTCTTAGCAACAAGCAAATTAAATGACTGGAAAGATAAAATGAGGCAATGTGCATCATCCTTAAGTGCACAAAAGATACTGAGTGTAGAGCGATGTATAACCTCCTCAATTGTCCAACAATGGCAGACAGAATAAGGCTTTACTGAGCATGTGCCTACCTTCAAATAAGTGCAAGCCCACATCATATGCTACACTGTGAATTTATGAGTATAAATGGCAGCAGGTTAAAACAACAGGAAAATCATGAATGGAGCAGGCAATGGATATTATTCAGCAGGTATGCTCAATTGAGGATATAGAACATTGGCAAGAATCAGTACAAATGATATTAGAGTGCAGTAGTTCTTTCTCATTGTCATCACACTGGACAGAGAATGTAGACAAACAAAACCCATTGGTTATTGAGGCAGAACTGCAGGCCTTGATTTACAAGAACTCTTCTGAGAATGACACTGTCATTTACACAGATGGGTCTGTTATTTGACACGTTCGGAGCTTGTAGGCTTTCACGACTCATATTGAAGGCAGAACTGTGAAGGAAGACAGTGGTGCTTTTGCATCAACCATAAGTAATTCTATATTTTGTTCGCCTGAAGTATTGTCTATATCTGCAATGTCGTTTCCTGTATAAATCTTACTGTTTTTTGTAATTCTTGCAGTGGCCCATATAGTTTTGTCTGTAGTGTTGTATCTATGGGCCAATGGATTTTCCTCAGTCTACTATATTCTATGCAATCTTGAAGTACATGTTCAGCAGTCTGGGATGCCTGTCCACATGTACAAGTAGTTGATCTGCCGATCTTGAATTTTGTATACATGTGACTATGGAGTTGATTGTGTCCTGTTCTGAGGCGTATAATGATAACTTGTTCATACCCATTCATATTATGAAAGGCATCCTGATATGGGGCTTGTGTTCCTCTGATTGATTTGATTATCTGTTTCTTATGATGGTATGTAACCGGTGTATCTAGTTGTGTGCCTGTTGAACCTTCCTTTGCCAACTGATCTTTCTCATTTCCTGGTATTCCACAATGAGATGGGATACACTGCAGGGCAACCCTGTGGTGCTTGCAGAGTTCAGTCAATAAGGTCTGCAGATGTGGTAATTTTCCGGATTGTAGTGCCTGGAGTACTGATCTTGCATCTGTCAAAAACACTACAAGCTGTGGACTAAGTTCAGCAGTTTTTCTATTGCCAACCTTATTGCTTGTATTTCTGCATCATAATTGTGACAATATTTCCCTGCTGCTATTTTATTCATATCCCTAGTGTTATTTGGGTACTCTATATATGCAACTGCTCCCCCATTCTTTACTGCATTCCGTGCTGATCTATCTGTGTACACACGAATCCATAGGTCTTGTGGGTATTCTTCATCCAGGAAACTGAGAGTTATTGTTTTTCGCTGTAGACTCTTCTGTTCTTCTTTGTCAACTATTCCTTTCACTTCTGTCCGTATTTGTATTGATAATCCTGATTCCTCTGTCCAGGGAGTCTGTTGTGGTATGGGCAGTAGGGGGTTAACAACTCTTGGCATGTCTGGTGTTTGTCTACTAATACACTTGGCTTGGTTGATAAAACTGCTTCTCTTAAGTCGTCCCAATGCAAGATTTTGGAATCGGTCCTTCATTGGATGTCTTGGCATGCATGCAAATTTTTCTGCCTGTATCAGCACCTTTGTGTCCCTCCATCCTCTCAGTGCTGGTATCCTCCACAATTTCTCCATCTCCAATATTGGTGTTGATTTCATTGCTCCTGTGATGACCCTAAGTGACTGGTTTTGTACTTTATCCAGTTCTTACAGTGTGGTGTTTGATGCTGAGCACCATGCGGATGATCCATATTCTAAATATGGGCGTATACTCTGCTGGTAAACTTTACTGAGTATTTTCCCACTCGCACCCCATGTGGTTCCACACAGCTTTCTTAGAATAGCCAATTTCCTCCTTGCTTTTTGGGTTGCCTTATTTATCTGCTGTTTCCAAGATAGTTTGTTATCAAACGTAACTCCAAGATATGTAGCTTGTATGTCTTCTTTCACAGGCTCATTGTTTATGTAGATGGCTCCTGCTTTTTGTTTCGGGGAGAGAGTGAAAAGTGTAGTACTGCATTTGTCTGTATTGATGCTGATACACCATCTATTTGTCCATGAATTCAGTGCATTCATAGCTCTTTGTAGCAATTTGGAGGCCACTGTTGCATACTCTTCTGTGCACCACATTACCAAGTCATCTGCATACATTGCCACTTTGATGCCATGTGGTAGTTCAGTAACTAGGTCATTGATGTAGATCAGAAAAAGTGTTGGAAATAGTATCCCTCCCTGTGGAACACCCTGGCGCAGTAAGACCTTCTTACTCTTAAGACCATTCAAGTGGCACTCTGGCTCTCCTGTTATGCAGGTATGCTTTGACCCATTTGTACATCCTGCCATTTACTCCATAATTTCTCAGTTTCTTCAAAAGCCCTTCTTTCCATACCTTATCAAATGCTTTCTTTAGGTCTATCCATGCTGCTAGTACCAGTTTCTTTTCTTGAAACGCATCCTCAATTTCCTGGGAAAGATAGGTTGCCTGATCTTCGGTAGAGTAACACTGTCTAAAGCCTGCTTGTTGTGGGCAAGGAGATTTTCACTTTCCAGGTACCACTGCAGTCTGAGATTGATTATACGTTCCATTGTTTTTCACAAACAGCTTGTAAGACTGATTAGTCTATAGCTGGGTGTCATTGAACCATCTTTTCCTGGCTTTAGTAATGGTATCATAATTGCTTCTCTCCATGCCTGTGGCACTATACCTGTGATCCATCAAATGTTGAAGATTTGCTGCAGTAGTTTTGCTTTAGCTGCAGTTCCCAAGTTCTTAATCATTTCATTGGACACTCCATCACTACCTGGTGACTTTTTCATTTTTAATTTGGATATTGCCAGCTCTAGCTCTCTTTGTGTAATGGGTATTTCCATGACTTCATGTGTGGTCTCTTCTGTCATGCATTTTGTTGTTTTAAACGGGTCTCTTGTCGTTTTTCTAGGCTAATTTCAATATTATTGTCATTTACAAAGGAGTCTGCAAAGTGATTTGCTGCATGCTTACCTGTTAGGATGTCTCCATCCTTCTTCAGTGTAATTTTGGTGTTCCTTTCTGTACCCTCATCATTCAGCTGTTTTACAAGCTTCCACACTTTTCTTGTGTCTCGTTCAAGATTCAAGGACTCTGTTTTCTCTTTCCAGATTCTCCGTCTGGCTTGTAGTTTATTAGTCCATTGAAATTTGGCTTTAGCATGCTGATAGTTATTGTGGCGTTCCTGGCAGGGGTTATTTTCTGCTTGCTTTCAGATGTTTCCATGTCATTGTGCAGTTGCTCTAGTTCACTACTCCAGTATGGTTTGTAGTGTTTCCATGCCCCTCTAGGTATTGTTTCACTGGCAGCTTGTATTATTAGTCTACTGAATTCATCAACTATTTTGTTGATGTCTCTGTCTGTGTTTATATCTTTAGTCAGTACACTGGTGTAGTGTTGATACACATAAGTAATTTAACCATGGAAATTATGGCTGTCACTGAAGCATTAGCCATGGCTTGAGACACAGACTTCACATGCGTGTTTCCTCAGTGACTGAGCATGCTTAGAAAGATCACAACTGACTAACTCGATGGCAGTGGTTAGACACTCTGGTGAGATCTAGTCTAAGAAAAATCTGCTTCATTTTTGTGCCAGGACATGCAGGTGTAACAGGTTATTAGTGAGCAGATAGACTTGCCAGTTTGGCTGATGATGAGTGTGAAAGGGCAATGGACTGCACTGACATTGAATGCCCTCAAGGACGCTTGACAAAAAGATGAATGAAAAATATGACCCTAAATTCACAGCCATGAACAGAATGCATGAATATCATGTTGGGATGGGAGATGCCAGAGCATTACTCAGGAATCCAAAGAAGACTTTGGAGGAAATCTAAGCACTTATGGGCTTGTCCGATGTGTAATGAGAATGATATTTCAACTAAATTAAACTAAACAAAATGTAACTAAACTTATTGCATTTCAAGCTTCCCATAACGAAGTCACACATGAATTGTTGCCTCTTCAGGTCTCACTTCATGGCTCACTTCATGGCTATGTAACATCATAATCTACACCCGCACCTCGACAACTTATCTGATTACCATGGTGCAACATATCAAGATGACAACTTACCTGATTACCATGGTGTAACATATCAAGATGACAACTTACCTGATTATCATGGTGTAACACATCAAGATGACAACTTACCTGATTACCATGGTGTAACATATCAAGATGACAACTTACCTGATTACCATGGTGTAACATATCAAGATGACAACTTACCTGATTACCATGGTGTAACATATCAAGATGACAACTTACCTGATTACCATGGTGTAACATATCAAGATGACAACTTACCTGATTATCATGGTGTAACATATCAGATGACAACTTATCTGATTACCATGGTGTAACATATCAAGATGACAACTTACCTGATTACCATGGTGTAACACATCAAGATGACAACATACCTGATTACCATGGTGTAACACATCAAAATGACAACTTACCTGATTACCATGGTGTAACATATCAAGATGACAACTTACCTGATTACCATGGTGTAACATATCAAGATGACAACTTACCTGATTACCATGGTGTAACATATCAAGATGACAACTTACCTGATTACCATGGTGTAACACATCAAGATGACAACTTATCTGATTATCATGGTGTAACATATCAAGATGACAACTTATCTGATTACCATGGTGTAACATATCAAGATGACAACTTACCTGATTACCATGGTGTAACATATCAAAATGACAACTTATCTGATTATCATGGTGTAACATATCAAGATGACAACTTACCTGATTACCATGGTGTAACACATCAAGATGACAACTTATCTGATTATCATGGTGTAACATATCAAGATGACAACTTATCTGATTAACATGGTGTAACATATCAAGATGACAACTTATCTGATTACCATGGTGTAACATATCAAGATGACAACTTACCTGATTAACATGGTGTAACACATCAAAATGACAACTTATCTGATTACCATGGTGTAACATATCAAGATGACAATTAATCTGCTTACCATGGTGTAATACATCAAGATGACAATTAATCTACTTACAATGGTGTAACTTCTGAACACATTTAGATGCTTCACCTGTTAGCATACGTTTATTGTATTATTTCTCTTTGAGATGCCTCACCTGTAGCATACGTTTATTGTAATAGTTCTTTTTGAGATGCTTAACCTGTTAGCATACGTTTATTGTAATAGTTCTCTTTGAGATGCTTCACCTGTTAGCATACGTTTATTGTAATAGTTCTTTTTGAGATGCTTCACCTGTTAGCATACGTTTATTGTAATAGTTCTCTTTGAATGCTTCACCTGTTAGCATACATTTATTGTAATAGTTCTCTTTGAGATGCTTCACCTGTTAGCATACGTTTATTGTAATAGTTCTCTTTGAGATGCTTCACCTGTTAGCATACGTTTATTGTAATAGTTCTCTTTGAGATGCTTCACCTGTTAGCATACGTTTATTGTAATAGTTCTCTTTGAGATGCTTCACCTGTTAGCATACGTTTATTGTAATAGTTCTCTTTGAGATGCTTCACCTGTTAGCATATGTTTATTGTAATAGTTCTCTTTGAGATGCTTCACCTGTTAGCATATGTTTATTGTAATAGTTGACTTCCGTTTCAAAATGGTGGAACGTGTCACGTTCTCTCGATCGCTGCAGAAAACACAGTGGAGTCTGATTAATTTCGGCTCTCCGATGCAATTTTCTGTGTTGAAATCAAAATGATGTTCTACTTAGCAAATCTGCGCCGATGAAGTGGACAAATCTGCGCCGCCGAGTACACACAGCAATGTTCTTTTTTGACAAATCAAGTATTGTAAAAGCGACCTTCACCGTCTAGTGTTGACATGCGGTTTACGTCACATTGAGTGCTGTTCAATGGCCGACGTTGGAATTGCTTGACGCAAGTTATTTACATGTTGAAATGCATTAATGTGGACTGCTCCAACTCGACCAAAGATTTTCCTCTTTGGGGAATTTGCACCGTGTTTCGTTCGTTGTACGCTAACCGTATAGTCTGTTGTTTGATGTGCGACGGGGATTATCCGATGACTAACTGTGTGTTTATATGTTCGGGTGGAGTCAAAAAAAGATGTCCTAACATCATCAAGCGCTATACATTTTACAAATATGACGATCATCATTTTCAGGAGGACGTGAACTTCCTGTCAATATGGTGGATAGGTGGCAGGAACCATTGACTATTTGTCTGAAAAGTGTTCCTTGTTGCAGTTTCCTCATATTCCAAGTCCAGCTTGTTGCAGGAGCTACTGAGTTAAGTGCTCTGTGCACACCGTGAGCTGTGTGTCTCATCTGTTTTGATCATGTTTCGATATTCCAATTGTTTCTCGACGATGATGCTATCGTATGACAGGGAACAGTTGACTGTGTTCACTTTCTGCGCGGTTTCGCCTTTTGTCTTTTGGCATCTGCTGCGATGGGGACTACAGTTATCTTTCTTTGTTTGGGAGATAAGTTAGTAATTCGGATGATTCCGCTGGCATGGGCGATTGAGCAATTATGGATTTTGATTCGTTTGCAGTGATATCGAGGCCTTTCATAACCAATATTGTAATAGTTCTCTTTGAGATGCTTCACCTGTTAGCATACGTTTATTGTAATAGTTCTCTTTGAGATGCTTCACCTGTTAGCATACGTTTATTGTAATAGTTCTTTTTGAGATGCTTCACCTGTTAGCATACGTTTATTGTAATAGTTCTCTTTGAGATGCTTCACCTGTTAGCATACGTTTATTGTAATAGTTCTCTTTGAGATGCTTCACCTGTTAGCATATGTTTATTGTAATAGTTCTCTTTGAGATGCTTCACCTGTTAGCATACGTTTATTGTAATAGTTCTCTTTGAGATGTTTCACCTGTTAGCATACGTTTATTGTAATAGTTCTCTTTGAGATGCTTCACCTGTTAGCATACGTTTATTGTAATAGTTCTCTTTGAGATGCTTCACCTGTTAGCATACGTTTATTGTAATAGTTCTCTTTGAGATGCTTCACCTGTTAGCATACGTTTATTGTATTAGTTCTCTTTGAGATGCTTCACCTGTTAGCATACGTTTATTGTAATAGTTCTCTTTGAGATGCTTCACCTGTTAGCATACGTTTATTGTAATAGTTCTCTTTGAGATGCTTCACCTGTTAGCATACGTTTATTGTAATAGTTCTCTTTGAGATGCTTCACCTATGTTAGCATATGTTTATTGTAATAGTTCTCTTTGAGATGCTTCACCTGTTAGCATACGTTTATTGTAATAGTTCTCTTTGAGATGCTTCACCTGTTAGCATACGTTTATGTAATAGTTCTCTTTGAGATGCTTCACCTGTTAGCATATGTTTATTGTAATAGTTCTCTTTGAGATGCTTCACCTGTTAGCATATGTTTATTGTAATAGTTCTCTTTGAGATGCTTCACCTGTTAGCATATGTTTATTGTAATAGTTCTCTTTGAGATGCTTCACCTGTTAGCATATGTTTATTGTAATAGTTCTCTTTGAGATGCTTCACCTGTTAGCATACGTTTATTGTAATAGTTCTCTTTGAGACGCTTCACCTGTTAGCATACGTTTATTGTAATAGTTCTCTTGAGATGCTTCACCTGTTAGCATATGTTTATTGTAATAGTTCTCTTTGAGATGCTTCACCTGTTAGCATACGTTTATTGTAATAGTTCTCTTTGAGATGCTTCACCTGTTAGCATATGTTTATTGTATTAGTTCTCTTTGAGATGCTTCACCTGTTAGCATATGTTTATTGTAATAGTTCTCTTTGAGATGCTTCACCTGTTAGCATATGTTTATTGTAATAGTTCTCTTTGAGATGCTTCACCTGTTAGCATACGTTTATTGTAATAGTTCTCTTTGAGATGCTTCACCTGTTAGCATACGTTTATTGTAATAGTTCTCTTTGAGATGCTTCACCTGTTAGCATATGTTTATTGTAATAGTTCTCTTTGAGATGCTTCACCTGTTAGCATATGTTTATTGTTATAGTTCTCTTTGAGATGCTTCACCTGTTAGCATACGTTTATTATAATAGTTCTCTTTGAGATGCTTCACCTGTTAGCATACGTTTATTGTAATAGTTCTCTTTGAGATGCTTCACCTGTTAGCATACGTTTATTGTAATAGTTCTCTTTGAGATGCTTCACCTGTTAGCATACGTTTATTGTAATAGTTCTCTTTGAGATGCTTCACCTGTTAGCATACGTTTTATTGTAATAGTTCTCTTTGAGATGCTTCACCTGTTAGCATACGTTTTATTGTAATAGTTCTCTTTGAGATGCTTCACCTGTTAGCATATGTTTATTCTCAAACATATCTATAGGATGTAGTGCAGAGAACAAAGCGTGTTTCATAACATTACTGTCACTAACCCAAAATAACAAAACATTGAGGAAGGCTCAGGACATACAACTTGAGTGATAACCCTTCTCTGCTCCAGCATAACAAAATAGCTTGTACATAATAAAACATAACAAAATAGCTTGTACATAATAAAACATAACAAAATAGCTTGTACATAATAAAACATAACAAAATAGCTTGTACATAATAAAACATACAAAATAGCTTGTACATAATAAAACATAACAAAATAGCTTGTACATAATAAAACATAACAAAATAGCTTGTACATAATAAAACATAACAAAATAGCTTGTACATAATAAAACATAACAAAATAGCTTGTACATAATATGGTGACTGGAGAGAGTTCTCACCGGTAGGTTGAGCTGTTTATGTCCAGAATGTTGTTGGCAGTTGCCTGGACAACAGACAGTTTTTCCTCTGTGACTGGGTCAATGGCACCAATGATTGTGTATGGCTTGGTTTCCTGAAAATGATTACAAATAGAAATGGCAGACATTATTAAATTAATTATTATCAAATTATTTCCTAGTTTGTGTTAATTTTTTAATGTGTACTCGACATCTCTTAGTAATAAATGAAGGAACTGATAGACTGTTTTTGTACATTCTCTTCTTCTTCTACCTTTTTTAGCTCCCTGTGGAGCATAGGTCTTCAACAAACACTTCCAAGTCGTTCTGTTTTTTTGCCATTTTTTTTAAGATCATTCCATGTCTTCCCATCATCTTCATCTCTGCTTCTATCTGTCTTCTCCAAGAATTCCTTGGTCTTCCTCTTTGTCTTTTCCCTGGGGATTCCAGTTTTTGTACATTGATCCATCCATGTTGTAATTGGCAGAATCTATGATTAATGTAGTCTTCTGTCTGATTTCATAGACATAAGTAAGCAAAGTGCACAAATTGTGTTGTACTGGTGAGAGCTCCTGAGTTGGCAGAAGTGATAGATCTTGCAGAGATATCAAATGATGAAGGAGCAAAAAGTTAAGAATAAGGAAGACAAATGATAATTAGTGAGAAAAGTTTGGCAACAATTGTAATTTAAAGTGAAACAACAATGAGAAAATGACTTGCCAGGGAAACTACTCCAGGGACATATATTAAATGTAGTCATCATCATCATGTCACATGTCCTTTGCAGAACATTGCATTCATCACAGTGCATCTGAAAGAATCTCTGTCTATAGCCAGATCCCCCATGGAATGATGTATTTACCATAGTCCATCTGAAAGAATCTCTGTCTCTAGCGATATCTCCCACTTCTTCTGTTGTCATGTTCAAGGTCTCCTTGATGTCTTGAAACCACCTTCTTCTTGGTCAGTCCCTTGTCTTCCTTGAACCATGTTTTCCGTTATTATTCTTTTCAGATAACTCTTTCTTATAACATGGGCATAAGTGTTTTATTTTCCTCAATTAGATGCTCTTTATAAACCTGTTCTTTTCAATGTTTAGGTTTTAGGTGTTCAAAATATCTTCATTGCCCTTGTCCATTATCCAAAGTACACAAGAATTTTTCTGCAACATTTTCTTTTAAATGAACCAATTTTCTTCATTTGTTTGTGGTATATATTTAATATATTGCCATTGGGATGATACATGCCCTCAGTAGTTGTCATTTTTTTGCCTTGTTGGTATTGTTCCATATGTTCTTTATGACATTTAACTTTTGGTTTGCTATTAAATTAGTAAAGACAAAAGAAAAAAGCACAAACACACAGAGAAGATAAATGTCACAAAAGAAAATGAGCAACTACAAGAAGAAGGATGAGAAATTGGTACAGCACATTTAGGAAAGTTGTGCTTGTAGCCCTATGGCCATAGTCATGAGAACACCTGCATGAAAGACATCACCAATGATAGCTAATTTTTTAGTTTAGCCTGAGTTGGCCATGTTGTGTTCCCTAGCATTTGGCTTTTTGTGGCAAGGCGCTGTAGTAAGGAATATGGGTTCAATCCTGCTTTGTTTTTTTTTTCTGTTGTTGACTATTCGTCATTTTTTTCCGAGTGCTGTAAACATATCTCTTCCACTGAAATGATTCGCTGATTATCACCTTGGAAGTTTCCCTCTATAATAATATTCATTGATTATTATTTGTCTCCACATTCAGGAAAGCAGGTTTCTTCTACACTCTGTCGTTGTGTGTGTGTGCATGTATTTTTGTTGTTGTGATTATACATGTCTGTTGTATGTGCATGTGTTGTTGTGTGTGCATGTCTGTTGTTGTGTGTGCATGTCTGTTGTTGTGTGTACATGTCTGTTGTTTGTGTGTGCATGTCTGTTGTTGTGTGTGTGCCTGTCTGTTGTTGTGTATGCATTTCTGTTGTTGTGTATGCATGTCTGTTGTGTATGCATGTCTGTTGTTTATGCATGTCTGTTGTTGTGTGTGAATGTCTGTTGTTGTGTATGCATGTCTGTTGTTGTGTATGCATGTCTGTTGTTGTGTATGCATGTCTGTTGTTGTGTGTGAATGTCTGTTATTGTGTGTGTATGTTTTTTGTTATGTATGCATGTCTGTTGTTGTGTATGCATGTTTATTGTTGTGTGTGCATGCCTGTTGTGTATGCATGTCTGTTGTTGTATATGCACGTTGGTTGTTGTGTATGCATATCTATTGTTGAGTGTGCATGTCTGTTGTCTGCATGCATGTCTGTTGTGGTGCATACATGTCTATTGTTGTGTATGTTTGTCTGTTGTTGTGTATGCATGTCTATTGTTGTGTATGTTTGTCTGTTGTTGTGTATGCATGTCTGCTGTTGTGTATGCATGTCTGCTGTTGTGTGTATGCATGTCTGTTGTTGTGTGTATGTGTGTCTGTTGTTGTGTATGCATGTCTGTTGTGTGTATGCGTGTCTGTTGTTATATGTATGCATGTCTGTTGTTTTGTGTATGCATGTCTGTTGTTGTGTATGCATGTCTGTTGTGTGTGTGTGTGCATATCTGTTGTGTGTGTGTGTGCATGTCTGCTGTAGTGTGTGTGCATGTTTGTCATGTGTGTATGTCTGTTTGTGTGTGGCATTAGTTTGTGATAAAGAGATTGTGAAAGTCTTTACCCTTTACAGAGAGATGAGGAAAGTTTCTATCCTTGACAGAGAGATAGTGAACCTTTATCCTTGACAGAGAAATAGTGAACCTTTATCCTTGACAGAGAGATAGTGAACATTTATCCTTGACAGAGAAATAGTGAACATTTATCCTTGACAGAGAAATAGTGAACCTTTATCCTTGACAGAGAAATAGTGAACCTTTATCCTTGACAGAGAGATGGTGAATATTTCTCCTTGACAGAGAGATGGTGAATCTTTATCCTTGACAGAGAGATGGTGAATCTTTATCCTTGACAGAGAAATGGCAAAAGTCTTTATCCTTGACAGAGAGATGGTGAATCTTTATCCTTGACAGAGAGACAGTGAGTCTTTATCCTTGACAGAGAGATGGTGAGTCTTTATCTTTGACAGAGAGATGGTGAGTCTTTATCCTTGACAGAGAGATGATGAGTCTTTATCTTTGACAAGGAGATGGTGAATCTTTATCCTTGACAGAGAGATGGTGAGTCTTTTATCCTTGACAGAGAGATGGTGAATCTTAATCTTTGATAGAGAGATGGTGAAAGTCTTTATCCTTGACAGAGAGATGGTGAATCTTTATCCTTGACAGAGAGATGGTGAATCATTATCCTTGACAGAGAGATGGTGAATCTTTATCCTTGACAGAGAGATGGTGAATCTTTATCCTTGACAGAGAGACGGTGAGTCTTTATCCTTGACAGAGAGATGGTGAGTCTTTATCTTTGACAGAGAGATGGTGAGTCTTTATCCTTGACAGAGAGATGATGAGTCTTTATCTTTGACAAGGAGATGGTGAATCTTTATCCTTGACAGAGAGATGGTGAGTCTTTATCCTTGACAGAGAGATGGTGAATCTTGATCTTTGACAGAGAGATGGTGAAAGTCTTTATCCTTGACAGAGAGATGGTGAATCTTTATCCTTGACAGAGAGATGGTGAATCATTATCCTTGACAGAGAGATGGTGAATCTTTATCCTTGACAGAGAGATGGTGAATCTTTATCCTTGACAGAGAGATGGCAAATCTTTATCCTTGACAGAGAGATGGTGAATCTTTATCTTTGACAGAGAGATGGCAAATCTTTATCCTTGACAGAGAGATGGTGAAAGTCTTTATCCTTGACAGAGAGATGATGAATCTTTATCTTTGACAGAGAGATGATTTATCTTTATCCTTGACAGAGAAATGGCGAAAGTCTTTATCCTTGACAGAGAGATGGCGAAAGTCTTTATCCTTGACAGAGAGAGATGGTGAATCATTATCCCTGACAGAGAGATGGTGAATCTTTATCCTTGACAGAGAGATGGCAAATCTTTATCCTTGACAGAGAGATGGTGAATCTTTATCTTTGACAGAGAGATGGCAAATCTTTATCCTTGACAGAGAGATGGTGAAAGTCCTTTATCCTTGACAGAGAGATGGTGAATCTTTATCCTTGACAGAGAGATGGTGAATCATTATCCTTGACAGAGAGATGGTGAATCATTATCCTTGACAGAGAGATGGCGAAAGTCTTTATCCTTGACAGAGAGATGGCGAAAGTCTTTATCATAATTTTAGTCAACTTTATTTAGTCTCCAAGGCAAGAAAATAGAATCATTTCAGAGGAAGAAGTATGTTTACAGCACAAGGAAAAAATGACAAATAATCAACAGAAAAAAAAAACCAAAAAACAATATATGGTCCAAAGTAGGATCGAACCCGTACTCCTTGGCACAACGCCTTGCCACGAGAGGCCAAACACTAGGGAATACTGCCACTCAGCTAACTAAAAAATTAGCTATAATTGGTGATGTCTTTCACGCAGGGAATAAACTGTATATCTGTATTTTTCCTAATAAATCAAGTATCTCCCGGATAGGGTATGCTGAATACTTGTGTTGTAAACAAACATTTATAGGACGGAACAGCACAAATAGTAATTTCCAGTGGTTTAGACTGGAGACAAATAAAAATAAATGAATATTATTATAAAGGGAAACTTCCGAGGTGATTTTTTTTTCTGCTGTTGATTATTTGTCATTTTTTCAGAATGCTGTAAACATACTTCTTCCTCTGAATTGATTTTGCTGATTATCGCCTCGGAAGTTTCCCTCTAGAGTAATATTCATTTATTATTATTTGTCTCAGTAAATAGAAACATTATTTGACTTTTGTATGAAAATGAACTGGGTATGTCTGCTGTTTAAAATTATTTGCCACAGAAAACTGAAGGTTTTTCAGGTGTTTAAAAATTTTTATAAAATAGTCAAATTTGTCCAGAAAACAATGCTTGCAGAATTAAAAAGAAGAAGACAAGCAAAATGAATTTTCATACAATGGAAGACAATCACCATGGTGTTGACATATGATGGAAGACAATCACCATGGTGTTGACATATGATGGAAGACAATCACCATGGTGTTGACATATGATGGAAGACAATCACCATGGTGTTGACATATGATGGAAGACAATCACCATGGTGTTGACATATGATGGAAGACAAAGGAAATGGTGTTGACATATGATGGAAGACAATCACCATGGTGTTGACATATGATGGAAGACAAAGGAAATGGTGTTGACATATGATGGAAGACAAAGGAAATGGTGTTGACATATGATGGAAGACAATCACCATGGTGTTGACATATGATGGAAGACAAAGGAAATGGTGTTTGACATATGAGGAAGACAAAGGAAATGGTGTGGACATATGATGGAAGACAATCACCATGGTGTTGACATATGATGGAAGACAATCACCATGGTGTTGACATATGATGGAAGACAAAGGAAATGGTGTTGACATATGATGGAAGACAAAGGAAATGGTGTGGACATATGATGGAAGACAATCACCATGGTGTTGACATATGATGGAAGACAATCACCATGGTGTTGACATATGATGGAAGACAATCACCATGGTGTTGACATATGATGGAAGACAATCACCATGGTGTTGACATATGATGGAAGACAATCACCATGGTGTTGACATATGATGGAAGACAAAGGAAATGGTGTTGACATATGATGGAAGACAATCACCATGGTGTTGACATATGATGGAAGACAAAGGAAATGGTGTTGACATATGATGGAAGACAAAGGAAATGGTGTTGACATATGATGGAAGACAATCACCATGGTGTTGACATATGATGGAAGACAAAGGAAATGGTGTTGACATATGATGGAAGACAAAGGAAATGGTGTGGACATATGATGGAAGACAATCACCATGGTGTTGACATATGATGGAAGACAATCACCATGGTGTTGACATATGATGGAAGACAATCACCATGGTGTTGACATATGATGGAAGACAATCACCATGGTGTTGACATATGATGGAAGACAAAGGAAATGGTGTTGACATATGATGGAAGACAAAGGAAATGGTGTTGACATATGATGGAAGACAATCACCATGGTGTTGACATATGATGGAAGACAAAGGAAATGGTGTTGACATATGATGGAAGACAATCACCATGGTGTTGACATATGATGGAAGACAAAGGAAATGGTGTGGACATATGATGGAAGACAATCACCATGGTGTTGACATATGATGGAAGACAATCACCATGGTGTTGACATATGATGGAAGACAATCACCATGGTGTTGACATATGATGGAAGACAATCACCATGGTGTTGACATATGATGGAAGACAATCACCATGGTGTTGACATATGATGGAAGACAATCACCATGGTGTTGACATATGATGGAAGACAATCACCATGGTGTTGACATATGATGGAAGACAATCACCATGGTGTTGACATATGATGGAAGACAATCACCATGGTGTTGACATATGATGGAAGACAAAGGAAATGGTGTTGACATATGATGGAAGACAATCACCATGGTGTTGACATATGATGGAAGACAAAGGAAATGGTGTTGACATATGATGGAAGACAAAGGAAATGGTGTTTGACATATGATGGAAGACAATCACCATGGTGTTGACATATGATGGAAGACAAAGGAAATGGTGTTGACATATGATGGAAGACAAGGAAATGGTGTGGACATATGATGGAAGACAATCACCATGGTGTTGACATATGATGGAAGACAATCACCATGGTGTTGACATATGATGGAAGACAATCACCATGGTGTTGACATATGATGGAAGACAATCACCATGGTGTTGACATATGATGGAAGACAATCACCATGGTGTTGACATATGATGGAAGACAATCACCATGGTGTTGACATATGATGGAAGACAATCACCATGGTGTTGACATATGATGGAAGACAAAGGAAATGGTGTTGACATATGATGGAAGACAAAGGAAATGGTGTTGACATATGATGGAAGACAAAGGAAATGGTGTTGACATATGATGGAAGACAATCACCATGGTGTTGACATATGATGGAAGGATCAGTAAATTGTGGAGGCAGCAGGAAAAGTTGAGAACAGGATGAAGACGAAAGTGACAAAGTACCTCGGAATATCAAAATTTGTCATCTCATGACACGGTTTGTACATGAACTTTACATGCTCAAATAACAAAGCATTTTATTCATTTGCAGCTTCCTTTGTACACATCGAAAATGTTAAAAAGTAGCTGTGAATCTTCAAACTTAAAAGGAGCTATAAATACCTTTCTGTCATTCTGATAATGATAGAACCATGAAAGCTATAAATACATTTTTGTCATTCTGATAATGATAGAACCATGAAAGCTATAAATACCTTTTTGCAATTTTGATAATGATAGAACCATGAAAGCTATAAATACCTTTTTGTAATTCTCATAATGATAGAACCATGAAAGCTAAAATACCTTTTTGTAATTCTGATAATGATAGAACCATGAAAGCTAAAAATACCTTTTTGTAATTCTGATAATGATAGAACCACGAAAGCTAAAAATACCTTTTTGTAATTCTGATAATGACAGAACCACAAAAGCTATAAATACCTTTTTGTAATTCTGATAATGATAGAACCATGAAAGCAATACAATGTTAACATGGTGCAAGAAAAACAAATGCTCTGTCATCAATGGCTAAAACAATAGGACTTGAGATCAACTAAGAAAAGAGAAAGTAATGAAAAATCAAAGTCACCCAAAAGAAAAAATATACCTGTAAGGAAAAGCAGTTGTAGAAGTAGATCACTTTGTATATCTTTGAAGCTGCATAGATCAAGGGAGATGAGAAGAGACAACAAGAGAAGAAGGTAGTCATATGTTGGTCATGTGATGAGAAGATACAACAAGAGAAGAAGGTGGTCATATGTTGGTCATGTGATGAGAAGAGACAACAAGAGAAGAAGGTGGTCATATGTTGGCCATGTGATGAGAAGAGAAGAAGGTGGTCATATGTTGGCCATGTGATGAGAAGAGACAACAAGAGAAGAAGGAGGTCATATGTTGGCCATGTGATGAGAAGAGAAGAAGGTGGTCATATGTTGGCCATGTGATGAGAAGAGACAACAAGAGAAGAAGGAGGTCATATGTTGGTCATGTGATGAGAAGAGAAGAAGATGGTCATATGTTGGCCATGTGATGAGAAGAGACAACAAGAGAAGAAGGTGGTCATATGTTGGTCATGTGATGAGAAGAGACAACAAGAGAAGAAGGTGGTCATATGTTGGCCATGTGATGAGAAGAGAAGAAGGTGGTCATATGTTGGCCATGTAATGAGAAGAGACAACAAGAGAAGAAGGTGGTCATATGTTGGCCATGTGATTAGAAGAGACAACAAGAGAAGAAGGTGGTCATATGTTGGCCATGTGATGAGAAGAGGCAACAAGAAGGAGGTCACATGTTGGCCATGTGATGAGAAGAGACAACAAGAAGGAGGTCACATGTTGGCCATGTGATGAGAAGAGACAACAAGAAGGAAGTCATATGTTGGTCATGTGATGAGAAGAGACAACAAGAAGGAAGTCATATCTTGGCCATGTGATGAGAAGAGACAACAAGAAGAAGGTCACATGTTGGCCATGTGATGAGAAGAGACAACAAGAAGGAAGTCATATGTTGGTCATGTGATGAGAAGAGACAACAAGAAGAAGGTCACATGTTGGCCATGTGATGAGAAGAGACATAAGAAGGAAGTCATATCTTGGCCATGTGATGAGAAGAGACAACAAGAAGAAGGTCACATGTTGGCCGTGTGATGAGAAGAGACAACAAGAAGAAGTCATATGTTGGTCATGTGATGAGAAGAGACAACAAGAAGAAGGTCACATGTTGGCCATGTGATGAGAAGAGACAACAGAAGGAGGTCACATGTTGGCCATGTGATGAGAGAGACAACAAGAAGGAAGTCATATGTTGGTCATGTGATGAGAAGAGACAACAGAAGGAAGTCATATGTTGGTCATGTGATGAGAAGAGACAACAAGAAGGAGGTCACATGTTGGCCATGTGATGAGAAGAGACAACAAGAAGGAAGTCATATGTTGGTCATGTGATGAGAAGAGACAACAAGAAGGAAGTCATATCTTGGCCATGTGATGAGAAGCGACAACAAGAAGAAGGTCACATGTTGGCCATGTGATGAGAAGAGACAACAAGAAGGAAGTCATATGTTGGTCATGTGATGAGAAGAGACAACAAGAAGAAGGTCACATGTTGACCATGTGATGAGAAGAGACAACAAGAAGGAAGTCATATCTTGGCCATGTGATGAGAGAGACAACAAGAAGAAGGTCACATGTTGGCCATGTGATGAGAAGAGACAACAAGAAGGAAGTCATATGTTGGTCATGTGATGAGAAGAGACAACAAGAAGAAGGTCACATGTTGGCCATGTGATGAGAAGAGACAACAAGAAGGAGGTCACATGTTGGCCAGGCGATGAGAAGAGACAACAAGAAGGAAGTCATATGTTGGTCATGTGATGAGAAGAGACAACAAGAAGGAAGTCATATGTTGGTCATGTGATGAGAAGAGACAACAAGAAGAAGGTCACATGTTGGCCATGCGATGAGAAGAGACAACAAGAAGGAAGTCATATCTTGGCCATGTGATGAGAAGAGACAACAAGAAGAAGGTCACATGTTGGCCATGTGATGAGAAGAGACAACAAGAAGGAAGTCATATCTTGGCCATGTGATGAGAAGAGACAACAAGAAGGAGGTCATATGTTGGCCAATTGATGAGAAGAGAATCTGAAAACAGACCAACAAATGGGAAAAGAGAGCATCCTAGAGAAACACTAAAAGAAAACTGAAGAAAGAGGCAACAACAACAGAGATCAGCACCATTGCCAAGATTGAGCAACTCGCTCAGAACAGAGACATGTAGCAGTGTAGGTCATACAGTGTAGGTCCATGTAGTGTAGGTCATACAGTGTAGGTCCATACAGTGTAGGTCCATACAGTGTAGGTCCTGTGCAAGGTCTGATGTTTGATAACAAAGATTTTCGGAACTAAAATCTAGAATTTCTGCCTTATGTGCCATGTTTGACTCAAAAGGATAAGAGATAGACAGATGAAAGAAATAAATACCTCTTCTAATTCTGATAATAATAGAACTACAAAAGCAATAAATACCTCTTGTAATTCTGATAATGATTGAACGATGAAAGCAATAAATAAAAAAGTAAAGTACCCCCGTCACGCAAAGTGACATATAGGGAAATATGGTGTTAGTGACCCTATATTTTACCGACCTTCAGCACATGATTTTTGGGGTAATGTGGTCGGTATTACGCCCGTGCTGCTTTACTTTCCCAGAAAAAAATCTGGTACCCATTTAAGGCTGGTGAACCCGGAAGCCGTCGGTTGGGATCGACCCTACCACTTGTCCTTTGTAGTCCAGTTCACTAACCACTGAGCTATCATGGCTCCGATGAAACTGTGTGATTAGTAATTATCTGTGTAATTTTTATGATGGAACGGTGTGATTAGTAATTATCTGTGTAATTTTTATGATGGAACGGTGTGATTAGTAATTATCTGTGTAATTTTTATGATGGAACGGTGTGATTAGTAATTATCTGTGTAATTTTTATGATGGAACGGTGTGATTAGTAATTACCTTTGTAATTTTGATAGTGATGAGACCATAGGAGTTCTTCTCCTCTCTGATTTTTCGCTTGCTGACAAACTCCATGAGAACTCTACCTTCGTTCATTGCATCAACCATGGTCATGGACTTGATATAGATTAGATAATAGTGTAAAAATATACAGAATAGATCATTGTATGAAAATATACAGAATAGATCATTGTATAAAAATATACAGAATAGATCATTGTATAAAAATATACAGAATAGATCATTGTATAAAATATACAGAATAGATCATTGTATAAAAATATACAGAATAGATCATTGCATAAAAATATACAGAATAAATCATTGTATAAAAATATACAGAATGGATCATTGCATAAAATATACAGAATAAATCATTGTATAAAAATATACAGAATAGATCATTGCATAAAAATATACAGAATAGATCATTGTATGAAATATACAGAATAAATCATTGTATGAAAATATATTGAATAGATCATTGTATGAATATTTTTTTATTTATTTTTTTTTTCTTATTTTTTTTCCCTTATTTTTTTTGTTCGCTAGCTTTTACCTCTGAAGAAGCCCCTAGAGACTAGGAACTCAATTTTGCGTGTTAATCCATTTTTCCCTGGCAGCCATGTGCACAAGGGTCATTCGCCGCACAGGCAAATAACTTTGACTTCGGAGGTATTCATATTTTTTACGTCGATGAGTAATTGATGTTTCAAGCCGAGCCTCGCTGTTGAGACCAGGGGTGGTAGCTAGTGTAGCCAGGATTTGAACCCACAACCTCTCTGTCTCGAGGCCAGTGTCTTGCCTCAAGACCACCAGTCCCCATTGTATGAATACATCAAATAAATATAAAAAAGACTAAAACTATGATTATAAGCAGAGAAAGCATTATGAAATATACAAGTGGATACCAAAGTTAATGGAAATAACATAGAAAGAGCTTAAGAATATAGCTATCTTGGACTTATAACAAATGAAAGAAAATGTAAGACAAATAAACAAATGGTAAAAAATAATTTTAACAACATGAAAATATATTCACATCAAAACATGTTTACAAGAGAACTAAAACTGAGAAAGCAAAGTGCTATATTTACTCAAAATTCCTGTATGGTGCAGAAACACAGGCATTAAATAAGAAAACAGGGCAGAAAATCGAAGTAAATGTGCCTCTAACTGGAAATGGAGAGAATTGGGTGGAAGGAAAAGAAGACAAACAAGGAGGTTCTGAATCTGCTGAACATGGAAAAAAAAAACAAGAAAAGAGAAGTTTTTGGGGCAAGTAAAGAGACACAACACCCTACTAAAAGTCATCTTGGAAAGGAAGGTACAAGGCATACAAGACAGCAGTGGTCCAAGACTAAAGTGGACTGATAACATCAAAAGATGGACAGTTGAACCTATGGCAACATGCACCATCAAGACAAGAGACAAAGTAAAATGGCACATCATGGTAGCCAACTTTGCATGTGGAGAAAAGTGAATTAATGGAAATATACAAAATAGATCTTTTTTCTTCTTTCTTCACTTCCTCTTGCACCCTTTCAGATGTTAGGGAGATACAAAGTTCTGGTTTACACGCTTCTGGGGGCTTCACTTATTGTCAGTTGATATTGTTGCAGCATTTCTTTGATGTTGTCTATCCATCTTACTCTGAGTCTGCCTCTTGCTCTTCTTCCTTCTCCTCTTTTAATATATGTTTTGTATGGTCAGGAATCACACGACATTCTTTCTAGACAGGTAAACCAGTTTATTTGTTGTTTCTGCATTTGTTGTTTCTGTATGTAGCTTAGGATTGGTTCAGTGCCTACTCTTTCTCTTATAATATCATTTCTAGTTCTGTCTTTTCTGGCTACTCCAAGTGCTTTTCTCAGACATCTCATCTCTATGGTGACAAGCTTTCTTTTATGCTTAGTCATAAGTGACCATGTTTAGCATTAGTAGCACAATGTGGGAATGAATATACTCTGTTTATAAAATGTTTCTTGGTGATAATAAGTACTGCTTTGTGTTGAAATATAGAAGATAGCAGTCCCTATATTGGTTTGCCTTGTTGCATTGTATGTCTATTTCTTTATAAATGTTACCATTTTCGGAGGATGTTGTTTTTAAAATATTGAAAGTTTGTTACTTTTTTTATAGCTTGATGTTTTATCATTCATGTAGTGATAATAAGATAATAGGTATCTGTGCCTCACCATTTGTTGTAGTTGTCCTCGTTTTCTGAAGAAGGCTGCATGTAGGCCGAACAGTATTTTGTTGTGTTCCTTTTTTGTGAAGCTGTCACCTTGTAGGAGTGCACATTCACCCTACTACTGGCTCCTTGCTACCAACTTTACCACAGTACTGCAATTATTTGCCTGTTCCCTATGTTTAATATCTTCTTATTGATATGATTTCTGTTTTTAAAGTGCTTTTTTTCATGTTATTCATTTTACATTCTATTATTCAAGGACGGCAGATGTTTGTTAATGTTCTGTTTCTTTTGAAATCTAATAGGACCTGGTTTCAGCAAGAAGTAGTTCATTTATATCTTCGCTTTGTGATTTGACATCCTGGCATATTTTGTCAATGTAAGTGATCAACAAGAGTGCTGATAACATACACACTTGTTTTACTTCAGACAAAAAAGAGAGACAGAAACAAGATGTCCAAAGAAAGAAAGGGCAACAAACAGGGGAATCAGCTCTCTTACTGAGTTTTGAGAAGCTTATCCAGAAAGGAAAAGGGACTTATTGTACCCTGAAAGCCCTGATGTTTGACAGCAATGGAAATATGATAATAAAATAAGGAGCTTTAGCATTCTTGCCAGGACATGCAAAAGCTGGATCAAAACATAACTGAAAACTGTAATGGTTCACTGCTCGAGAATTTTCAGAAGTTATCTAGAGTTCACATGAAAATAATATCTCAAGCAATTAATTAAAAAGAAACAAGAAATTATCAACTCTCAAATGAAATATTTATTAATGTCATTAAATATTAAATGTGGTTGCTCATAACAGTTAAAGATTACCTGGCCAGTTTTTGGATTGACATAATGCTTCTGATCCTTGTCAACAATACCTAGCATTATAGCCTGTTGAAGGGACAGCTGGGTCATATTATCTCGGGGGTCGAGGACACCTGTGATAATAAACGTGTGCCGTTCTTCTTCCAAAGTTGAAGTTACCTGTGTCCATATCAACAAATACTCATTATCTTTGTAAAGTCTACTCTCAAATATTATTTCCAGTCTTAAAGAAATGTTAACCTTTGAACAGACAGTCAAGAAATAATAAATATTGCAATCATTAAAAAGTAACATTTAACTTCCTGAGTTATTGAGTTATTTGTGGGTCATCATCATTGCACTCCAAACATGTCCATATTTAACTTCCTTGTTATATTCAATGAAAACGTCTAACAATGCAGTCAGTCACAACAATGAGTAGCAAGTAATTAAAGATGCAAACAACTCTCCATTAATTTTGTGAGCACTCAGAGGTATTTTTAAAAAATAAAAACAGTGAAGTTAACAAGATTTTACACACAGTTTAGACCTCAGCAATCAATAAGATGTTTGAATATTGCTACAAAAGATTGATTTTAAAGTTGAATCATATAGACAATAATGCAAGTTAAGTCCTACAAGCAATATCAAGTCTGAAACAGGACAGACTCATTCAGGGAATAAAAAACAACAGATCTTCACTGTCAGAAAAGAGAGTACTAGTCCTGCAGTGGATACCATCACACTGTGGCATCCCTGGAAATGAGAAAGAAGATGAACTCACAAAAGCAGGTGGGAGCCTTCAACAGTCCAACCAACCCCAGAGCCTCAAGGAAGTAGAGACAATCCAAACAAGCTAGGAAAGCTGAATGGAGAGAGTTATATAGAAAATATGAGCCAGAACAAGATAGTTTAAATAAACTCAGCTGACATGAGCAGACCAAGATATTTAGACTCAGAACAGGTCACTGTGGCCTCGGAGTACACTTACACAAGATAGGACACAGTTACTTTGCAACATGCAACTGTGGAGCATCCAGACAAACTCTAGAGTAAGGTTATGGTTATGGAAGACCCCGGTATCACTGCAAACGATTTAAAATCCATAATTGCTCAACCACCCGTGTCAATGGAATCATCCGATTTACTAACTCATCTCCCAAACAAAGAAAGGTAGCTGTAGTCCCCATCATAGCAGTCTCAGCACACACCAAAAGACATAAGGCAAAACCACACAAAAAGTGAACACAGCCAACTGTTCCTTGTCATACGATATCATCATTCATTGTAAACAATTGGAATATCGAAACACGATCACAACGGATGAAACACAAAGCTCACGGTGTGCACAAAGCACTTAACTCAGTAGCTTCTGCAACAAGCCAGACTTGGAATATAAGGAAACTGCAACAAGGAACACTTTTCAATCATAGCCTTTAATGGTTCCTGCCGCCTATCCACCATATTGACAGGAAGTTCACGTCCTCCTGAAAATGATGACCGCCATATTTTTTTAAAATGTATAGCACTTGATGATGTTAGGACATCGTTTTTTACTCCAATTCCGAGTTAGTCATTGGATTATCCCCGTCGCACATCAAACAACAAACCGTAAGATCTTACCACAATATGAATTTGTGAAATTATAAACCACATATTGAAATGATAAAATCACATATCTACCTGGAAGCAAAAGCGCACCTCACAGCACTAGAGCTGAAAGTTGTCAGCGACCCACAACTGATGTCTTGCGCCAAGATCAATGAATCAGAACCATCTAGACCCTGCTCCACCTCTCCGTGGTGCCTCTATTACCAGACTAACCTGTCTAGTCTGGCCAAATGAGTAGGGATTGAAGAGGGAGAAAAACCTGGTTCTCATAAATGTCGCGCTGAAGTCGGATGTGTTGTGCCTAAAGGCACAAAGATCACAATTATACTGCAAGCCACAACACAGACACGACCACCTAACGTCCTTTTAAGGGCGGATGATGAAGAAGTGTACTCCTTTAGTCATCAGGCAAACACAGCAAACAAGCAAGCAGCACGCATGTCTACCCTAGATCTCACAGTAGCCCTCTTGAATTTAGACAACATCCTTCCTGACTAACATAAAACTCCAAGAGTCATCCCGGTGCTGGAAAGTCATGAATAAAGATCCGTCATTTCGCCTTTCAACATTAGCGTATGGCCGGTCTAGGGATATACGATGAGCCATTACGACATAGCACACACAACAATGGCTGCACCCATAGATTCCCGATTACTCTAGTGAATGCAGCCTAAAATGAACGAAACACAGTGCGAATTCCCTAAAGTGAAAACTTCGGTTGACTTGATGGAGCAGTCCACATTAATGAGTTGTAACATGTAAATAACTTGCGTTAAACAATTCCAACGATGGCCATTGAACAGCACTCAATGTGTTGACGTAAACCGCAGATCAATTCTAGACGGTGGAAGGTCGCATTCACAACACTTGACTTGTCAAAAAGGAATATTGCCGTGTGTACAACTCCGCTTCATCGGCGCAGATTTGTTAAGTAGAACATCATTTTGATTTTAACGCAGAAAATTGCACTGGAGAGCCGAAATTAATCAGTCCCCAAATGTAATTTCTGCAGCGATCGAGATGAGCATGAACTTCATTCCACCACTTGGAAACTGAAGTCTCTCTCCAGAGTATATCCTACAGGACTACAGATATCTCAACATACGAAGAACACAAATATGGCCTGCAGAAACAACCCTACATGACAAGTAATGTGGAACTGGTGAAGACCTTAAATGCACTGTGACCCATGCTGGTCTAAATATCTAAATGCAATAACTAATTGCTGAACTAGAGTCATAACTAGGCTTTTATGGATTGAAATGTTGAACTTGTCAATGGTGTGGCTGGGCTGTCATTTGTAAGATTTTTCTTTTCTTGTCAGACCAAGCAGTCTAAAAATGCTTGAAAAGCTTTTCAACATAGGGCTTAGTAGATTAATTTCTGGTCCAACTGATTGTATAGATTTGATGCTTGCAGTCTTTGTACCACAGTGTTACTGGTAATGATAACAAAATGTGTTACTGATAGTACAATTTATTCATTGATTGGGTGCTGTCTCCAAATTGAAGGTTGGCTACCATGGAGTGACATTTTATTCTGTCTCTTGTCTTGATAGTACACATTGTCATGGGTTCATCTGTCCATCTTTTGATGTTATCAGTCCACTTTAGTCTTGGTCTGCCTCAACTACCTTGTACCTCCTCTTCCAAGATGACTTTTAGAAGGCTATTGTGTCTCTTCAAATGTCCCAAAAATGTCAGATATTTTGTTTGAAATGTATTACGTAATTCTTTTTTAACTTTCAGCTAATTGAAAACTTCCATGTTTGTCTTATTTGTCACACAATTCTCCCCATTCTCCTATAAATCCACATTTCAAAGGCCTCAATTTTCTGCTCTGTTTTCTTATTTCATGTCCACGCTTCAGCACCATACAAGAATGTTAAGCAGATGTAAAATTTTACAATTCGTAATTTTAGTTCTGATGTTATTTCCTTTAATATGCTTATATTTTTCCTGATTTTAAAATTGCTTTTTGCTATTCCTATGTTTATTTTTGTTTTACATTTTCCATCATTTATTATTATCATCATGTGCTATACCGGTTGGCGTGTGCGATCATGTCCTTCCACAATCTTCTATCTACAGTGCATCGTATCAGTTCTGTTGTTGACTGTTTTCCATGCCATGACACCAAGCTATCCAGTATTTTCTCTCTTTGTCGTCCGCGATCTATCTTTCCTTTTATTTTGCCAGTTGTAACCAAGTATTTTAACTTTCCTCTTCTCATGATGTGCCAGAAAAATGTTGATTGTTTCTTTCTGATATTTTTTAAGAGCTCCCTTTTTGTGTTGTCCTCTTTGAGAACTTCCTCATTGGTCTTTTTAGCTGTCCAGGGAACTTTCAACATTCTTCTGAGAAATCCCATCTCTGTGGCCTCTAATCATCTTTTCATTCGTTTGTCTACTGTCCATGATTCGCTTCCATAGGTCAGAATTGGTTCTATATAGCACCGATGAACTCTCTTTCTCATTTCTATTGACATAGATTTGTTGCATAAGATATTTTTATTTTATGAAATGCTGTTTTGGTCTGAGCTATTCTGCTTTTTATTTCCGTTGTGCATATTCCATCCGATGTTATTATTGTGCCTAAGTATTTGAGGCGTTGCACTTGTTTCAAATTTGTCTCGTTTATTTTTATGCTGCATGATGGTGATGATTGTTTCTTCGATATGACCATTACTTCTGTTTCCTTACTATTCAGACTGAGACCTTTCTTTTTGTTTTCTTTTACTATTATGTCTATCATTTCTTGCAGTTCATTCTCTGTCTCCCTCATATGGGAAACAACAGGTAAAAGAAAAGAGGAAGACCCAGGGAGACACTGAGAAGAACATTGATGAGAGAGGCAAGAGCAGCAGGAATTGGCTCCCTCAATGAGATAGAACTGCTTGCACAGAACAGAGACAGATGGCGAGATTTGATAAAATATCTTTAAAAGAAAACTGCTAGAACAAAATTCATATAGGAGAAGGTGTATCTTGGTCTACGCCCTATGGGCCGGCTACGGCTCGAAAGGTCAATAGATAGATAGATTCTCTGTCTCTGCTATTAAGACTGTGTCATCTGCATATCGCAAATTATTTATGTTGTGACGTTGACTTTAATTCCTTTTTTGTCTACTATTGATCTCATAATATGTTCGCTGTAAAGTGAAAACAAATCCAGCAACAGAACACAACCTTGTCTGACTCCTTGTTTTATAAATTGAAATTGTCCTGTTTGGTTGTTAATTCGTATAGCTGCTGTTTGTTGCCAGTACATGTTTTTTATGATTCGCAGATCCTTGCCATCAATGTTTACTCATTTATTATATATAACATGTCTAAAATAGCTATTCTTGGAAGTCTCAATTTATATAAATAAATATTATTAATAATATTAGATATTTATAACAATAATTGTTAGTTTATGTAAGAAGTACTGACTCAGTGACTGGACAAGGTATCATTAGATTTCTTTCAAATTTCAGATTTATGTTTTGTTTTTAACTATAAATTAGTGCTAAATTTAAAAATTACTTTTTTTTTTTAAAAATGGTATCCAGTAATTTAATTATTAAACATGAAAAAATGCAAAGCTATTGACAGAAGTGAACAATTTGACTAAAAATGTTATCCAGTAATTTAATTATTAAACATGAAAAAATGCAAAGCTATTGACAGAAGTGAACAATTTGACTAAAAATGAATAAAACTAGTGCCTTGCTATATTAGCAGAAATGTTCTCCTTTCTTAAAATTCTTATTGCTATTATTATGACACAAATTAATAGCCAGATCACTCAAATTTTGTAAAAATAAACGTAAAATTGTTTTGGGCAGCTTTGATTAAAGTGTTTAAATGGATGCAGAATTTTACAAATTCATTGTTTTTAATTCTGCGCTAGTAAATCAATTTTTAAAATATTGAAAAAAAACACACCCACTGCATTCAATAACAAATCTAATATCTTGAAATTTGAAAAAAAACTTGCAACAATGATTACGCCTAAAATCAATAAAATGTTTTCACTCCATGGAACACAGTGGGGTGCTATGATATACATCTATTTTCTTTATTTTGGTGGTTCTGTCTAGTTCTTATTGAGACACACCCTGTTCAATCTTAGACCATGTCTTCTAGGTTATCATCATTAAGTACCAGGCCTGCTGGCTTAGGTGATCATGTCTCTCCACAACTTTCGATCTTGACAGTTATTTATCATTTCTGTTGTTGACCTTCTGCCAAGTCATTCTCTTAAGCTGTCTGGTATCTTTTCTCTTTGCTTCCCTCTATCTCTTCATCCCTCAATTTTCCCAGTTGTTACAATATATTCCATGTATATGCTGTTCTCTTCTTATTACATGGCCAAAAAATTATGATTGTTTCTTCCTAATATTCGGAATTAGCTGCTTTCCTGTCTGTTGTCCTATTGTCCATGATTCACATCCATGTGTTAAGACCAGCTCTTAACTGTGAAATGTGAACTAGGATAAAGTTCAGTTGTTGTATGTGATCTAGGATAACATCCAGCTGTTGTATGTGAACTAGGATAATGCCCAGCTGTTGTATGTGAACTAGGACAAAATCCAGCTGATGTATGTGAACTAGGACAAAGTCCAGCTGGTGCCAATGCCCAGACCTTAACTTGGTACCACCTGCTTTTTGTCAATTTGTTAAATGCTGAAGAAGGTATATAACAATAACAAAATGTGTTACTGATGATACAATAACAATGATAATAATTAATAATGCAATAACAAATATATATAAGGCTTTATTACAGATAATAGGATTTTTAAAAATATGTTCATCATTATTGAGTGCCATCATCGTAGGTTGACTGCTGTGGGGTGTTTTTACGCTCTGTCTCTTGCTTTGATGGTTCAGGTTGTCATAGGCTGACTTGTCCATTTTTTAATGTTACTCGTTCATGTTAGTCTTTGTCTGCCTCTTTTACCATGTATTTTTTCCTTCCAAGATTACTTTTAGTAGGCTGTTGTGTCTTTTAACATGCCAAATCTCATTTGCCTTGTTTGAATTGTGTAAGTAATTCTCTCTTCATTTTTAGTTGTTTTAAGACTTCATCATTTGTTTTCTTTTCTTTCCATCCAATGGTTCCTATTCTTCATTAAAAATACACATTTCAAAGGCTTCAACTTTCTGTTCTGTTTTCTTGTCTAATGTCCATGTTTCTGCACCATACAGGAATGTTGAGAAGATATCATATTTTGTTATTCTTAGTTTTAAACCTGACGTTATTTGTCTTGATATTTGTATATTGCAAATGTGTTTGTGATAATAAAATAGCAGTGATAAGAGAATGTTTCACTAACACAATAATGATGATATCAAAATGTGTGACAGATAACAGAATAAGAATGATAACAAACTAACAGTGTCAGTTATTGTCTCCTCTTTCTCCTCCTCTATAGTCACTTCACTGACCATCTCGTCGCTAGGAGTCTCATACATGACTAGGGATGCCTTGGACTTTGTGATGTCATTTGTCTCCAAGTCCAGCTGTGTGTCCCAGAATCTGACAAGGTCAAGAGTGACATGTTATTTGATGGACACTGACAGAGTGACATGTCATTTGAAGGGCACTGACAGAATAACATGTTATTTGATGGACACTGACAGAATAACATGTTATTTGATTGACACTGACATGTCATTTTATGGACACTGAAAGAGAGATATGTCATTTGAAGGACATGGACAGAGTAACATGTCATTTGATGGACACTAACAGAATTACATGTTATTTGATGGACACTGACAGAGTGACATGTTATTTGATGGATACTGACAGAGTGACATGTTATTTGATTGACACTGAAAGAGAGACATGTCATTTGAAGGACACGGACAGAGTAACATGTCATTTGATGGACACTGACAGAGTTACATGTGATTTGATGGACACTGACAGAGTGACATGTTATTTGATGGACACTGACGGAGTGACATGTTATTTGATGGATACTGACAGAGTGACATGTTATTTGATGGATACTGACAGAGTGACATGTTATTTGATTGACACTGACATGTCATTTTATGGACACTGAAAGAGAGACATGTCATTTGAAGGACACGGACAGAGTAACATGTCATTTGATGGACACTAACAGAGTTACATGTGATTTGATGGACACTGACAGAGTGACATGTCATTTGATGGACACTGACAGAGTGACATGTTGTTTGATGAATACAGACATAGTGACATGTCATTTGATGGATACAGACAGAGTAACATGTCATTTGATGGGCACTCACAGAGTGACATGTCATTTGATGGACACCAACAGAGTGATATGTTATTTGATGGATACAGACAGAGTGATATGTCATTTGATGGACACTGACAGTTACATGTCATTTGATTGACAATAGCAGATTGACATATCATTTGATGAGCACTGACAGCGTGACATGTCATTTGATGGACACTGACAGAGTTACATGTTATTTGATTGACACTGACTGAGTTACATGTCATTTGATGGACACTGACAGAGTGAATTGTCATTTGATGGACACTGACAGAGTAACATGTCATTTGACTGACACTGACAGGGTAATATCTCATTTGACAGACACTGACAGAGTAACAGGTCATTTGATGGACACAGACAGAGTTACATGTCATTTGATGGACACTGACAGAGTGACATGTTATTTGATGGACATTGACAGAGTGACATGTCATTTGATGGACACTGACAGAGTGACATGTTATTTGATGGACACTGACAGAGTAACATGTTATTTGATGGATACTGACAGAGTAATATGTCCTTTGACAGACACTGGCAGAGTGACGTGTCATTTGATGGACAAACTAACATGTCATTTGATTGACACTGACAGGGTAACATGTCTTCTCCTTCTTCTTCTACCTTTTTAGCTCCCGGTGGAGCATAGGTCTTCAACAAACACTTTCCAAGTCGTTCTGTTTTTTTGCCATTCTTTTAAGATCATTCCATGTCTTCCCCATCATCTTCATCTCTGCTTCTATCTATCTTCTCCAAGAATTCCTTGGTCTTCCTCTTTGTCTTTTCCCCTGGGAATTCAAAAAAAATCGCCTGTTGTGTAATACTCTCAGTTGGCTTCCCTAGTGTGTGTCCTATCCAGCACCATCATCTTCGCTGTATTTCTTTATCCGCTGGTATTTGACTGGTACATTTCCATAATTCTATGTTAGAGATTTTGTCCTGCCATTTCCATCCTTTTATTCTGCGCAAGCATCCATTAATGAAAGTCTGTATCTTTGTGATTGTCAATTTTGTTGTTCTCCTTGTTTCACAGCCATATAATAGGGCCGACTTAACATTTGAGTTGAAAATTCTTATTTTTGTATTTAACCTAATTTCTTTGGATTTTCATATGTTTCCCAGTGCAATGAAAGCTCCTCTTGCTTTTGATATCCTTATTTTGGTATCATCTTCTGTTCCTCCCTCTTTATCTATATTACTGCCCAGATATATGTAAGATTGTACTTCTAGTAGAGGTATTTCTCCAAGTTTAATTGTTATTGCCAACTGTGTTAATTCTCATAATGTTGGTCTTATCTCTATTAATCTTCAGTCCTAGCTAGGGTAACATGTCATTTGATTGATATTGGCAGAGTAACATGTCATTTGAATGATACTGCCAGACTGATATGTCATTTGATTGACACATACAGAGTGACATGTCATTTCATGGACACTTACAGAGTGACATGTTATTTGATTGACACTGACAGAGTGATATGTCATTTGATTGACACTAGCTGATTGACATGTCATTTGATGAACACTGACAGAGTGGCATGTCATTTGATGAACACTAGCAGATTGACATGTCATTTGATGAACACTGACAGAGTGACATATCATGGAGACTGACAGAGTGACATGTTATTTGATTGACACTGACAGAGTGACATGTCATTTGATTGACACTAGCAGATTGACATATTTGATGAACACTGACAGAGTGGCATGTCATTTGATGAACACTAGCAGATTGACATGTCATTTGATGAACACTGACAGAGTGACATATCATTTGATTGACACTAGCAGATTGACATATAATTTGATGAACACTGACAGAGTAACATGTCATTTGATGGACACTAACAGATTGACATGTCAGTTGATGGACACACAAATAAATTATCAAAACTTTTGTAGGTTCAAATAAATGTGCAATTATTCCACCAAAAGGAAACTACTTGGATAAAGAAACCAATGATTTATTGAAACTACTTGGATAAAGAAACCCAATGATTTATTGAAACTACTTGGATAAAGAAACCCAATGATTTATTGAAACTACTTGGATAAAGAAACCCAATGATTTATTGAAACTACTTGGATAAAGAAACCCAATGATTTATTGAAACTACTTGGATAAAGAAACCCAATGATTTATTGAAACTACTTGGATAAAGAAACCCAATGATTTATTGAAACTACTTGGATAAAGAAACCCAATGATTTATTGAAACTACTTGGATAAAGAAACCAATGATTTATTGAGACTACTTGGATAAAGAAACCCAATGATTTATTGAAACTACTTGGATAAAGAAACCCAATGATTTATTGAAACTACTTGGATAAAGAAACCCAATGATTTATTGAAACTACTTGGATAAAGAAACCCAATGATTTATTGAAACTACTTGGATAAAGAAACCCAATGATTTATTGAAACTACTTGGATAAAGAAACCCAATGATTTATTGAAACTACTTGGATAAAGAAACCCAATGATTTATTGAAACTACTTGAATAAAGAAACCAATGATTTATTGAAACTACTTGGATAAAGAAACCCAATGATTTATTGAAACTATTTGATTGCAACAGAAAAACAGAACATTTAGGTAACTGTAGATGGCAGACAGTTCAACCAAGTAGAGGATTTTAAGTACCTAGGAAGTCTAGTAACAAATGACAATTCACAAACAGGAGAAATAGACTCAAGACACAACAAAGCTTGTCAAATCTTTAGACAGTTATCACCACTATTGTCCAACAAGGAAATAACTCTGTAGGCAAAACGAGCACTATACAATACAGCAGCAGAAACCAACAGAAGAGCAAAAGACTGCAAATTATACCTCCGCTTGATGCTTAAAGGCAAATGAGGAAGGAAAGAAGAAGAAGAAGACTAGTCAAACCTACTGAAAGTCATCTTGGAAGGGGAAAATATAAGGTAAACAAGGCAGAGGCATGCAAAGACAAAAAGTGAACTGATGTCATCAAGAGATGGACAGCAGCTCTCTTAACAATCAGTCTCAGACTTGGACATTGAGTTATTGAGTTATTTGCGGGTCATCAAAATTGTACTCCGAACATGTCCAAAGGTGCTCAGATCCCCTCCTCAGCAATTCCCTCAGTGTCCAGCGACTGATGACTCCAGTTCTATGTTGGTTGATAAGTCTTCTTACACGGCCACCAAGTTTCTCATTTCTGGCCGTGCCCATCTTAACTCCCATTTCCATCATCCGAAGAAGTGACGTTGATCTGTGTTTGTCGAAGTCCTGTGCTCTTCCAACATCTCGAAGGGCATTGGTGATGTCCGTCCGATCCATCGGTTGCCCGTCCTCAACGACAGCGCAGCTAGCCAACCTGTCCGCTCTCTCATTTCCCCGTACTCCCGCATGTCCAGGGACATAGACAAAGGTGACCTTACGTATTTTGGATTTCTGCAACGACTCTACCCATTGCATGCGTACAAAGCCCGCCTCCACTTTTTTTATCATGCTCATCGAATCACTCAGTATACATTCGTGGATGTAGTCTTGTGACTCTAACCATTTGAATGCCTTGGTCACTGCCATCACCTCCATTGTCATGCTGCTCGTGGTCATGGCGTATGCACCACTGTCTTCCTTGGCTATTCTGCCTGCTGAGCGTGCTGTAAATGCCCATGCACTTCTTTCGTGTCGTCTTACAGATCCGTCTGTATAGATGACTGCATCTTTCTCATCGTATTATCGCAGATGAGACCGTTGACCTCAGCATTAACCACGACCGGGTTCTGTTCCCTACTTTTCCTGTCGAGTGTGACAATACATGAGAAAGTTCCCTTGAATGACGTAGGCACCGGTATCCACTCCTCACCAACGCTGATATTGGTAAGCCCACAGACCTGTTTGATGACATCTTCTGCCCGGCCCACCCATGATTTGCCTCTTTTTAGCCTGGTACCTTTCTCTGTGTTGAGCACGTGGTGCAATGGATGCTCTGTATCTGTACTAATCTTCAGGTATGCTCGTGCTCTCCAGATCTTGATTCTGTCATCCATGGTTGGAAAGTCAAGAAGATACCTCATTGCTACACAGGGAGTGTCCCTCGTACATCCCAGGATAATGCGCATGGCTTCATTTTGTATTTTCTCCAGCCTATCAATTTGAGTCGTACTGACAGTAAGAATGGCCAGGGCATACTTGATTGGTGCGAGGACTAATCCCTGGAACAGAAGAGTTAGTAGCCTCTGCTCGATGTTGGCAGCTGCCATGACCTTCAAGGCGGCTAATCCTTTGCGGGATTTTGTTATCACATGGTCGACGTAGTCCTGAAAACACAGGCTGCGATCAAACTTAACTCCGAGGTATGTCATCAAACTTGGACATTATCAAAAAGAAATACTTTTGAATATAAGCTATACCAAAGTTAAATACACATACAGAGACATGTTTGAATATAAGCTATACCAAAGTTAAATACACATACAGAGACATGTTTGAATATAAGCTATACCAAAGTTAAATACACATACAGAGACATGTTTGAATATAAGCTATACCAAAATTAAATACACATACAGAGACATGTTTGAATATAAGCTATACCAAAATTAAATACACATACAGAGACATGTTTGAATATAAGCTATACCAAAATTAAATACACATACAGAGACATGTTTGAATGTAAACAATACCAACCTTTAATACACATACAGAGACACATTTGAATATATACTACATCAAATATTGACTACATTATTATTGACAATGTCTATAAATTGACCAGACATTTATTTATGTCAAGACATATACATACAAATTTACAAGAACTAGATCTAATCAGTCTACGACACTCACTTATGTCAAGACATAAACCTACATGAACTAGATCTAATCAGTCTAAGACACTTATGTCAAGACATAAACCTACAAGAACTAGATCTAATCAGTCTAAGACACTTATGTCAAGACATAAACCTACAAGAACTAGATCTAATCAGTCTAAGACACTTATGTCAAGACATAAACCTACAAGAACTAGATCTAATCAGTCTAAGACACTTATGTCAAGACATAAACCTACAAGAACTAGATCTAATCAGTCTAAGACACTTATGTCAAGACATAAACCTACAAGAACTAGATCTAATCAGTCTAAAACACTCACTTATGTTTAGACATAAACCTACAAGAACTAGATCTAATCAGTCTAAGACACTCACTTATGTCAAGACATAAACCTACAAGAACTAAATCTAATCAGTCTACAACACTCACTTATGTCAAGACATAACCTACAAGAACTAGATCTAATCAGTCTACGACACTCACTTATGTCAAGACATAAACCTACAAGAACTAGATCTAATCAGTCTACGACACTCACTTATGTCAAGACATAAACCTACAAGAACTAGATCTAATCAGTCTACGACACTCACTTATGTCAAGACATAAACCTACAAGAACTAGATCTAATCAGTCTACGACACTCACTTATGTCAAGACATAAACCTACAAGAACTAGATCTAATCAGTCTACGACACTCACTTATGTCAAGGCATAAACCTACAAAAACTAAATCTAATCAGTCTACGACACTCACTTATGTCAAGACATAAACCTACAAGAACTAAATCTAATCAGTCTACGACACTCACTTATGTTTAGACATAAACCTACAAGAACTAAATCTAATCAGTCTACGACACTCACTTATGTCAACACACAAACCTACAAGAACTAGATCTAAATCAGTCTAAAACACTCACTTATGTTAAGACATAAACCTACAAGAACTAGGTCTAATCAGTCTAAAACACTCACTTATGTTAAGACATAAGCCTACAAAAACTAGATTTAATCAGTCTAAAACACTCACTTATGTCAAGACATAAACCTACAAGAACTAGATCTAATCAGTCTAAAACACTCACTTATGTCAAGACATAAACCTACAAGAACTAGATCTAATCAGTCTAAAACACTCACTTATGTTAAGACATAAACCTACAAGAACTAGATCTAATCAGTCTAAAACACTCACTTATGTCAAGACATAAACCTACAAGAACTAGATCTAATCAGTCTAAAACACTCACTTATGTTAAGACATAAACCTACAAGAACTAGATCTAATCAGTCTAAAACACTCACTTATGTCAAGACACAAACCTACATGAACTAGATCTTATCAGTCTAAGACACTCACTTGACAAAATGTGCCGAGGTGACAAATCTCAGCTGGTCCCACTTGTCACAGACCAACATAAACTTTGGCTGCTTCAACATTTCTGCAATGCACTTGAAGGTTTCCCAGAAAGTCCAGAAATCCTGCCATGAAGAAAAACTCAAATAAGGGACATCTAACAATGCTCTTTTAATCTTCAGTCCTAGCTGTTGTGATCTCTCATCAAGTATGCTCATTTTATCCTGCATCTGTTGATGGCTGTGTGATAGAAGAGCTATGTCATCAGCAATGTCTAAATCATGAAGTCGTTCCACTACAAAGTGGTAGAGGAAATTGTGCACCCATATCCCCAAGATCTGTTCTAGTGGTAGAGGAAATTGTGCACCCATATCCCCAAGATCTGTTCTAGTGGTAGAGGAAATTGTGCACCCATATCCCCAAGATCTGTTCTAGTGGTAGAGGAAATTGTGCACCCATATCCCCAAGATCTGTTCTAGTGGTAGAGGAAATTGTGCACCCATATCCCCAAGAGCTGTTCTAGTGGTAGAGGAAATTGTGCACCCACATCCCCAAGATCTGTTCTAGTGCTAGAGAAGCCTGTGTATCCATATCTCCAAGATCTGTTCTAGTGCTAGAGAAGCCTGTGTATCCATATCTCCAAGAGCTGTTCTAGTGCTAGAGAAGCCTGTGTATCTATATCTCCAAGAGCTGTTCTAGTGCTAGAGAAGCCTGTGTACCCACATCCCCAAGAGCTGTTCTAGTGCTAGAGAAGCCTGTGTACCCACATCCACAAGAGCTGTTCTAGTGCTAGAGAAGCCTGTGTACCCACATCCCCAAGAGCTGTTCTGGTGCTAGAGAAGCCTGTGTGTCCATATCCCCAAGAGCTGTTCTAGTGCTAGAGAAGCCTGTGTACCCACATCCCCAAGAGCTGTTCTAGTGCTAGAGAAGCCTGTGTGTCCATATCCCCAAGAGCTGTTCTAGTGCTAGAGAAGCCTGTGTGTCCATATCCCCAAGAGCTGTTCTAGTGGTAGCAATGCTACCAAGGGGTCACCCAAGCTGGACAGGTCAAAGGGATAGGACAAAGAAAAGAGAGACACAAACATGTTGAAATTAGATGCACTGGGCTACATGCCTGATATAACAGTGCAATGTAACTCTCGCCATGAAGATGTCACGATCTTGAAGAAACCAAAATGGTGCTCATCTCGTGGAGTCCCACTGGGTATGAGAGTGCTGGGCTCCCTGTCTTAAAAGGGCCCAGCCAATGCTACTTATGGTCACCATCCTCTGTGTTGTGAAGTCAAGGCACAGAGAGAAAGGGCAACAACAGTAACACTAAATATATTACAGTGGAATGCAGGAGTGCTAAATAAGAAAGTTCCCCTAAAACACTGTCTGTACAAAGAAAAATATTAATGTTGTCTGTACACAAAATAACACACCTAAATGAAAGATATTTTTTTCACACCTAGATGAAAACACAAAATTACACAACAATTGATCTACAACACAAAATTACACAACAATTGATCTACAACACAAAATTAAATTACACAACAATTGATCTACAACACAAAATTACACAACGGGGGATCTATAACACAAATTACACAACAGGGGATCTATAACACAAAATTACACAACAGGGGATCTATTGAACAAAATTACACAACGGGTGATCTATAACACAAAATTACACAACAGTGGATCTACAACACAAATTACACAACGGGGGATCTATAACACAAAATTACACAACAGTTGATCTACAGCACAAAATTACACAATGGGGATCTATAACACAAAATTACACAAGGGGGGATCTATAACACAAAATTACACAATGGGGGATCTATAACACAAAATTACACAACAGTTGATCTACAGCACAGGAAGATGTATGGTTTGTTGCCATGTCCTCAAGGATGTGCTTCTTCTTTGTTTGCTAGGTGGTGTCCATGTTAGGGCTAGGTGGTGTCCATGTTATGGCTAGGTGGTGTCCATGTTAGGGCTAGGTGTTGGCAGATGCCTGGTTTGTTCCACTTGTAGAATGTGGCCTAATCATTTCCAATGCCTTCTTTTCACTGTTAGATTGATGTTGTTAATGCCTGATCTTCTGGCGACTGCTTTGTTCATAATGTGTTGATCCCCAAGGGATGTTTAGAATCTTCCTAAGACAGCAACCTTCAGTTGATCCTTCAGCTGACCTCTTAGTCGACTTTCTATCTTATGGTTCATTCTCCATGTTTCTGCTGCATAAAAGAGTATGGATCACACATTTGACTTATAAACTCTAAGCCTGGTGCTAAGATGGAGACTAGCTGAATGTCAACTGTTTTAAAGTGTATTGAATGCCTGGGCTAACATGCTTATTTTAATAGATCTCTCTTTTTCAATATCTCTATTTGATGAAATATAGCTTTCCAGGAATTTAAGGTGATCCGCTTCTTCTAGTGCCATTCCTCTGAATGTAAATTTGTTTATAATTTTAGCATTTATCGTCATAATCTTAGGTTTCTCTGCATATATTTTCAGTCCCACTGTGTTAGCAAACTGATCTCTGTTTTCTCTTGTATGTCTTGGTGATAGTGGGCAAGCAATATCTCACTCCGTCCTTTTCTATGAGCTGTGTAGTTTTAGGGACCATGTGTGATGGTAAGATCACTACCACTAATTTGCATGTTCATCTACCACTGTAAGAATGAGACACACGAGAAGAGAAGCAACAAAGAGACACATGAGAGGAGAAGCAACAAAGAGACGCATGAGAGAATAAAAAAACAAGAATGAGACATATGAGAAGAGAAGCAACAAAGAGACACATGAGAGAAGAAGCAACAAAGAGACACATGAGAAGAAGAAACAAAGAGACACATGAGAGGAGAAGCAACAAAGAGACACATGAGAGGAGAAGCAACAAAGAGACACATGAGAGGAGAAGCAACAAAGAGACACATGAGAGGAGAAGCAACAAAGAGACGCATGAGAGGAGAAACAACAAAGAGACGCATGAGAGGAGAAACAACAAAGAGACACATGAGAGGAGAAGCAACAAAGAGACACATGACAGGAGCAACAACTAAAGAGACACATGAGAGGAAAAGCAACAAAGAGACACATGAGAGAAGCAACAAAGAGACACATGAGTGGATAAAAAACAAGAAAGAGACACATGACAGGAGCAACAACTAAAGAGACACATGAGAGAAGAAGCAACAAAGAGACACATGAGAGAAGAAGCAACAAAGAGACACATGAGAGGAGAAACAACAAAGAGATATACCTTGTACTTGTTAAGGAGGTTCTCCAGAGTCTTCACCTGAACAACGACACTATCTGAAAGGTTGTTGTTCTCACTTCTACCAGCAGCTGAAAAGAAAACAAACCCTGACTGACTTTCTCTTAGCAGATTAGTTCAGTCAACAAGTAAGGGGAGACTGTTCCCTCCACAGCTTCAGATGTGTGGGCAATATGGAGTTAGGGGTCATTATTTGTCAGTCACCAATGGCACATTTTATGGGTGATGTGTTCAGTATCCTGCCTGGCGATCCAACTTTCCCATCAAATATCTAGTGCCCATTTCAAGCTGGTGAGCCTGGAAACCATTGATTAGGATCGAACCTGGCCTCTTGTTCTTAGTAGTCCTGTTCATTAGGACTGAGCTACCACATCTTCTTAGTCACCAAATACTTGATACAATATAGCAATAAACATCAACGGTTTAGTCAACAAATAGTTGATACAATGTTGCAATAAACATCAACGGTTTAGTCAACAAATACTTGATACAATATAGCAATAAACATCAACGGTTTAGTCAACAAATACTTGATACAATATAGCAATAAACATCAACTGTTTAGTCAACAAATACTTGATACAATGTTGCAATAAACATCATCTGTTTAGTCAACAAATACTTGATACAATATAGCAATAAACATCAACTGTTTAGTCAACAAATACTTGATACAATATAGCAATAAACATCAACTGTTTAGTCAACAAATACTTGATACAATATAGCAATAAACATCAACTGTTTAGTCAACAAATACTTGATACAATATAGCAATAAACATCAACTGTTTAGTCAACAAATACTTGATACAATATAGCAATAAACATCAACTGTTTAGTCAACAAATAGTTGATACAATGTTGCAATAAACATCATCTGTTTAGTCAACAAATACTTTATACAATATAGCAATAAACATCAACTGTTTAGTCAACAAATACTTGATACAATATAGCAATAAACATCAACTGTTTAGTCAACAAATACTTGATACAATATAGCAATAAACATCAACTGTTTAGTCAACAAATACTTGATGCAATCCAAAAAATAAATAAACATCAACTTGGTAAGTTTGGTTTCTATTTTGTGATGGAGATACTTTTGTTAGCAGATACTTTTGTTAGCTGATACTTTTGTTAGCTGATACTTTTGTTAGCTGATACTTTTGTTAGCTGATACTTTTGTTAGCTGATACTTTTGTTAGCAGACACTTTTGTTAGTGGTATCCTTATGTCAAATTTGTTGTGGATGACCAATTTCAAAGCTAGTTTTTATATTTGTTATTGTAAAACCTTTTCTGCTCATTATCACTTTCAAAATTTGTATTGACATGTCTGATTGTTTATTACATTTTTAAAAATATGTCATTTATATTACAAAATATTTGGGTTATCTTATGTCAAATTGTTTGTTGTGTTATTCATCTCACAAAATATTTGGGTTATCTTACAATAAGTTCAGAGAGCCACTTTCTAAACCCCTTTCTATTCTTTTCTGATCTTACTTTTTGACTGCCACAATATATATATATATATATATATATGTAATAGTCTTACCATGGTGGCCATTACTCTCTGGTGCTTCCTCCAGAATCATTTTCAGTCTAGTAATTCTCTCCTGTAGTTCCTGAAAATCATCATAGTCACTCCAGTTCTTCATTAGAGTTTCTTCAATGAAGTGAAGAATCCGAAGGAGTTCCTTTTTGTCTGAGCTAGTCATAGTTTGGAGGAGAATGACCTATAGAAGAAAAATAACTGTCTCTGAGTAAAGAACTGACTTTCTTACATCTTTTCTATTGCTTCTTCAAACATTCTGAAAGAGGCCAAAGCAAAAAGAGAGTTAATTTCCAATATTAGGAAGAAACAATCATCATTTTCTGGCCATGTAATGAGAACGGAATCCATTTTTTACAATAGAAACAAGAAAAAGAGTTCTTAAATGTTATGTAGAGCCAGTCTTAACATATGGATGTGAATCATGGACAGTAGGACAACAGACAAGAAAATCACTGGAGTCTGTAAAAATGTGGTTTTACAGAAGAATGTTGAGAATACCATGGACAACTAAGAAGAGTAATGAAAACATTCTGAAAGAGGTCAAAGCAAAAAGAGAGCTAGTTCACAATATTAGGAAGGAACAATCATAATTTTTTGGCCATGTAATGAGAAGAGAACAGCTGGAATATATTGTAACAACTGGGAAATTGAGGGACGAAGTGATAGAGAGAAGCAAAGAGAAAAGATACCAGACAGCTTAAAAGAATGGCTTGGCAGAAGGTTAACAACAGAGATCTCTTTCTTTCCTCTTCTCTATTGTTTCTTCCCTTTCTTACATCTCTTCTATTGTTTCTTCCTTTTCTTACATCTCTTCTATTGTTTCTTCCTTTTCTTACATCTCTTCTATTGTTTCTTCCCTTTCTTACATCTCTTCTATTGTTTCTTCCTTTTCTTACATCTCTTCTATTGCTTCTTCTCTTTCTTACATTTCTTCTATTGTTTCTTCCTTTTCTTACATCTCTTCTATTGTTTCTTTCCTTTCTTACATCTCTTCTATTGTTTCTTCCTTTTCTTACATCTCTTCTATTGTTTCTTTCCTTTCTTACATCTCTTCTATTGTTTCTTCCTTTTCTTACATCTCTTCTATTGTTTCTTCCATTTCTTACATCTCTTCTATTGTTTCTTCACTTTCATACACCTTTACTACTGTTTCTTCACTTTCATAAATCTACACTACTGTTTCTTCACTTTCATAAATCTCTGCTGTTGTTTCTTCACTTTCTTACATCTCTTCTATTGTTTCTTCACTTTCTTACATCTCTTCTATTGTTTCTTCACTTTCTTACATCTCTTCTATTGTTTCTTCACTTTCTTACATCTCTTCTATTGTTTCTTCACTTTCTTACATCTTTTCTATTGTTTCTTCACTTTCTTACATCTCTTCTATTGTTTCTTCACTTTCTTACATCTCTTCTACTGTTTCCTCACTTTCTTACATCTCTTCTATTGTTTCTTCACTTTCTTACATCTCTTCTATTGTTTCTTCACTTTCTTACATCTCTTCTACTGTTTCCTCACTTTCTTACATCTCTTCTATTGTTTCTTCACTTTCTTACATCTTTTCTATTGTTTCTTCACTTTCTTACATCTCTTCTATTGTTTCTTCACTTTCTTACATCTCTTCTACTGTTTCCTCACTTTCTTACATCTCTTCTATTGTTTATTCATTTTCCTGCATCTACTATTGTTTCTTGTCATTCTTACATCTCTTCTATTCTTTATTCACTTTCATACATCTCTTCTACTGTTTCTTCACTTTCATACATCTTTTCTACTGTTTCTTCACTTTCCTGCATCTCTTCTACTGTTTCTTCACTTTCATGCTTCTCTACTACTGTTTCTTCACTTTCCTACATCTCTTCTACTGTTTCTTCACTTTCTTGCATCTCTTCTACTGTTTCTTCACTTTCATGCTTCTCTACTACTGTTTCTTTACTTTCCTACATCTCTTCTACTGTTTCTTCACGTTCCTGCTTCTCTACTACTGTTTCTTCACTTTCCTGTTTCTCTTCTACTGTTTCTTCACTTTCCTACATATCTTCTATTGTTTCTTCACTTTCTTACATCTCTTCTACTGTTTCTTCACTTTCTTGCTTCACTTCTTCTGTTTTTCACTTTTCTGCTTCTCTTCTATTGTTTATTCACTTTCTTACATCTCTTATACTGTTTCTTCACTTTCCCTAATTTCTTCTACAGCATCTTCACTTTCTTATATCTCTTCTACTGTTTCTTTACTTTTTTACTTTTCTTCTACCATTTCTTCACTTTCTTACATCTTTGTTGATTTCTTTTATATTTTCTACGAAAACAAATTAAATGATTAATGATTTATTATTCTTTTGTGTTTGCAAATTCTGGACAAACAGCTAGCACTTATCTCACAAACGCATCTGAATTAATACACAGACAGCCCTATAGAAATGTGAATAATTTCTAAATAAAATTTGTTGCAAGAACATCTGCATCTACTTCATTTAAATGATAAAAAATAACAATTTCTGACCTCATCTTCACTCCAGTCCCTGAACACCAGCAACATCAAGGCAATCATCTGGTAGCCGAGGCGTTTCACGCTGGAGGTCCACAACGACAAGAGTTGAAGTCGAAGTCTGTGGAGAGTAGCAAAGTTTTGTTTATTTTCTGTCTTCAAGAGCTCATGAAGATGCTGCTGAAACTGTGATGAGTAAAGTTAACATTACAATAAGACTGATTGCATTATATGGGCAGTAATATTGAAGATTTCTGGATGACACACTGAGATCTAATCACTGACTGCTACTTCTATAGTGGAAATTTATTTTCACTTCCTTTGAAGCCTCACTATCATGAAGTGTTGGGATCTGCTGTGTGGGTAACAGCTATTCTCCTTACATCTGTCCTAGTGTCTTGAAGAGGACAAACTAACATCATCTCACAATAGAGAAGACAAACTAACATCATCTCACAATAGAGAAGATAAACTAACATCGTCTTATAGTAGAGAAGATAAACTAACATCGTCTTATAGTGGAGAAGATAAACTAACATCGTCTTATAGTGGAGAAGATAAACTAACATCGTCTTATAGTGGAGAAGATAAACTAACATCATCTTATAGTGGAGAAGACAAACTAACATCGTCTTATAGTGGAGAAGATAAATTAACATCATCTTATAGTGGAGAAGATAAACTAACATCATCTTATAGTGGAGAAGATAAACTAACATCGTCTTATAGTGGAGAAGACAAACTAACATCATCTTATAGTGGAGAAGACAAACTAACATCATCTTATAGTGGAGAAGATAAACTAACATCATCTTATAGTGGAGAAGATAAACTAACATCATCTTATAGTGGAGAAGATAAACTAACATCGTCTTATAGTGGAGAAGATAAACTAACATCGTCTTATAGTGGAGAAGATAAACTAAAATCATCTTATAGTGGAGAAGATAAACTAACATCATCTTATAGTGGAGAAGACAAACTAACATCATCTTATAGTGGAGAAGATAAACTAACATCGTCTTATAGTGGAGAAGATAAACTAACATCGTCTTATAGTGGAGAAGATAAACTAACATCGTCTTATAGTGGAGAAGATAAACTAACATCATCTCACAATGGAGAAGACAAACTAACATCGTCTTATAGTGGAGAAGATAAACTAACATCGTCTTATAGTGGAGAAGATAAACTAACATCGTCTTATAGTGGAGAAGATAAACTAACATCGTCTTATAGTGGAGAAGATAAACTAACATCGTCTTATAGTGGAGAAGATAAACTAACATCATCTCACAATGGAGAAGATAAACTAACATCATCTTATAGTGGAGAAGATAAACTAACATCGTCTTATAGTGGAGAAGATAAACTAACATCATCTCACAATGGAGAAGATAAACTAACATCATCTTATAGTGGAGAAGATAAACTAACATCATCTTATAGTGGAGAAGATAAACTAACATCGTCTTATAGTGGAGAAGATAAACTAACATCGTCTTATAGTGGAGAAGATAAACTAACATCGTCTTATAGTGGAGAAGATAAACTAACATCGTCTTATAGTGGAGAAGATAAACTAACATCGTCTTATAGTGGAGAAGATAAACTAACATCGTCTTATAGTGGAGAAGATAAACTAACATCGTCTTATAGTGGAGAAGATAAACTAACATCATCTCACAATGGAGAAGACAAACTAACATCATCTTATAGTGGAGAAGACAAACTAACATCATCTCACAATGGAGAGACAAACTAACATCATCTCACAATGGAGAAGACAAACTAACATCATCTTATAGTGGAGAAGACAAACTAACATCATCTCACAATGGAGAAGACAAACTAACATCATCTCACAATGGAGAAGACAACTAACATCATCTTATAGTGGAGAAGATAAACTAACATCATCTCACAATGGAGAAGACAAACTAACATCATCTCACAATGGAGAAGACAAACTAACATCGTCTTATAGTGGAGAAGACAAACTAACATCGTCTTATAGTGGAGAAGATAAACTAACATCATCTCACAATGGAGAAGACAAACTAACATCGTCTTATAGTGGAGAAGACAAACTAACATCATCTCACAATGGAGAAGACAAACTAACATCGTCTTATAGTGGAGAAGACAAACTAACATCGTCTTATAGTGGAGAAGATAAACTAACATCGTCTTATAATGGAGAAGACAAACTAACATCATCTTATAATGGAGAAGACAAACTAACATCATCTCACAATAGAGAAGACAAACTAACATCATCTCACAATAGAGAAGATAAACTAACATCATCTTATAGTGGAGAAGACAAACTAACATCATCTCACAATGGAGAAGATAAACTAACATCATCTTATAGTGGAGAAGATAAACTAACATCATCTTATAGTGGAGAAGATAAACTAACATCATCTCACAATGGAGAAGATAAACTAACATCATCTCACAATGGAGAAGATAAACTAACATCGTCTTATAGTGGAGAAGATAAACTAACATCATCTTATAGTGGAGAAGACAAACTAACATCATCTCACAATGGAGAAGATGAACTAACATCGTCTTATAGTGGAGAAGATAAACTAACATCATCTTATAGTGGAGAAGATAAACTAACATCATCTCACAATGGAGAAGATAAACTAACATCATCTCACAATGGAGAAGATAAACTAACATCATCTTATAGTGGAGAAGATAAACTAACATCATCTTATAGTGGAGAAGATAAACTAACATCATCTTATAGTGGAGAAGATAAACTAACATCATCTTATAATGGAGAAGACAAACTAGCATCATCTTATAATGGAGAAGACAAACTAACATCATCTCACAATAGAGAAGACAAACTAACATCATCTCACAATAGAGAAGATAAACTAACATCGTCTTATAGTGGAGAAGATAAACTAACATCGTCTTATAGTGGAGAAGATAAACTAACATCATCTTATAGTGGAGAAGATAAACTAACATCGTCTTATAGTGGAGAAGATAAACTAACATCATCTTATAGTGGAGAAGATAAACTAACATCGTCTTATAGTGGAGAAGATAAACTAACATCATCTTATAGTGGAGAAGATAAACTAACATCATCTTATAGTGGAGAAGATAAACTAACATCGTCTTATAGTGGAGAAGATAAACTAACATCATCTTATAGTGGAGAAGATAAACTAACATCATCTCACAATGGAGAAGACAAACTAACATCATCTTATAGCGGCGAGGACAAACTAACATCATCTCACAGTGTTGATGACAACCTAACATCATCTCACAATGTTGATGACAACCTAACATCATCTCACAATGTTGATGACAACCTAACATCATCTCACAATGTTGATGACAACCTAACATCATCTCACAATGTTGATGACAACCTAACATCATCTCATAATTTTCTTCTTCTTCTTTCCTTCCTCATCTGCCTTTCAGCGTCGAGGGGAGATACAATTTTCGGTCTTTTGCTCTTCTGTACGCCTCTGCTGCTGTTATGTTTCCTAGTGCTTCTAATATTCCATCGACCCATCTTTTTCGTGGTCGACCCTTGGGTCTGGTGTTCTCACAATGTTTGTTGAAGGCTCGTTGTGTTGTGTTTTGTTCTTTCTGCCTTCTCACGTGGCCAAACCATTTTATCTGTTGTTTCCTTATATATTCTATGGCGGAGGCTATTCCTAGCTTTTTTCTCAGTTCTTCATTTCTGATCTTATCTCTCAGACTATTTCCTGTCATTCGTCTAACACATTTCATCTCTGTAGAGGTTATTTTTACTTATTGTTCTTGCATCTAGGGTCCAGGTCTGGCATTGGTAGCACAACGTTGGGATGAAGATTGTATTGTATAGAGCTCGTTTTGCCTCCAGAGTTATTTCCTTGTTGGACAATAGTGGTGATAACTGTCCGATGATTTGACAAGCTTTGTTGCATCTTGATTCTATCTCTGCTGTTTGAGAATTATCGTTTGTCATTAGACTTCTTAGGTATTTGAATTCTTCTACTTGTTTTAGTTGTCTGCCTTCTATAGTTATGTTGATGTTCTGTTTATTTTTGGCGACATTCATGACTTCTGTTTTGTTGATGTTGATTTTCATGTTGCATTTTGTGCCTGAGATGTTGAATCTCATAGTGGAGATATTAAACTAACTCCTTGGACAGTGTAAAGTGTACAATCTCTTGAAACTAAAAAGATGTCATTCATCTACCTATAGATCCATCTAATAACTGAGAATATTTAATGTCAAAATTATTTAAAATATTTGAAAAGTGACAACTCACTTAATAGCAGCATCGATAGCATCAGCAGAAGGGGCAGGAATAAGAACGATGACAGCTGGAATCATTCCAACCTGACCTGTCTGTGTCCTGACCTTAAATGTTTGAAGAAAAAAAAATAAATTCTAATGACTGTATCTACTCAAAATTATAAGAAAATGGAGGTTAATTTAATTTCATTTCATTAAGTGCCATCTCTGCATCGAAGGTTGGCTACGATGAAGCGCCATTCCACTCTGTCTCTTGCATTGATGGTGCAGGTTGTCATAGTCTGACTTGTCCATATTTTGATGTTTTATACGTCCATGTTAGTCTTGGTCTGCCTCTGCCTCTATCACCCTGTATTTTCCCTTCCAATATTACTTTTAGTAGGCTGTTGTGTCTTAACATGCCCCCCAAATTTTATTTGTCTTGTTCTAATTGTGTTTAGTAGTTCTCTTTTAATTTTTACTTGTTTTAAAACTTCATCGTTTGTTCTCTTTTCTTTCCATCCAATTCTACCAATTTGTCTATAAATCCACATTTCAAAGGCTTCAACTTATGGAAGGTAATAGTAAGGTCATGGGGAAAAGAGGGAAGGGGTGTTTTTAAGATTATAGTAAAGTCACAAGATAGGAAGGAAGGTGAAGATTATAGTAGAGTCACAAGATAGGAAGGTGGAGATTATAGTAGAGTCATAAGATAGGAAGGTGGAGATTATAGTAGAGTCACAAGATAGGAAGGTGGAGATTATAGTAGAGTCACAAGATAGGAAGGTGGAGATTATAGCAGGCTCACAAGATAGGAAGGTGGAGATTATAGCAGGGTCACAAGATAGGAAGGTGGAGATTATAGTAGAGTCACCTGATAGGAAGGTGGATATTATAGTAGAGTCACAAGATAGGAAGGAAGGTGAAGATTATAGTAGAGTCACAAGATAGGAAGGTGGAGATTATAGTAGAGTCATAAGATAGGAAGGTGGAGATTATAGTAGGGTCATAAGATAGGAAGGTGGAGATTATAGTAGGGTAATGAGATTGAAGGGTGGAGATTATAGTAGGGTATTGAGATTGAAGGGTGGAGATTATAGTTGGGTCATGAGATTGGAGGGTGGAGATTATAGTAGGGTATTGAGATTGGAGAGTGGAGATTATAGTAGGGTCATGAGATTGGAGGGTGGAGATTATAGTTGGGTCATGAGAATGGAGGGTGGAGATTATAGCAGGGTCATGAGATTGGAGGGTGGAGATTATAGCAAGGTCATGAGATTGGAGGGTGATTATAGCAGGGTCATGAGATAGGAGGGTGGAGATTATAGTAGGGTAATGAGATTGGAGGGTGGAGATTATAGTAGGGTCATGAGATAGGAGGGTGGAGATTATAGGGGTTAAGGCAAAGAAATGCAAGTGAATGCATAAAAATGCAAAGCTGCAGTGAAGCTGAATGCGAGGAAAAATTGAAAAAAAGGAAAAATGGTATGTTAGAAGCTTTACGTGATTAGTAGACGACACAGATTCGAACGACGTTTCGGCCCAATAGGCCTTCAGCAGGAACAAACAAACAACATACACACACAGATATGTGAATAAATAAAACCAATCCTACATAGCTAACTAGTAATGAAACATCAAAAAGAAAATAATCAAAAACAAAATAATCGAAATATGTTGACTTCCCTGTGTGGCGTGGACTGTGGTCAGGCTAAGAAAGGAATTTCTCACGAGAGTAGCTGTAATTTATACCCTCTGGTCTGAGGTGAAGGGTTCTAAAAATACACAAGTGGGGGGAACGCTATCTAGGTACGTCGACTACAAAGGCACAGGCAATATCTGAAAGTATCTAAGGGCCCATAAATACATGTATACACACACACAGATGCGTGTATACATATGTACACGTGCAAGAAGACGTGCACATACTAATACATATCAACATACACATACATATACACACACATACATGTGTATGCATACAAGCAAGAACACATATACATGCATGTATATGTGTATACATATATATACCAATACCCGTGCCTATGAACACATACATGCATGTGCACATCCATACGGGGACAATCATATGTGTGGAAGGGTTCACACCGGGGTCAGTGTGCAAACTCGAAGGAGAAAGAATAGAACAGTAGAATGATAGGTACTCAAAAGGCGGAAAGAGTGAGATGTATGAGAGTGGGGTGCAATAAAAACATATGAGGGGTAAGTAGCGCAGAAAGAAGGTATATAGGAGAACAGGGTGTCTTCCCATTTCAACTCCCCAGACCACAAGGGCAAAGACGACATCTGTGTCACTGGTATTGTCCTCTGTCACTCTGGCGACCGCAGCCGATATACTTTGGAAAATCGCCTCATAGTCCAGTATGGTTCGCTGACCCCACGAGGCATGAATGTATCACACTCATACACATAGTTTCCTTTCGGCTGCTCCTTCCCTCTTGCATAGCCCTCTCCACCACCCATGTTGTGGCTTTTTAGTCTATCTACTATGCCACTCTGTTCTTAGTTCTTCTCCACTAGTCCCCGTTGAGGCACTTCGGTGTTCTCCTATGGATGTGCCCGTATGGATGTGCACATGCATGTATGTGTTCATAGGCACGGGTATTGGTATATATATGTATACACATATATATGCATGTATATGTGTTCTTGCTTGTATGCATACACATGTATGTGTGTGTATATGTATGTGTATGTTGATATGTATTAGTATGTGCACGTCTTCTTGCACGTGTACATATGTATACACGCATCTGTGTGTGTGTGTGTGTATACATGTATTTATGGGCCCTTAGATACTTTCAGATATTGCCTGTGCCTTTGTAGTCGACGTACCTAGATAGCGTTCCCCCACTCGTGTATTTTTAGAACCCTTCACCTCAGACCAGAGGGTATAAATTACAGCTACACCCGTGAGAAATTCCTTTCTAGTCTGACCACAGTCCACGCCACACAGGGAAGTCAACATATTTCGATTATTTTGTTTTTGATTATTTTCTTTTTGATGTTTCATTACTAGTTAGCTATGTAGGATTGGTTTTATTTATTCACATATCTGTGTGTGTATGTTGTTTGTTTGTTCCTGCTGAAGGCCTATTGGGCCGAAACGTCGTTCGAATCTGTGTCATCTACTAATCACGAAAAGCTTCTAACATACCATTTTTCCTTTTTTTCAATTTTTCCTGGAGATTATAGCAAGGTCATGAGATTGGAGGGTGGAGATTATAGTAGAGTCATGAGATTAGAAGGTGGAGATTATAGTAGGGTCATGAGATTGGAGGGTGGAGAATATAGCAAAGTCATGAGATTGGAGGGTGGAGATTATAGCATGGTCATGAGATTGAAGGGTGGAGATTAGAGTCATGAGATTAGAGGGTGGAGATTACAGTAGGGTCATGAGATTGGAGGGTGGAGATTATAGCAAGGTCATGAGATTGGAGGGTGGAGATTATAGTAGGGTCATGAGATTGGATATAACATCAAGATACAAGAAGGATAGTGATCACATAGTGGGATCATGCAATACAAGAAGGATGGAGATCACATAGTGGAGTCAAGAAATACAAGAAGGATGGAGATCACATAGTGGGGTCATGCAATACAAGAAGGATGGAGATCACATAGTGGGGTCATGGGATACAAGAAGGATGGAGATCACATAATGGGGTCATGAAATACAAGAAGGATGGAGATCACATAGTGGGGTCATGAGATACAAGAAGGATGGAGATCACATAATGGGGTCATGAGATACAAGAAGGATGAAGATCACATAGTGGGGTCATGAGATACAAGAAGGATGGAGATCACATAGTAGGGTCATGAGATACAAGAAGGATACAAATTTAAAGTTTCCACCTTTCAAATAGTCTCAAACTCTATTTTATTGATGTTGTTTTCACTGAAGGATTCCTTTGGGCCATGCAAAGTGAACTCACTTTATTGTTGGCCTACAAATTACCAACAGGCACATCGGTCCACAGGTAAGGAAAGAGAAAAAAAATAACTCAATGTGTAGACTAAATTTGGCTGCTTATTAAAAAAATTAATGTTATAATCTGCTAAATCAATGCCATTTACACACACAATTTAAGTTCTTTAGTTTCTTCTACATTTATGCAGAACTTGTGTTTTAGTCACATACAACATTGAACATTAAGGACATATTAACACAAGCAGATTCATACTCATAAACACAACAATTACAAACATTTTGAACATTATACATTACCTTCCATTTTTTTCGGTCTGAACTATCCAGAAGTGTTAGGGTCTCACCTTCAATAACATCGAGCTGTGGGAATGTACACGAGGCATTCATTTGTCAGTCACCATCTCTGTTGATATTTAATGTCTCTGTTGCTGTGTAATGTTTGTATTGCTGTTTAATGTCTTTGTTGTTTAATGTCTCAGTTACTGTTTACTGTCTCTGTTGCTGTTTAATGTCTCTGTTGCTGTTTAATGTCTCAATTGCTGCTTATTGTCTCTATTCATGATTAATGTTCCTGTTGTTGTTTATTATCAATGTAGCTGTTTATTTGTCTTTGTTTATGTTTAGTCTATTTATGTTAATGTCTCTGTTACTGTTTATTGTCTCTGTTCATGATTAATGTCTCTGTTGCTGCTTAATATATATATGTGTATGTTGAATGTCTTTGTTGTTGCTTAATGTCTCTGTTCATGTTTATTGTCTCTGCTCATGTCTATTGTCTCTGTTCATGTTTATTATCTCTGTTCATGTTATTGTCTCTGTATGAACAACAAACAAAAGTGAATGAGTCAATGTCTGTTCATGCTATTGTCTCTGTTCATGTTATTGTCTCTTTATGAACAACAAACAAAAGTGAATGAGTCAATGTCTGTTCATGTTATTGTCTCTGTTCATGTTATTGTCTCTGTATGAACAACAAACAAAAGTGAATGAGTCAATGTCTGTTCATGTTATTGTCTCTGTTCATGTTATTGTCTCTGTATGAACAACAAACAAAGTGAATGAGTCAATATCTGTTCATGTCTATTGTCTCTGTTCATGTCTATTGTCTCTGTTCATGTCTATTGTCTCTGTTCATGTCTACTGTCTCTGTTCATGTCTATTGTCTCTGTTCATGTTATTGTCTCTGTATGAACAATAAACAAAAGTGAATTAGTCAATGTCTGTTCATGTCTATTGTCTCTGTTCATGTCTATTGTCTCTGTTCATGTCTATTGTCTCTGTTCATGTCTATTTTCTCTGTTCATGTATATTATCTCTGTTCATGTATATTATCTCTGTTCATGTCTATTGTCTCTGTTCATGTCTATTGTCTCTGTTCATGTTTATTATCTCTGTTCATGTTATTGTCTCTGTATGAACAACAAACAAAAGTGAATGAGTCAATGTCTGTTCATGCTATTGTCTCTGTATGAACAACAAACAAAAGTGAATGAGTCAATCTCTGTTCATGTCTATTATCTCTGTTCATGTCTATTGTCTCTGTATGAACAACAAACAAAAGTGATTGAGTCAATGTCTGTTCATGCTATTGTCTCTGTATGAACAACAAACAAAAGTGAATTAGTCAATGTCTGTTCATGTCTATTGTCTCTGTTCATGCTTATTGCCTCTGTTCATGTTTATTGTCTCTGTTCATGTCTATTGTCTCTGTTCATGTCTATTGTCTCTGTTCATGTTATTGTCTCTGTATGAACAACAAACAAAAGTGAATGAGTCAATGTCTGATCATATTTATTGTCTCTGTATGAACAACAAACAAAAGTGAATTAGTCAATGTCTGTTCATGTCTATTGTCTCTGTTCATGTCTATTGTCTCTGTTCATGTCTATTGTCTCTGTTCATGTCTATTGTCTCTGTTCATGTCTACTGTCTCTGTTCATGTCTATTGTCTCTGTTCATGTTATTGTCTCTGTATGAACAATAAACAAAAGTGAATTAGTCAATGTCTGTTCATGTCTATTGTCTCTGTTCATGTCTATTGTCTCTGTTCATGTCTATTGTCTCTGTTCATGTCTATTGTCTCTGTTCATGTTTATTGTCTCTGTTCATGTCTACTGTCTCTGTTCATGTCTATTGTCTCTGTATAAACAACAACAAAAGTGAATGAGTCAATGTCTTTTCATGTCTACTGTCTCTGTTCATGTTATTGTCTCTGTATGAACAACAAACAAAAGTGAATGGGTCAATCTCTGTTCATGTCTATTATCTCTGTTCATGTCTACTGTCTCTGTTCATGTCTATTATCTCTGTTCATGTTATTGTCTCTGTATGAACAACAAACAAAAGTGAATGAGTCAATGTCTGATCATATTTATTGTCTCTGTATGAACAACAAACAAAAGTGAATTAGTCAATGTCTGTTCATGTCTATTGTCTCTGTTCATGTCTATTGTCTCTGTTCATGTCTATTGTCTCTGTTCATGTCTATTGTCTCTGTTCATGTCTACTGTCTCTGTTCATGTCTATTGTCTCTGTTCATGTTATTGTCTATGTATGAACAATAAACAAAAGTGAATTAGTCAATGTCTGTTCATGTCTATTGGCTCTGTTCATGTCTATTGTCTCTGTTCATGTCTATTGTCTCTGTTCATGTCTATTGTCTCTGTTCATGTTTATTGTCTCTGTTCATGTCTACTGTCTCTGTTCATGTCTATTGTCTCTGTATAAACAACAAACAAAAGTGAATGAGTCAATGTCTTTTCATGTCTACTGTCTCTGTTCATGTTATTGTCTCTGTATGAACAACAAACAAAAGTGAATGGGTCAATCTCTGTTCATGTCTATTATCTCTGTTCATGTCTACTGTCTCTGTTCATGTCTATTATCTCTGTTCATGACTATTGTCTCTGTATGAACAACAAACAAAAGTGAATGGGTCAATGTCTGTTCATGCTATTGTCTCTGTATGAACAACAAACAAAAGTGAATGAGTCAATGTCTGTTCATGCTATTGTCTCTGTATGAACAACAAACAAAAGTGAATGAGTCAATGTCTTTTCATGTCTATTGTCTCTGTTCATGCTTTGCTGCATTGATGTTCTCTCTTTATGGTTACAGATTCTTGTACTTCCAAAAATCTGGAGCATTTTATTCCTTCCCTCTTAGGTGCTGTCTTTTTGATGAAAGCAACAATCACCACAAGTTGAACAATTCTATATATGAGACAAAAAAGGCAACATTCTTCTCAAGTTGAAAAATTCTATATATGAGACAAAAAGGCAACATTCCTCTCAAGTTGAACAATTCTATATATGATACAAAAAAGGCAACATTCTTCTCAAGTTGAACAATTCTATATATGAGACAAAAAGGCAACATTCTTCTCAAGTCGAACAATTCTATATATGAGACAAAAAGGCAACATTCCTCTCAAGTTTAACAATTCTATATATGAGACAAAAAGGCAACATTTTTCTAAAATTTAATAATTCTATTTATGAGACAAAAAAGGCAACATTCTTCTCAAGTTTAACAATTCTATAAATGAGACAAAAAAGGCAACATTCTTCTCAAATTGAACAATTCTATATATGAGACAAAAAGGCAACATTCTTCTCAAGTTGAACAATTCTATATATGAGACAAAAAGGCAACATTCCTCTCAAGTTGAACAATTCTATATATGAGACAAAAAAGGCAACATTCTTCTCAAGTTGAACAATTCTATATATGAGACAAAAAAGGCAACATTCTTCTCAAGTTGAACAATTCTATATATGAGACAAAAAGGCAACATTCCTCTCAAGTTTAACAATTCTATATATGAGACAAAAAGAAAACATTTTTCTAAAATTTAATAATTCTATTTATGAGACAAAAAAGGCAACATTCTTCTCAAGTTTAACAATTCTATAAATGAGACAAAAAAGGCAACATTCTTCTCAAATTGAACAATTCTATATATGAGACAAAAAGGCAACATTCCTTTCAAGTTTAACAATTCTACACATGAGACAAAAAAGCAACATTCTTCTCAAATTTAACAATTCTACATATGAGATAAAAAGGCAACATTCTAATCAAATTTAACAATTCTTCATATGAGACAAAAAGGCAACATACTTCTCAAGTTTAACAATTCTACATATGAGACAAAAAGGCAACATTCTTCTCAAATTTAACAATTCTATATATGAGACAAAAAGGCAACATTCTTCTCAAGTTAAACAATTCTATATAAAAGTAAAATTGCTCTAATCAACTCTGGATCAAACCCTGAGTTAAACAAGTTCCGTTGACAAATAGCAACAGCCAAACTGGATTTTGGCCTCTAAAGAATGTGAAGAGTACCCCACATGCTATTTTAGGTCTATGGGCAACATGATGCTAGTTTTATTCTTTTTCCAGGACATTACCATTATTTATATTCTTCCTACAATCTTATTGATAGAACATTTACATTCTTGCTACAATCTTATTGATAGAACATTTACATTCTTGCTACAATCTTAGTGATAAAACATTTACATTCTTGCTACAATCTTAGTGATAAAACATTTATTTTGCTACAATCTTATTGATAGAACATTTACATTCTTGCTACAATCTTATTGATAGAACATTTACATTTTTGCTACAATCTTATTGATAAAACATTTACATTCTTGCTTCAATCTTAGTGATAAAACATTTACATTCTTGCTACAATCTTATTGATAGAACATTTACATTCTTGCTACAATCTTAGTGATAAAACATTTACATTCTTGCTACAATCTTAGTGATAAAACATTTACATTCTTGCTACAATCTTATTGATAGAACATTTACATTCTTGCTACAATCTTATTGATAGAACATTTACATTCTTGCTACAATCTTAGTGATAAAACATTTACATTCTTGCTACAATCTTAGTGATAAAACATTTACATTCTTCCTACAATCTTATTGATAGAACATTTACATTCTTGCTGCAATCTTATTGATAGAACATTTACATTCTTGTTACAATCTTATTGATAAAACATTTACATTCTTGCTACAATCTTATTGATAGAACATTTACATTCTTGTTACAATCTTATTGATAGAACATTTACATTCTTGCTACAATCTTATTGATAGAACATTTACATTCTTGTTACAATCTTAGTGATAAAACATTTACATTCTTGCTACAATCTTATTGATAGAACATTTACATTCTTGCTTCAATCTTAGTGATAAAACATTTACATTCTTGCTACAACCTTAGTGATAAAACATTTACATTCTTGCTACAATCTTATTGATAAAACATTTACATTCTTGTTACAATCTTACTGATAAAACATTTACATTCTTGCTACAATCTTATTGATAAAACATTTACATTCTTGCTACAATCTTAGTAATAAAACATTTACATTCTTGCTACAATCTTATTGATAGAACATTTACATTCTTGCTACAATCTTAGTGATAGAACATTTACATTCTTGCTACAATCTTAGTGATCGAACATTTACATTCTTGCTACAATCTTAGTGATAAAACATTTACATTCTTGCTACAATCTTAGTGATAAAACATTTACATTCTTGCTACAATCTTATTGATAAAACATTTACATTCTTGCTACAATCTTAGTGATAAAACATTTACATTCTTGCTACAATCTTACTATTAAAGAAAGCAACAACTTTATGATTACCTCTTTTGTTTTGAAGTCAGTTAGAGCAATTACAGGTTTGGGCTCCATTATGGGAGAAAGCCTCAGTGGAACAGGAATCACTTGCTTGGCCTTGTCAAATAGGTAATCTATCTTGGTCTGCCACTGTAGGTAGGCTACCAAAACATCCTGACATTGAAGACAGCAAGAATAGATTTGGCATGTTGTCAGTTCTTAAAGAGAGTGAGTGTGTGTGTGGTGTACGGTGTGGGTGGGGGGTTAAAATAGGATTTACATATAAGCCAAAGTAGAGCAGAACTAAATGAACTGACTCAATGAAGCTAAAAGTTTGGTCCTAGGACTGACTGTCTTCTTATGTTGTAGTGAACTGGCTCAATGAAGATAAAAGTTTAGTCCTAGGACTGACTGTCTTCTTATGTTGTTGTGAACTGACTCAATGAAGTTGAAAGTTTGGTCCTAGGACTGACTGTCTTCATATGTTGTTGTGAACTGGCTCATTGAAGATAAAAGTTTGGTCCTAGGACTGACTGTCTTCATATGTTGTAGTGAACTGACTCAATGAAGATAAAAGTTTAGTCCTAGGACTGTCTGTCTTGTTATGTTGTACTGAACTGGCTCAATGAAGATAAAAGTTTAGTCCTAGGACTGACTGTCTTGTTATGTTGTAGTGAACTGGCTCAATGAAGATAAAAGTTTGGTCCTAGGACTGTCTGTCTTCTTATGTTGTAGTGAACTGGCTCAATGAAGATAAAAGTTTGGTCCTAGGACTGTCTGTCCTCTTCTGTTGTAGTGAACTGGCTCAATGAAGATAAAAGTTTGGTCCTAGGACTGTCTGTCTTCTTATGTTGTAGTGAACTGGCTCAATGAAGATAAAAGTTTGGTCCTAGGACTGTCTGTCTTCTTATGTTGTAGTGAACTGGCTCAATGAAGATAAAAGTTTGGTCCTAGGACTGTCTGTCCTCTTATGTTGTAGTGAACTGGCTCAATGAAGATAAAAGTTTGGTCCTAGGACTGACTGTCTTGTTATGTTGTAGTGAACTGGCTCAATGAAGATAAAAGTTTGGTCCTAGGACTGACTGTCTTGTTATGTTGTAGTGAACTGGCTCAATGAAGATAAAGTTTGGTCATAGGACTTTCTGCTGTTAAGTTCAGCTGAACATAAGTTTGTCCTGGAAATTATTTTGAGAAATAAAGATGGTACTGGTGTAGTGCTGATTACATTACCCAAAGATGGTACTGGTGTAGTGCTGATTACATTACCCAAAGATGGTACTGGTGTAATGCTGATTACATTACCCAAAGATGGTACTGGTGTAGTGCTGATTACATTACCCAAAGATGGTACTGGTGTAGTGCTGATTACATTACCCAAAGATCGTACTGGTAGAGTGCCAACTATGATACCCAAAGATGGTACTGGTGTAGTGTTGATTACATTACCCATGATGGTACTGGTGTTTTGCTGATTACATTACCCAAAGATGGTACTGGTGTAGTGCTGACCCTAAAATGGTACAAAAATGTGGACACTAGCTCTACATTGCCTTTATGGGAGAAATGTGGACACTAGTTCTACATTGCCTTTATGGGAGAAATGTGGACACTAGTTCTACATTGCCTTTATGGGAGAAATGTGGACACTAGCTCTACATTGCCTTTATGGGAGAAATGTGGACACTAGCTCTACATTGCCTTTATGGGAGAAATGTGGACACTAGCTCTACATTGCCTTTATGGGAGAAATGTGGACACTAGCTCTACATTGCCTTTATGGGAGAAATGTGGACACTAGTTCTACATTGCCTTTATGGGAGAAATGTGGACACTAGTTCTACATTGCCTTTATGGGAGAAATGTGGACACTAGTTCTACATTGCCTTTATGGGAGAAATGTGGACACTAGTTCTACATTGAATCTATGGGATAAATGTGGACACTAGTTCTACATTGCCTTTATGGGAGAAATGTGGACACTAGTTCTACATTGAATCTATGGGAGAAATGTGGACACTAGCTCTACATTGCCTTTACATGAGAAATGTGGACACTAGCTCTACATTGCCTTTATGGGAGAAATGTGGACACTAGCTCTACATTGCCTTTATGGAGAAATGTGGACACTAGCTCTACATTGCCTTTACATGAGAAATGTGGACACTAGCTCTACATTGCCTTTATGGGAGAAATGTGGACACTAGCTCTACATTGCCTTTATGGGAGAAATGTGGACACTAGCTCTACATTGCCTTTATGGGAGAAATGTGGACACTAGCTCTACATTGCCTTTATGGGAGAAATGTGGACACTAGCTCTACATTGCCTTTATGGGAGAAATGTGGACACTAGCTCTACATTGCCTTTATGGGAGAAATGTGGACACTAGCTCTACATTGCCTTTACAGGAGAAATGTGGACGCTAGCTCTACATTGCCTTTACAGGAGAAATGTGGACACTAGCTCTACATTGCCTTTACAGGAGAAATGTGGACACTAGCTCTACATTGCCTCTATGAGAGAAATGTGGACACTAGCTCTACATTGCCTTTACAGGAGAAATGTGGACACTAGCTCTATATTGCCTTTACAGGAGAAATGTGGACACTAGCTCTACATTGCCTTTACAGGAGAAATGTGGACACTAGCTCTACATTGCCTTTACAGGAGAAATGTGGACACTAGCTCTACATTGCCTTTACAGGAGAAATGTGGACACTAGCTCTACATTGCCTCTATGAGAGAAATGTGACACTAGCTCTACATTGCCTTTACAGGAGAAATGTGGACACTAGCTCTACATTGCCTCTATGAGAGAAATGTGGACACTAGCTCTACATTGCCTTTATGGGAGAAATGTGGACACTAGCTCTACATTGCCTTTACATGAGAAATGTGGACACTAGCTCTACATTGCCTTTACAGGAGAAATGTGGACACTAGCTCTACATTGCCTTTACAGGAGAAATGTGGACACTAGCTCTACATTGCCTTTACAGGAGAAATGTGGACACTAGCTCTACATTGCCTCTATGGTAGAAATGTGGACACTAGCTCTACATTGCCTTTACAGGAGAAATGTGGACACTAGCTCTATATTGCCTTTACAGGAGAAATGTGGACACTAGCTCTACATTGCCTTTACAGGAGAAATGTGGACACTAGCTCTACATTGCCTTTACAGGAGAAATGTGGACACTAGCTCTACATTGCCTCTATGAGAGAAATGTGACACTAGCTCTACATTGCCTTTACATGAGAATAGTGGACACTAGCTCTACATTGCCTCTATGAGAGAAATGTGACACTAGCTCTACATTGCCTTTACATGAGAATAGTGGACACTAGCTCTACATTGCCTCTATGAGAGAAATGTGACACTAGCTCTACATTTCCTCTATGGGAGAAATGTGGACACTATCTCTACAGTCTTTATGAGAGAAATGTGGACACTAGCTCTACATTGCCTTTACATGAGAATAGTGGACACTAGCTCTACATTGCCTCTATGAGAGAAATGTGACACTAGCTCTACATTGCCTCTATGGGAGAAATGTGGACACTATCTCTACATTGTCTTTATGAGAGAAATGTGGACACTAGCTCTACATTGCCTTTATGGGAGAAATGTGGACACTATCTCTACATTGCCTCTATGGAGAAATGTGGACACTAGCTCTACATTGCCTCTATGGGAGAAATGTGGACACTATCTCTACATTGCCTCTATGGGAGAAATGTGGACACTAGCTCTACATTGCCTCTATGGGATACATGTGGACACTATCTCTACATTGCCTCTATGGGAGAAATGTGGACACTATCTCTACATTGCCTCTATGGGAGAAATGTGGACACTAGCTCTACATTGCCTTTACAGGAGAAATGTGGACACTACCTCAACATTGCCTTTATGAAAGAAATGTGGACACTAGCTCTACATTGCCTTTACAGGAGAAATGTGGACACTAGCTCTACATTGCCTTTATGGGAGAAATGTGGACACTAGCTCTACATTGCCTTTATGGGAGAAATGTGGACACTAGCTCTACATTGCCTTTATGGGAGAAATGTGGACACTAGCTCTACATTGCCTTTACATGAGAAATGTGGACGCTAGCTCTACATTGCCTTTACAGGAGAAATGTGGACACTAGCTCTACATTGCCTTTACATGAGAAATGTGGACACTAGCTCTACATTGCCTTTACAGGAGAAATGTGGACACTAGCTCTACATTGCCTCTATGAGAGAAATGTGACACTAGCTCTACATTGCCTTTACATGAGAATAGTGGACACTAGCTCTACATTGCCTCTATGAGAGAAATGTGACACTAGCTCTACATTGCCTTTACAGGAGAAATGTGGACACTAGCTCTACATTGCCTTTACAGGAGAAATGTGGACACTAGCTCTACATTGCCTCTATGAGAGAAATGTGACACTAGCTCTACATTGCCTTTACAGGAGAAATGTGGACACTAGCTCTACATTGCCTTTATGGGAGAAATGTGGACACTAGCTCTACATTGCCTTTATGGGAGAAATGTGGACACTAGCTCTACATTGCCTTTACATGAGAAATGTGGACGCTAGCTCTACATTGCCTTTACAGGAGAAATGTGGACACTAGCTCTACATTGCCTTTACATGAGAAATGTGGACACTAGCTCTACATTGCCTTTACAGGAGAAATGTGGACACTAGCTCTACATTGCCTCTATGAGAGAAATGTGACACTAGCTCTACATTGCCTTTACATGAGAATAGTGGACACTAGCTCTACATTGCCTCTATGAGAGAAATGTGACACTAGCTCTACATTGCCTTTACAGGAGAAATGTGGACACTAGCTCTACATTGCCTTTACAGGAGAAATGTGGACACTAGCTCTACATTGCCTCTATGAGAGAAATGTGACACTAGCTCTACATTGCCTTTACAGGAGAAATGTGGACACTAGCTCTACATTGCCTCTATGAGAGAAATGTGGACACTAGCTCTACATTGCCTTTATGGGAGAAATGTGGACACTAGCTCTACATTGCCTTTACATGAGAAATGTGGACACTAGCTCTACATTGCCTTTACAGGAGAAATGTGGACACTAGCTCTACATTGCCTTTACAGGAGAAATGTGGACACTAGCTCTACATTGCCTTTACAGGAGAAATGTGGACACTAGCTCTACATTGCCTCTATGAGAGAAATGTGGACACTAGCTCTACATTGCCTTTACAGGAGAAATGTGGACACTAGCTCTATATTGCCTTTACAGGAGAAATGTGGACACTAGCTCTACATTGCCTTTACAGGAGAAATGTGGACACTAGCTCTACATTGCCTTTACAGGAGAAATGTGGACACTAGCTCTACATTGCCTCTATGAGAGAAATGTGACACTAGCTCTACATTGCCTTTACATGAGAATAGTGGACACTAGCTCTACATTGCCTCTATGAGAGAAATGTGACACTAGCTCTACATTGCCTTTACATGAGAATAGTGGACACTAGCTCTACATTGCCTCTATGAGAGAAATGTGACACTAGCTCTACATTTCCTCTATGGGAGAAATGTGGACACTATCTCTACAGTCTTTATGAGAGAAATGTGGACACTAGCTCTACATTGCCTTTACATGAGAATAGTGGACACTAGCTCTACATTGCCTCTATGAGAGAAATGTGACACTAGCTCTACATTGCCTCTATGGGAGAATGTGGACACTATCTCTACATTGTCTTTATGAGAGAAATGTGGACACTAGCTCTACATTGCCTTTATGGGAGAAATGTGGACACTATCTCTACATTGCCTCTATGGGAGAAATGTGGACACTAGCTCTACATTGCCTCTATGGGAGAAATGTGGACACTATCTCTACATTGCCTCTATGGGAGAAATGTGGACACTAGCTCTACATTGCCTCTATGGGATACATGTGGACACTATCTCTACATTGCCTCTATGGGAGAAATGTGGACACTATCTCTACATTGCCTCTATGGGAGAAATGTGGACACTAGCTCTACATTGCCTCTATGGGAGAAATGTGGACACTAGCTCTACATTGCCTTTACAGGAGAAATGTGGACACTAGCTCTACATTGCCTTTACAGGAGAAATGTGGACACTAGCTCTACATTGCCTTTATGGGAGAAATGTGGACACTAGCTCTACATTGCCTTTATGGGAGAAATGTGGACACTAGCTCTACATTGCCTTTACAGGAGAAATGTGGACACTACCTCAACATTGCCTTTATGAAAGAAATGTGGACACTAGCTCTACATTGCCTTTATGAAAGAAATGTGGACACTAGCTCTACATTGCCTTTATGGGAGAAATGTGGACACTAGCTCTACATTGCCTTTATGGGAGAAATGTGGACACTAGCTCTACATTATCTTTATGGTAGAAATGTGGACACTAGCTCTACATTGCCTTTATGGGAGAAATGTGGACACTAGCTCTACATTGCCTCTATGGGATTTATGAAAAAAAAAAAAATTTTTAACTTTTCTTTTCAAACCCAGAATGAAATCCTTATTTCTCTTTTTTTTTTTTTTTTACACACAAAAGCATGTCTTCAAACATTTGACTGATTCAACAAATTGACAGTCCACAATGAGCTATTCTGGTTTCTCTGTGAAAACATACAAATCCATGATCTCAGTGAAGCTTCCAAACATTCTCAAACAATAATTTGATCTCAGTGAAGCTTCCAAACATTCTCAAACAATAATTTGATCTCAGTGAAGCTTCCAAACATTCTCAAACAATAATTTGATATCAGTGAAGCTTCCAAATATTCTCAAACTATACCCTGATCTCAGTGAAGCTTCCAAACATTCTCAAACAATAATTTGATCTCAGTGAAGCTTCCAAACATTCTCAAACTATACCATGATCTCAGTGAAGCTTCCAAACATTCTCAAACAATAATTTGATCTCAGTGAAGCTTCCAAACATTCTCAAACAATAATTTGATCTCAGTGAAGCTTCCAAACATTCTCAAACAATAATTTGATCTCAGTGAAGCTTCCAAACATTCTCAAACAATAATTTGATATCAGTGAAGCTTCCAAATATTCTCAAACTATACCCTGATCTCAGTGAAACTTCCAAACATTCTCAAACAATAATTTGATCTCAGTGAAGCTTCCAAACATTCTCAAACTATACCATGATCTCAGTGAAGCTTCCAAACATTCTCAAACAATAATTTGATCTCAGTGAAGCTTCCAAACATTCTCAAACAATAATTTGATCTCAGTGAAGCTTCCAAACATTCTCAAACAATAATTTGATCTTAGTAAAACTTCCAAACATTCTCAAACAATAATTTGATCTCAGTGAAGCTTCCAAACATTCTCAAACTATAATTTGATCTCAGTGAAGCTTCCAAACAATCTCAAACTATAATTTGATCTCAGTGAAGCTTCCAAACATTCTCAAACTATAATTTGATCTCAGTGAAGCTTCCAAACATTCTTAAACAATACCTTGATTTCCTGCAGAATTGAATCAGCATCAGATCGGTTGCCAAGCAGCTTTGACTTATCAAATGTGAGGTGGATGCGAGATAGAGTGGTGTTCATCCAGTACTCAGCTTCCTCAACTTCTTGAAGAACTGAGGACATCAGTGGTAGGACCATGAATGTTGCTATCAAAGGCAGTTTGGTATTACTTTTGTTGTTGCTATAACTATTTCACCCACTGTTTACTTTTGCTGTTGCTATAACTATTTCACCCACTGTTTACTTTTGCTGTTGCTATAACTATTTCACCCACTGTTTACTTTTGCTGTTGCTATAACTATTTCACCCACTGTTTACTTTTGCTGTTGCTATAACTATTTCACCCACTGTTTACTTTTGTTGTTGCTATAACTATTTCACCCATTGTTTACTTTTGTTGTTGCTATAACTATTTCACCCACTGTTTACTTTTGCTGTTGCTATAACTATTTCACCCACTGTTTACTTTTGTTGTTGCTATAACTATTTCACCCACTGTTTACTTTTGCTGTTGCTATAACTATTTCATCCACTGTTTACTTTTGTTGTTGCTATAACTATTTCACCCACTGTTTACTTTTGCTGTTGCTACTATTTCAGTTACTCTTAACACTGCTATTGTTAATTTTGTGGCAACAACCACTACATTTGTTTTGCTACTAATAGTACTTCAGCAACTGCTAATGTAGCTACTGTTATTTTTGCTGCTGCTGTTACTAATTTAGCCACTATAGCTAGTAGTAGTGGTTACTAATTAAAGAGCTAATACTATTTTAGCTGTTGCTATTGCAATTCCAGCCACTACTAGTAGAGCTAGTACTACTTTTGTTGTCATTACTACTTCATCTACTGCTACCTTTGAGGCTACCATTACTACTTCAGCTACTGCAACAAGGAGTCATACTACATCAGCTACTACTGCAATAACTGCTACTTGGTAACTACTAGAACAGCTATTACTACTATAATTCTATCTATCTATTGTCCTTTCGAGCCGAAGACGGCACATAGGGCAGAACCACAATCTCGAAAACAGAAACCTTGTGTGCCAAAAAGGCACATATTGCAGAGATCACTGTTTCTAAAATCTATGGCTCTGTTTCCATAACAATACTTTTTACAATGACAGCTTGTCAAGCCATCGATCAACCTCCTTTGTCGCCTCTTACGACATGCTTGGAAGGTCACAGTGTCACTATTCTTTACTCCTCATAATGAGGCCCCGGTAACACACGGGAAACTACTATAATTACTACTTGTTAATTTACTACAACAGCTTCTGCTACTATAACTATACTTGCTAACTATCTATCTATCTATCTATTGACCTTTGGAGCCGTAGCCGGCCCATAGGGCATAGACCAAAATAAATCTTCTCCTATCTGAATTTTTGTTCTAGCAGTTTTCTTTTAAAGATATTTTATCAAATCTCGCCATCTGTCTCTGTTCTGTGCAAGCAACTCTATCTCATTGAGGGAGCCGAATCCTGCTGCTCTTGCTAACTACTACTTGTTAATTGGCTGTGAAACATGGAGAACAACAGAAATGACAATCACGAAGATGCAGACTTTCATTAATGGATGCTTATGCAGAATAAAGGGATGGAAATGGCAGGAGAAAATCACTAACATAGAATTATGGAAATGTACCAGTCAAATACCTGTGGATAAAGAGATACAGTGAAGACGATGGCACTGGATAAGACACACACTGCAGAAGCCAACTGAGAGTATTACACAACAGGCCTTTTTTGGAATCCCCAGGGAAAAAGACAAAGAGGAAGACCAAGGAATTCTTGGAGAAGACAGATGGAAGCAGAGATGAAGATGATGGGGAAGACATGGAATGATCTTAAAAGAATGGCAAGAAACAGAATGGCTTGGAAAGTATTTGTTGAAGACCTATTCTCCGAAGGGAGCTGAAAAGTAGAAGAAGAGACTTGGTAATTATTACAATAACTACTACTACTTTCACTACTACTTGTTAATTGCTACAAAAACTTTCTTTTTACTATACTTACTACTTGCTAATTACTATTTGTTAATTACTACAACAGCTACTGCTACTATAACTACTACTCGTTAATCACTACAACAGCTTCTTGCTGTAACTATAACTACTACTTGCTAACTACTACTTGCTAACTACTACTTGCTAACTACTACTTGCTAACTACTACTTGTTAATTACTACAACAGCTACTGCTACTATAACTCATCATCATCATGTGCCATAACGGTTGGTATAGGCAATCATGTCCTTCCACAGTCTTCTATCTACAATGTATCAGTTCTATTGTTGACTATTTTCCATGCCATGACACCAAGCTATCCAGTATTTTCTCTCTTTGTCGTCCGCGATCTCTTTTTCCTTTTACAACTTTGCCAGTTGTAACCAAGTATTCCAACTTTCCATCTCATAATGATTCTTAGTAATATTTTCGTCATATGACTCATGAGACTAATAGTGCAATGGTCTTCACAATCAATGGCGCCTGACTTCTTCTGTATGCCTACAAAAATATATTTTAGTAGATCTTCGGGTATGTGTCAAGTGTTATATATGTCATTAAGTAGTTTTGTTATGACTTGTACTCCCAGCTCTCCTAATGCATTTATCTTTATCTCTTCAATTGTTATATTATCGGGACTTGGAGCTTTGCCTTTTTTCATGTGTTGAATTGCATCCTCCACTTCACTCTGCATTATTGATGGGCCTGTGTCTTTGTTTGAATTGTTTAGCTTTGGTCTTTCATCATCATAGAGTTGACTGATATATCCTGTCCATTTTTCCATTATCATCTCCAGCCCTATTATTATATTTCCTTTCTTTGATTTCACTTCCTGAAACTTTGACTTCTTTTCTTCCTATTAATTCATTTAACTGATTATGCATAAATTTTGAGTCTTTCTTTTGTTGTTTTTCCATTTGTTCACATTTCTGCTTTAACCATCCTTCCTTAGCTTCTCTGCATTTGTTCTAGATCTCTTTGTGCAATATTTTGTATGTCCGTTCTTCTTTCTTATGTTTTCATCTTTCGTCCATTATTTCTAATATTTTTTCTGTCATCCATTTCTTTTTGTTGATTCTTTTAGTCACTGGTATTACTTCTTTTGATGTTTGTTGAATCGATTGATTGACCATTTCCCACTGTTCCTCGATGTTGTGTATTTTCTCAATAGCACTATCTATTTTGTACTATCGTACTGTACTTATCCCTCATATGCCAGTATAACTACTACAACAGCTACTGCAACTACTGCTTGTTAACTACTACAACTGCTGCTGTTACTATAACTACTACTTGTTAATTACTACTTGTTAATTACTACTTGTTAATTACAACTACTGCTACTGTTGATACTAAATATAATAGTACATAACAGTACAACAACTATATCTACTACATCAATGGTTATAAATACACTTACAACTAGATAACCACTATTAGAATCACTACTATAACAACTAAAATGACCAGTACAGCCATCACTATTACTACAACCACCAGTTATGTACAACAACAACAGCTCCAGCAATAACAACTTCAAGCATAAGTTGCTCTTCTTCTACAACTTGAAATCTTCTGACCTGGACTCTCTCAAAGAGATAGAGGCAGCTAACGAATCACTTCCACAAATACTGATGGAGGCACCAGCTAACGAATCACTTCCACAAATACTAATGGAGGCACCAGCTAACGAATCACTTCCACAAATACTAATGGAGGCACCAGCTAACGAATCACTTCCACAAATACTAATGGAGGCACCAGCTAACGAATCACTTCCACAAATACTAATGGAGGCACCAGCTAATGAATCACTTCCACAAATACTAATGGAGGCACCAGCTAACGAATCACTTCCACAAATACTAATGGAGGCACCAGCTAATGAATCACTTCCACACATACTAATGGAGGCACCAGCTAACGAATCACTTACACAAATACTGATGGAGGCACCAGCTAACGAATCACTTCCACAAATACGGATAGAGGCCCCAGCTAACGAATCACTTCCACAAATACTAATGGAGGCACCAGCTAACGAATCACTTCCACAAATACTAATAGAGGCACCAGCTAACAAATCACTTCCACAAATACTAATAGAGGCACCAGCTAACAAATCACTTCCACAAATACTAATAGAGGCACCAGCTAACAAATCACTTCCACAAATACTAATAGAGGCACCAGCTAACGAATCACTTCCACAAATACTAATGGAGGCACCAGCTAACGAATCACTTCCACAAATACTGATGGAGGCACCAGCTAACAAATCACTTCCACAAATACTAATAGAGGCACCAGCTAACGAATCACTTCCACAAATACTAATGGAGCACCAGCTAACAAATCACTTCCACAAATACTAATAGAGGCACCAGCTAACGAATCACTTCCACAAATACTAATGGAGGCACCAGCTAACGAATCACTTCCACAAATACGGATAGAGGCACCAGCTAACGAATCACTTCCACAAATACTGATGTTGGCACCAGCTAACGAATCACTTCCACAAATACTAATAGAGGCACCAGCTAATGAATTACTTCCACAAATACTGATGGAGGCACCAGCTAACGAATCACTTACACAAATACTAATAGAGGCACCAGCTAACGAATCACTTACACAAATACTGATGTTGGCACCAGCTAACGAATTACTTCCACAAATACTGATGGAGGCACCAGCTAATGAATCACTTCAACAAATACTGATGGGGGCACCAGCTAACGAATCACTTACACAAATACTAATAGAGGCACCAGCTAACGAATCACTTACACAAATACTAATGTTGGCACCAGCTAACGAATTACTTCCACAAATACTAATAGAGGCACCAGCTAACGAATCACTTACACAAATACTGATGTTGGCACCAGCTAACGAATTACTTCCACAAATACTAATAGAGGCACCAGCTAATGAATCACTTCCACAAATACTAATAGAGGCACCAGCTAACGAATTACTTCCACAAATACTAATTGAGGCACCAGCTAACGAATTACTTCCACAAATACTAATAGAGGCACCAGCTAACGAATTACTTCCACAAATACTAATAGAGGCACCAGCTAACGAATCACTTCCACAAATACTAATAGAGGCACCAGCTAACGAATTACTTCCACAAATACTAATAGAGGCACCAGCTAACGAATCACTTCCACAAATACTAATAGAGGCACCAGCTAACGAATCACTTCCACAAATACTAATAGAGGCACCAGCTAACAAATCACTTCCACAAATACTAATAGAGGCACCAGCTAACGAATTACTTCCAAAAATACTGATGGAGGCACCAGCTAATGAATCACTTCCACAAGAACTACATGAATTATGCTACCATTTCTACTGCAACCATTACTACATTACATGCATCCCAAAATATTACAACTACTAGTGTACAACAAGGACTAATGGGGCCAATATTATAACTACTAGTGTACAAGGACTAATGGGGGTCAATATTACAACTACTAGTGTACAACAAGGACTAATGGGGGCCAATATTACAACTACTAGTGTACAACAAGGACTAATGGGGGCCAATATTACAACTACTAGTGTACAACAAAGACTAATGGGGGACCAATATTGCAACTACTATGACAAAAGCATTGTTTCATTTGGAATGAGCTTAAAGTGAACATCACCTGCTGGTAAGCAGCAGCATTCCTGAGATGGACCTCTGCACATTGCATGACCTGGAACACCCAGCTCCAGTTCTTCCTCACAGACGAGATGCAGTTCTAAGGGAGGTAAACCACAGACAGTGTTATCAAACAGAATTATAGTTCTTAGCTGTGATTATTATAAATGATGGGGTAATTTTGAAACCAGATCAAATAGGAGAAATTGATGACACGTGACACTAGAGAAACTGTCTTTGCACTCACAGCTAATTCATTGATATCCCTGTGAAGCATGTTTAAAGAATTGTTCTGATTTCAAGAAGGAAACAGGCACAAAGAGAGACCAAGAAATACATAACAACAAGATACAGCACACACACACACAAAACAGATAAAAGTGAGATAGAGAAATGTGTTATTGTGTGAGCAATTTGAAGGGAGAAAACATGAGAAGGAATAAAACAAGAAAAAACGAGAATCAAAGAGATCAAGAAGCGATCTTGGATTTGTAAACTGGACACAGGAAAGGTTAGACGTCACCAGCTGTAATACTCTTATGGGGAGTGATCAGAATGGACAGTGAGATTGGACGAAGATTCCACGCATGTCAACACACACTCTGACAGAATAGATGTTGTTAGAGAACAGTCATAGAGTCAAAATAGATATAGAAGTTGTTAGAGAACAGTCATAGGGTCAAAATAGATATAGAAGTTGTTAGAGAACAGTCATAGGGTCAAAATAGATATAGAAGTTGTTAGAGAACAGTCATAGAGACAGAATAGATATTGAAGTTGTTAGAGAACAGTCATAGGGTCAAAATAGATATTGAAGTTGTTAGAGAACAGTCATAGAGACAGAATAGATATTGAAGTTGTTAGAGAACAGTCATAGGGTCAAAATAGATATTGAAGTTGTTAGAGAACAGTCATAGAGACAGAATAGATATAAAAGTTTTTACAGAACAGTCATAGAGTCAAAATAGATATAGAAGTTGTTAGAGAACAGTCATAGAGACAGAATAGATATTGAAGTTGTTAGAGAACAGTCATAGGGTCAAAATAGATATTGAAGTTGTTAGAGAACAGTCATAGAGACAGAATAGATATAAAAGTTTTTACAGAACAGTCATAGAGTCAAAATAGATATAGAAGTTGTTAGAGAACTGTCATAGAGACAGAATAGATATTGAAGTTGTTAGAGAACAGTCATAGGGTCAAAATAGATATTGAAGTTGTTAGAGAACAGTCATAGAGACAGAATAGATATAAAAGTTTTTACAGAACAGTCATAGAGTCAAAATAGATATAGAAGTTGTTAGAGAACAGTCATAGAGTCAAAATAGATATAGAAGTTGTTAGAGAACAGTCTTAGAGACAGAATAGATATAGAAGCTGTTAAAGAACAGTCATCAAGTCACAATAGATATAGAAGTTGTTTGAGAATAGTCATAGAGACAGAATAGATATAGAAGTTTTTAGAGAATAGAGTGATGATCATGTGTCAGCTCTCACAAGGAATGAAGTGTTGATCCTCTCATGTGACAGCTCTCACAAGGAATGAAGTGTTGATCTTCTTATGTGTCAACTCTCACAAGGTATGATGTGTTGATCCTCTCATGTGACAGCTCTCACAAGGTATGAAGTGTTGACCCTCTCATGTGTCAACTCTCACAAGGAATGAAGTGTTGATCTTCTTATGTGTCAACTCTCACAAGGTATGATGTGTTGATCCTCTCATGTGACAGCTCTCACAAGGTATGAAGTGTTGACCCTCTCATGTGTCAACTCTCACAAGGTATGATGTGTTGATCCTCTCATGTGACAGCTCTCACAAGGTATGAAGTGTTGACCCTCTCATGTGTCAACTCTCACAAGGTATGATGTGTTGATCTTCTTATGTGTCAACTCTCACAAGGTATGATGTGTTGATCCTCTCATGTGACAGCTCTCACAAGGTATGAAGTGTTGACCCTCTCATGTGTCAACTCTCACAAGGAATGAAGTGTTGATCTTCTTATGTGTCAACTCTCACAAGGTATGATGTGTTGATCCTCTCATGTGACAGCTCTCACAAGGTATGAAGTGTTGACCCTCTCATGTGTCAACTCTCACAAGGAATGAAGTGTTGATCTTCTTATGTGTCAACTCTCACAAGGTATGATGTGTTGATCCTCTCATGTGACAGCTCTCACAAGGTATGAAGTGTTGACCCTCTCATGTGTCAACTCTCACAAGGTATGATGTGTTGATCCTCTCATGTGACAGCTCTCACAAGGTATGAAGTGTTGACCCTCTCATGTGTCAACTCTCACAAGGTATGATGTGTTGATCCTCTCATGTGACAGCTCTCACAAGGTATGAAGTGTTGACCCTCTCATGTGTCAACTCTCACAAGGAATGAAGTGTTGATCTTCTTATGTGTCAACTCTCACAAGGTATGATGTGTTGATCCTCTCATGTGTCAACTCTCACAAGGAATGGATGTTAATCCTCTCATGTGACAGCTCTCACAAGGACTCAAGTCCAGCAATGAAGAAATCATCAGGGACATCAATGCAATATGATCAACTGTAACAAGCTGGACTGTTCAAGACTGACACAATAGTTTCATGAAGACAAGATGATTAAATGCCAACACGGTAGCAATTAATGGCAACAATTAATATCAACAACAATTAATATCAACAGTTAATATCAAGAAGAGTAAAAACCAACCAAAAAATTGCATTAACAGGCAACTGCGCAATAAAATACTGCTGCACTTTTAGAAAGTTCAAATGAATGAAAGCAGCATTAAGAATTTTTTTAAAAATCGTGCTTGAAAAACAAATCGGTAACTCAAATGTGATCATGATCGCATGATGTCACTTCCACGGAAATCCCTGGAAACAGATGATGACACAATAGATTGGTTAACAATGTGATGTTCACTATGACCCACACCTGCAGTAATGGCAACTAAGTTCATATTTCACTCTACATTAGAACTAATCTCATACTACGAACTAACCTCACATTGCACTCTACCCTAGAACTAACCTCATATTGCACTCTACCCTAGAACTAACCTCATATTGTGCTCTATCCTAGAACTAACTTCATATTGTGCTCTACCCTAGAACTAACCTCATATTGTGCTCTATCCTAGAACTAACCTCATATTGTGCTCTATCCTAGAACTAACCTCATATTGTGCTCTACCCTAGAACTAACCTCATATTGTGCTCTATCCTAGAACTAACTTCATATTGTGCTCTATCCTAGAACTAACCTCATATTGTGCTCTATCCTAGAACTAACCTCATATTGCACTCTACCCTAGAACTAACCTCATATTGTGCTCTACCCTAGAACTAACCTCATATTGTGCTCTATCCTAGAACTAACCTCATATTGTGCTCTATCCTAGAACTAACTTCATATTGTGCTCTATCCTAGAACTAACTTCATATTGTGCTCTATCCTAGAACTAACCTCATATTGTGCTCTATCCTAGAACTAACTTCATATTGTGCTCTATCCTAGAACTAACCTCATATTGTGCTCTATCCTAGAACTAACCTCATATTGTGCTCTATCCTAGAACTAACTTCATATTGTGCTCTATCCTAGAACTAACTTCATATTGTGCTCTATCCTAGAACTAACCTCATATTGTGCTCTATCCTAGAACTAACTTCATATTGTGCTCTATCCTAGAACTAACTTCATATTGTGCTCTATCCTAGAACTAACCTCATATTGTGCTCTACCTAGAACTAACCTCATATTGTGCTCTATCCTAGAACTAACCTCATATTGCACTCTACCCTAGAACTAACCTCATATTGTGCTCTATCCTAGAACTAACCTCATATTGCACTCTATCCTAGAACTAACCTCATATTGTGCTCTATCCTAGAACTAACCTTATATTGTGCTCTATCCTAGAACTAACCTCATATTGTGCTCTATCCTAGAACTAACCTCATATTGTGCTCTATCCTAGAACTAACCTCATATTGCACTCTATCCTAGAACTAACTTCATATTGCACTCTATCCTAGAACTAACCTCATATTGTGCTCTATCCTAGAACTAACCTCATATTGTGCTCTACCCTAGAACTAACTTCATATTGTGCTCTACCCTAGAACTAACCTTATATTGTGCTCTACCCTAGAACTAACCTCATATTGCACTCTACTCTAGAACTAACCTCATATTGTACTATACCCTAGAACTAACCTTATATTGTACTATACCCTAGTACTAACCTCTTATTGTACTATACCCTAGAACTAACCTCATATTGTACTATACCCTAGTACTAACCTCATATTGTACTATACCCTAGAACTAACCTCATATTGTATTCCCTAGAACTAACCTCATATTGTACTATACCCTAGAACTAACATCATATTGCACTCTACCCTAGAACTAACCTCATATTGCACCCTACCCTAGAACTAACCTCATATTGCACTATACCCTAGAACTAAATTTATATTGCACTATACCCGAGAACTAACCTCATATTGTACTCTACCCTAGAACTAACCTTATATTGTACTATACCCTTGAACTAACATCATATTGCATTCTACCCTAGAACTAACCTCACACTGCACTCTACCCTAGAACTAACCTCATACTGCACTCTACCCTGGAGCTAACCTTATATTGCACTCTAACCTAGAACTAACCTTATACTGCACTCTACCCTAGACCTAACCTCACACTGCACTCTACCTTAGAACTAACTTCATACTGCACTCTACCATAGAACTAACCTCATACTGCACCCTACCCTAGAACTAACCTCATACTGCCCTCTACCATTAGAACTAACCTCATACTGCCCTCTACCTTAGAACTAACCTCATACTGCCCTCTACCTTAGAACTAACCTCATACTGCACCCTACCCTAGAACTAACCTCATACTGCCCTCTACCTTAGAACTAACCTCATACTGCCCTCTACCTTAGAACTAACTTCATACTGCACTCTACCCTAGAACTAACCTCATACTGCCCTCTACCCTAGAACTAACCTCATACTGCACCCTACCCTAGAACTAACCTCATACTGCACTCTACCCTAGAACTAACCTCATACTGCACTCTACCCTAGAACTAACCTCATACTGCACCCTACCCTAGAACTAACCTCATACTGCACCCTACCCTAGAACTAACCTCAAACTGCACTCTACCCTAGAACTAACCTCATACTGCACTCTACCCTAGAACTAACCTCATACTGCACTCTACCCTAGAACTAACCTCATACTGCCCTCTACCTTAGAACTAACCTCATACTGCACTCTACCCTAGAACTAACCTCATACTGCCCTCTACCCTAGAACTAACCTCATACTGCACTCTACCCTAGAACTAACCTCATACTGCACTCTACCCTAACTAACCCTATATGGTATATATTAGTGACGGTCAGGTGTGATCATGATGATATAAGAGCAGTGTGACGGTCAGAAGGTGTGATCATGATGATATAAGAGCAGTGTGATGGTCAGAAGGTGTGATCATGATGATATAAGAGCAGTGTAATGGTCAGAAGGTGTGATCATGATGATATAAGAGCAGTGTGACGGTCAGGTGTGATCATGATGATATAAGAGCAGTGTGACGGTCAGAAGGTGTGATCATGATGATATAAGAGCAGTGTGACGGTCAGGTGTGATCATGATGATATAAGAGCAGTGTGATGGTCAGAAGGTGTGATCATGATGATATAAGAGCAGTGTGACGGTCAGGTGTGATCATGATGATGTAAGAGCAGTGTAACAGTCAGAAGGTGTGATCATGATGATATAAGAGCAGTGTGACGGTCAGAAGGTGTGATCATGATGATATAAGAGCAGTGTGACGGTCAGAAGGTGTGATCATGATGATATAAGAGCAGTGTGACGGTCAGAAGGTGTGATCATGATGATATAAGAGCAGTGTGACGGTCAGAAGGTGTGATCATGATGATATAAGAGCAGTGTGACGGTCAGAAGGTGTGATCATGATGATATAAGAGCAGTGTGACGGTCAGGTGTGATCATGATGATATAAGAGCAGTGTGACGGTCAGAAGGTGTGATCATGATGATATAAGAGCAGTGTGACGGTCAGGTGTGATCATGATGATATAAGAGCAGTGTGACGGTCAGAAGGTGTGATCATGATGATATAAGAGCAGTGTGACGGTCAGAAGGTGTGATCATGATGATATAAGAGCAGTGTGACGGTCAGAAGGTGTGATCATGATGATATAAGAACAGTGTGACGGTCAGGTGTGATCATGATGATATAAGAGCAGAGTGACGGTCAGGTGTGAAGATAAGAAGCCTCTATTGAATGTTTGATAGGTGGCCAATCCTTGTTTGAAGTAGCTAGTCTCTGCCAATCCAAGTTTTCCTCTATCAAACAACAGTGTTATCCAATGGGATCAGCTTCTACAAGAAAGTTTAATGATGTCATTTGTTGCAACAGTACAGTCAGTTGTTACCTGAGCCGTTCGTGCAAGACTTTCATTTGACTGCATCAGGCCTCCCTTCTGTTCGGTGACATCACTTGTCCTCACCAGATGGACAGACCGAGCATCAAACTCGCTGGAGAGATTCTGTGAGGGTGAGAGAGGACAAATAAGAACAGACAAATAAACAAACAAACACATACATAAGAGGCTGGTCATGATTCTCTACTCTGAAGGAGAAGTGAAAAACAAATTGCAAAAATGGTATGGTAAAATTTGAATGACGTTTCAGCGCAATAGGCCTTCAGCAGGAACAAACAACACACACAATATGTAAGAAAATAAAATAAATCCTCCATAGCTAACTAATAATGAAGTATCCAAAACTAAATATTTTCGAACCAGTACGATGAACAAAAATAACAATGACTTCCCTGTGTCGTGGCGAGAGAGAGCTCATGTTGCAGGGTACACGATTGTCCCTTGGCTTTGCCCTGAACAAGAGGCTGGCCAGCAGTATCTGTCCTGAACAAGAGGCTGGCCATCAGTCTCTGCCCTGAACAAGAGACTGGTCATTAGTCTCTGCCCTGAACAAGAGACTGGTCATTAGTCTCTGCCCTGAACAAGAGACTGGTCATTAGTCTCTGCCCTGAACAAGAGACTGGTCATTAGTCTCTGCCCTGAACAAGAAGCTGTCCGTTAGTCTCTGCCCTGAACAAGAAGCTGTCCGTTAGTCTCTGCCCTGAACAAGAGGCTGGCCATCAGTCTCTGCCCTGAACAAGAGACTGGTCATTAGTCTCTGCCCTGAACAAGAGACTGGTCATTAGTCTCTGCCCTGAACAAGAGGCTGGCCATCAGTCTCTGCCCTGAACAAGAGGCTGGTTCCATCCAACCGATGGGCGAGTCAACAACAGGTAAGAGGGCTCTGAAATTATGTCCTGGGGGACATTGTCTGTACGCCACGTATGGGTGTAGTGGTATATGTGGGTATGTTCTTGTGTGTATATATATGTGTGTGTGTGTGTCTGTGTGAGAGAGGCAGAGAGAGAGCTTTCTATAACATTTCCTTCACAGCCAGGGAAACGATCGGTCTACACCTAACACATCACCTGACACACAAGATCTGACATCACCTGACTCATTACCTGACACACAAGATCTGACATCACCTGGCACATTACCTGACACACAAGATTTGACATTACCTGACACACAAGATCTGACATCACCTGGCACATTACCTGACACACAAGATCTGACATCACCTGACACATTACCTGACACACAAGATCTGACATCACCTGGCACATTACCTGACACACAAGATCTGACATCACCTGACACATCACCTGGCGCATTACCTGACACACAAGATCTGACATCACCTGACACACAAGATCTGACACCACCTAACACATCACCTGACACACAAGATCTGACATCACCTGACACACAAGATCTGACATCACCTGACACACAAGATCTGACATCACCTGACACACAAGATCTGACATCACCTGACACACAAGATCTGACACCACCTGACACATCACCTGACACATTACCTGACACACAAGATCTGACATCACCTGGCACATTACCTGACACACAAGATCTGACACCACCTGACACATCACCTGACACCCAAGATCTGACATCACCTGACACACAAGATCTGATATCACCTGACACATCACCTGATACATCACCTGCCACACAAGATCTGAAATCACCTGACACATCACCTGATACACAAGATCTGACATCACCTGACACATCACCTGACGCATCACCTGACACAACATCACCTGACACATCACCTGACACAACATCACCTGACACATAACCTGACACATAAGATCTTAAATCACCTGACACATCACCTGACACATCACCTGACACATAACCTGACACATAAGATCTTAAATCACCTGACACATCACTTACACACATGATCTTACATCACCTGACATATCATTATCACACAAAATCTTACATCACCTGACACATCATTAACACAATGAACACAAACTTTGCATCATCTAACGCACAACAGATCAACACACAAGTCTTGTAGCATCTAACGGACAACAGATCAACACACAAGTCTTGTAGCATCTAACGGACAACAGATCAACACACAAGTCTTGTAGCATCTAACGGACAACAGATCAACACACAAGTCTTGTAGCATCTAACGGACAACAGATCAACACACAAGTCTTGTAGCATCTAACGGACAACAGATCAACACACAAGTCTTGTAGCATCTAACGGACAACAGATCAACACACAAGACTTATAGCATCTAACGGACAACAGATCAAAACACAGGTCTTATAGCATCTAGCGGACAACAGATCAACACACAGGTCTTATAGCATCTAGCAGACAACAGATCAACACACAAGTCTTATAGCATCTAACGGACAACAGATCAACACACAAGTCTTGTAGCATCTAACGGACAACAGATGAAGACACAAGTCTTATAGCATTTAACGGACAACAGATCAAGACACAAGTCTTATAGCATCTAACGGTCAACAGATCAACACACAAGTCTTATAGCATCTAACGGACAACAGATCAACACACAAGTCTTGTAGCATCTAACGGACAACAGATCAACACACAAGACTTATAGCATCTAACGGACAACAGATCAAAACACAGGTCTTATAGCATCTAGCGAACAACAGATCAACACACAGGTCTTATAGCATCTAGCAGACAACAGATCAACACACAAGTCTTATAGCATCTAACGGACAACAGATCAACACACAAGTCTTGTAGCATCTAACGGACAACAGATGAAGACACAAGTCTTATAGCATTTAACGGACAACAGATCAAGACACAAGTCTTATAGCATCTAACGGTCAACAGATCAAAACACAAGTCTTATAGCATCTAGCGGACAACAGATCAACACACAGGTCTTATAGCATCTAACGGACAACAGATCAACACACAAGTCTTATAGCATCTAGCGGACAACAGATCAACACACAGGTCTTATAGCATTTAACGGACAACAGATCAAGACACAAGTCTTATAGCATCTAGTGGACAACAGATCAAGACACAGGTCTTATAGCATCTAACGGACAATAGATCAAGACAAAAGTCTTATAGAATCTAGCAGACAACAGATCAACACACAGGTCTTATAGCATCTAGCGGACAACAGATCAAGACAAAAGTCTTATAGAATCTAGCAGACAACAGATCAACACACAGGTCTTATAGCATTTAACGGACAACAGATCAACATACAAGTCTTATAGCATCTAATGGACAACAGATCAAGACACAGGTCTTATAGCATCTAACGGACAACAGATCAAGACAAAAGTCTTATAGAATCTAGCAGACAACAGATCAACACACAGGTCTTATAGCATTTAACGGACAACAGATCAAGACACAAGTCTTATAGCATTTAACGGACAACAGATCAAGACACAAGTCTTATAGCATTTAACGGACAACAGATCAAGACACAAGTCTTATAGCATCTAATGGACAACAGATCAACACACAAGTCTTATAGCATCTAACGGACAACAGATCAACACACAGGTCTTATAGCATCTAATGGACAACAGATCAAGACACAGGTATTATAGCATCTAACGGACAACAGATCAAGACACAGGTATTATAGCATCTAACGGACAACAGATCAACACACAAGTCTTATAGCATCTAACGGACAACAGATCAAGACAAAAGTCTTATAGAATCTAGCAGACAACAGATCAACACACAGGTCTTATAGCATTTAACAGACAACAGATCAACACACAGGTATTATAGCATCTAACGGACAACAGATCAACAAACAAGACTTATAGCATCTAACGGACAACAGATCAACACACAGGTCTTATAGCATCTAATGGACAACAGATCAAGACACAGGTCTTATAGCATCTAACGGACAACAGATCAAGACAAAAGTCTTATAGAATCTAGCAGACAACAGATCAACACACAGGTCTTATAGCATTTAACGGACAACAGATCAAGACACAAGTCTTATAGCATTTAACGGACAACAGATCAAGACACAAGTCTTATAGCATTTAACGGACAACAGATCAAGACACAAGTCTTATAGCATCTAATGGACAACAGATCAACACACAAGTCTTATAGCATCTAACGGACAACAGATCAACACACAGGTCTTATAGCATCTAACGGACAACAGATCAACACACAAGTCTTATAGCATCTAACGGACAACAGATCAAGACACAGGTATTATAGCATCTAACGGACAACAGATCAACACACAGGTCTTATAGCATCTAACGGACAACAGATCAACAAACAAGTCTTATAGCATTTAACAGACAACAGATCAACACACAGGTCTTATAGCATCTAACGGACAACAGATCAACACACAAGACTTATAGCATCTAACGGACAACAGATCAACACACAGGTCTTATAGCATCTAGCGGACAACAGATCAACACACAAGTCTTGTAGCATCTAACGGACAACAGATCAACACACAAGTCTTATAGCATCTAACGGACAACAGATCAACACACAGGTATTATAGCATCTAACGGACAACAGATCAACACACAGGTCTTATGGCATTTAACGGACAACAGATCAAGACACAGGTATTATAGCATCTAACGGACAACAGATCAACACACAAGTCTTATAGCATTTAACAGACAACAGATCAACACACAGGTCTTATAGCATCTAACGGACAACAGATCAACACACAAGACTTATAGCATCTAACGGACAACAGATCAACACACAGGTCTTATAGCATCTAATGAACAACAGATCAAGACACAGGTCTTATAGCATCTAACGGACAACAGATCAAGACAAAAGTCTTATAGAATCTAGCAGACAACAGATCAACACACAGGTCTTATAGCATTTAACGGACAACAGATCAAGACACAAGTCTTATAGCATTTAACGGACAACAGATCAAGACACAAGTCTTATAGCATTTAACGGACAACAGATCAAGACACAAGTCTTATAGCATCTAATGGACAACAGATCAACACACAAGTCTTATAGCATCTAACGGACAACAGATCAAGACACAGGTATTATAGCATCTAATGGACAACAGATCAAGACACAGGTATTATAGCATCTAACGGACAACAGATCAACACACAAGTCTTATAGCATCTAACGGACAACAGATCAACACACAGGTCTTATAGCATCTAACGGACAACAGATCAACAAACAAGTCTTATAGCATTTAACAGACAACAGATCAACACACAGGTCTTATAGCATCTAACGGACAACAGATCAACACACAAGACTTATAGCATCTAACGGACAACAGATCAACACACAGGTCTTATAGCATCTAACGGACAACAGATCAACACACAAGTCTTATAGCATCTAACGGACAACAGATCAACACACAGGTATTATAGCATCTAACGGACAACAGATCAACACACAGGTCTTATGGCATTTAACGGACAACAGATCAAGACACAGGTATTATAGCATCTAACGGACAACAGATCAACACACAAGTCTTAGAGCATTTAACAGACAACAGATCAACACACAGGTCTTATAGCATCTAGCGGACAACAGATCAAGACAAAAGTCTTATAGCATCTAACGGACAACAGATCAACACACAGGTCTTATAGCATTTAACGGACAACAGATCAACATACAAGTCTTATAGCATCTAATGGACAACAGATCAAGACACAGGTCTTATAGCATCTAACGGACAACAGATCAAGACAAAAGTCTTATAGAATCTAGCAGACAACAGATCAACACACAGGTCTTATAGCATTTAACGGACAACAGATCAAGACACAAGTCTTATAGCATTTAACGGACAACAGATCAAGACACAAGTCTTATAGCATCTAATGGACAACAGATCAACACACAAGTCTTATAGCATCTAATGGACAACAGATCAACACACAGGTCTTATAGCATCTAATGGACAACAGATCAAGACACAGGTATTATAGCATCTAACGGACAACAGATCAAGACACAGGTATTATAGCATCTAACGGACAACAGATCAACACACAAGTCTTATAGCATCTAACGGACAACAGATCAAGACAAAAGTCTTATAGAATCTAGCAGACAACAGATCAACACACAGGTCTTATAGCATTTAACAGACAACAGATCAACACACAGGTATTATAGCATCTAACGGACAACAGATCAACACACAAGACTTATAGCATCTAACGGACAACAGATCAACACACAGGTCTTATAGCATCTAATGGACAACAGATCAAGACACAGGTCTTATAGCATCTAACGGACAACAGATCAAGACAAAAGTCTTATAGAATCTAGCAGACAACAGATCAACACACAGGTCTTATAGCATTTAACGGACAACAGATCAAGACACAAGTCTTATAGCATTTAACGGACAACAGATCAAGACACAAGTCTTATAGCATTTAACGGACAACAGATCAAGACACAAGTCTTATAGCATCTAATGGACAACAGATCAACACACAAGTCTTATAGCATCTAACGGACAACAGATCAACACACAGGTCTTATAGCATCTAACGGACAACAGATCAAGACACAGGTATTATAGCATCTAACGGACAACAGATCAAGACACAGGTATTATAGCATCTAACGGACAACAGATCAACACACAAGTCTTATAGCATCTAACGGACAACAGATCAACACACAGGTCTTATAGCATCTAACGGACAACAGATCAACAAACAAGTCTTATAGCATTTAACAGACAACAGATCAACACACAGGTCTTATAGCATCTAACGGACAACAGATCAACACACAAGACTTATAGCATCTAACGGACAACAGATCAACACACAGGTCTTATAGCATCTAGCGGACAACAGATCAACACACAAGTCTTGTAGCATCTAACGGACAACAGATCAACACACAAGTCTTATAGCATCTAACGGACAACAGATCAACACACAGGTATTATAGCATCTAACGGACAACAGATCAACACACAGGTCTTATGGCATTTAATGGACAACAGATCAAGACACAGGTATTATAGCATCTAACGGACAACAGATCAACACACAAGTCTTATAGCATTTAACAGACAACAGATCAACACACAGGTCTTATAGCATCTAACGGACAACAGATCAACACACAAGACTTATAGCATCTAGCGGACAACAGATCAACACACAAGTCTTATAGCATCTAGCGGACAACAGATCAACACACAAGTCTTATAGCATCTAGCGGACAACAGATCAACACACAGGTCTTATAGCATCTAGTGGACAACAGATCAAGACACAAGTCTTATAGCATCTAGCGGACAACAGATCAACACACAAGTCTTATAGCATCTAGCGGACAACAGATCAACACAGAAGTCTTATAGCATCTAGCGGACAACAGATCAAGACACAAGTCTTATAGCATCTAGCGGACAACAGATCAAGACACAAGTCTTATAGCATCTAGCGGACAACAGATCAAGACACAAAGCTGCATCACCAAACAGACAACAAACAAAGCTTGTATCCCAAACAAACAACATACACAACTTGTATCGCCAAACAGACAACAAACAAAGTTTATATCACCAAACAGAGAACATACAAAACTTATATCACCAAATAGACAACAAACAAAGTTTATATCACCAAACAGACAACATACACAACCTGTATCACCAAACAGACAGCATACACAACTTGTATCACCAAACAGACAACAAACAAAACTTGTATCACCAAACAGACAACAAACAAAACTTGTATCACCTAACAGACAAGAAACAAAACTTGTATCACCTAACAGACATGAAACAAAACTTGTATCACCTAACAGACAACAAACAAAACATGTATCACCAAACAGACAACAAACAAAACTTGTATCACCAAACAGACAACAAACAAAACTGGTATCACCTAACAGACAACAAACAAAACTTGTATCACCAAACAGACAACAAATAAAACTTGTATCACCTAACAGATAACAAACAAAACTTGTATCACCAAACAGACAACAAACAAAACTTGTATCACCAAACAGACAACAAACAAAACTTGTATCACCAAACAGACAACAAACAAAACTTGTATCACCAAACAAACAAAACTTGTATCACCTAACAGATAACAAACAAAACTTGTATCACCAAACAGACAACAAACAAAACTTGTACCACCAAACAGACAACAAACAAAACTTGTATCACCAAACAGACAACAAACAAAACTTACATCACCAAACAGACAACAAACAAAGCTTACATCACCAAACAGACAACAAACAAAGCGTACATCACCAAACAGACAACAAACAAAACTAGTATCACCATACAGACAACAAACAAAACTTAAATCACCTAACAGATAACAAGCAAAACTTGTATCACCAAACAGACAACAAACAAAACTTATATCACCAAACTTGTATCACCAAACAAACAAAACTTGTATCACCAAACAGACAACAAACAAAACTTGTATCACCAAACTTGTATCACCAAACAAACAAAACTTGTATCACCAAACAGACAACAAACAAAACTTGTATCACCAAACAGACAACAAACAAAACTTGTATCACCAAACAGACAACAAACAAAACTTGTATCACCAAACTTGTATCACCAAACAAACAAAACTTGTATCACCAAACAAACAAAACTTGTATCACCAAACAAACAAAACTTGTATCACCAAACAAACAAAACTTGTATCACCAAACAAACAAAACTTGTATCACCAAACTTGTATCACCAAACAAACAAAACTTGTATCACCAAACAAACAAAACTTGTATCACCAAACAAACAAAACTTGTATCACCAAACAAACAAAACTTGTATCACCAAACAAACAAAACTTGTATCACCAAACAAACAAAACTTGTATCACCAAACAAACAAAACTTGTATCACCAAACAAACAAAACTTGTACCACCAAATGACAACAAACAAAACTTGTATCACCAAACAGAAGATCATCACATATCATCAGAAAGCAAGAGGCCAAACCATTGAGACACTTACCTGTACAAGATCTTCCAGAGAGGCAATCTGGCCGATTACTTCCAAACAGGAGCTTCTCTTCTCAGAGAGGGCCTGTCACAACAAGAGAGCATCGTCACGTGGGCGTCAACATATTATTGAATTGAATGTAAACTTTTTCGATGTTTCAATGGAGATTTGAATATAATTAGTTAATGAAATCTGTTAAAATTGAGATTTTTGCTAATATCAAATAATCTTTTCCGACGAAAATTCTATAATAACAGTAATGCCTACTTATCATACACAAAAAACCATACAAGCATTAAATGAACACAAAATGCGGAAAATTTAACTCCACTTTACATGCTGGTAAGGAGCCGCCTACCTGGTTCTCTGCACAAGACATCGGGGCACTAACCGTTCAATCGCACTCCAAGTAAAACTTGCAACAAGCACGTCCTCCGGGCGGATACTGTTCTCTTCCCTAATGGTCCTTTTGAGATCAGAGAAGGATTCACTTGTACATCGCACAATATCATCTGTGCCATCATATGTAAGCGATGTCTGATGACCTACATAGGCGAATCAGGTCACCGCTTTACAAAAAAGGAACACAACAAAATACTGACGTTTCGGCATACATGCGACCTTCCTCATGTATAACGAGAACAAGAAAGCTGTTACCATACCTTATAGGAGTGTACGGTAAACGCCACCACTGGCTCCTTGCTACCAGCTGTCACCATAGCTTATAGGAGTGTACGGTAAACCTCACTACTGGCTCCTTGCTACCAGCTGTTACCATACCTTATAGGAGTGTACGGTAAACCTCACTACTGGCTCCTTGCTACAGCTGTTACCATACCTTATAGGAGTGTACGGTAAACCTCACTACTGGCTCCTTGCTACCAGCTGTTACCATACCTTATAGGAGTGTACGGTAAACCTCACTACTGGCTCCTTGCTACCAGCTGTTACCATACCTTATAGGAGTGTACGGTAAACCTCACTACTGGCTCCTTGCTACCAGCTGTTACCATACCTTATAGGAGTGTACGGTAAACCTCACTACTGGCTCCTTGCTACCAGCTGTCACCATACCTTATAGGAGTGTACGGTAAACCTCACTACTGGCTCCTTGCTACCAGCTGTTACCATACCTTATAGGAGTGTACGGTAAACCTCACTACTGGCTCCTTGCTACCAGCTGTCAAAATACCTTATAGGAGTGTACGGTAAACCTCACCACTGGCTCCTTGCTACCAGCTGTTACCATACCTTATAGGAGTGTACAGTAAACCTCACTACTGGCTCCTTGCTACCAGCTGTTACCATAGCTTGTAGGAGTGCACGGTAAACCTCAACACTGGCTCCTTGCTACCAGCTGTCACCATACCTTATAGGAGTGTACGGTAAACCCCACCACTGGCTCCTTGCTACCAGCTTTACCGCAGCGCTGCAATTATTGCCTGTCCCCTACTTAATTTATACCGTTGTTACTCTATGTTTGTCTAATGTCATTCATTTTTCTGTGCTCTAGTTAGCTAGACTCATCACCATGGCTTTTCGTTACTCACCTGCTCGATCATCCTAAATGTAGTAGAATGATCTCTATTTCATTGTTTGTTAATGTTCTCGTTTTCTGATAAAGGCTACATGTAGGCTGAAACGTCAGTATTTTGTTGCGTTCATTTTTTTTTTTGCAGAGCTGTCACCATAACTTATAGGAGTGTACGTTACACCCCACTACTGGCTCCTTGCTACCAGCTGTCACCATAACTTGTAGGAGTGTACGTTACACACCACTACTGGCTCCTTGCTACCAGCTGTCACATACCTTATAGGAGTGTACGTTACACCCCACTACTGGCTCCTTGCTCCCAGCTGTCACCATAGCTTGTAGGAGTGTACGTTACACCCCACTACTGGCTCCTTGCTACCAGCTGTCACCATAGCTTGTAGGAGTGTACGTTACACCCCACTACTGGCTCCTTGCTACCAGCAGTCACCATAACTTGTAGGAGTGTGCGTTACACCCCACTACTGGCTCCTTGCTCCCAGCTTTACCGCAGCACTGCAATTATATTTGTCTGTTCCCTACTCTATACCACTCTGCCCCGCCAGTCCTCGATAATCTCCCTTTTACACCTCATTATCGCCATTATGTCTGAGTAATGTCTTTATGAATACTATGAGTAATGGTTTTGTTTGCCCGTTTCACTCCACATAGGATAGAAGTAATATAAAAAAATACAAGATAGAGTGGTAGAAAACAAACATAAGGTAGAGTGGTAGAAAACAAACATAACATAGAGTGCTAGAAAACAAATACAAGATAGAGTGGTAGAAAACAAGCATAAGATAGAGTGGTAGAAAACAAACATAACATAGAGTGATAGAAAACAAATATAAGATAGAGTGGTAGAAAACAAACATAAGATAGAGTGAGAGAAAACAAACATAAAATAGAGTGGTAGAAAACAAACACAAGATAGAGTGAAAGAAAACAAACATAAGATAGTGTGATACAAAACAAACATAAGATAGAGTGATAGATAACAAACATAAGATAGAATGGTAGAAAAACAAACATAAGATAGAGTGGTAGAAAACAAACACAAGATAGAATGGTAGAAAACAAACACAAGATAGAGTGATAGAAAACAAACATAAGATAGAGTGATACAAAACAAACATAAGATAGAGTGATAGAAAATAAACATAAGATAGAGTGATAGAAAACAAACATAAGATAGTGGTAGAAAATAAACATATGATAGAGTGATACAAAACAAACATAAGATAGAGTGATACAAAACAAACATAAGATAGAGTGATAGAAAACAAACATAAGATAGAATGATAGAAAACAAACATAAGATAGAGTGATAGAAAACAAACATAAGATAGAGTGATAGAAAACAAACATAAGATAGAGTGATAGAAAACAAACATAAGATAGAGTGATGGAAAACAAACATAAGATAGAGTGATAGAAAACAAACATAACATAGAGTGATAGAAAACAAACATAAGATAGACTGATAGAAAACAAGCACAAGATAGAATGGTAGAAAACAAACATAAGATAGAGTGATAGAAAACAAACATAAGATAGAGTGATAGAAAACAAACACAAGATAGAGTGATAGAAAACAAACATAAGATAGAGTGATAGAAAACAAACACAAAATAGAGTGATAGAAAACAAACATAAGATAGTGATACAAAACAAACACAAGATAGAGTGAAAGAAAACAAACATAAGATAGAGTGATAGAAAACAAACATAAGATAAAGTGATAGAAAACAAACATAAGATAGAGTGATAGAAAACAAACACAAGATAGAGTGATAGAAAACAAACATAAGATAGAGTGATAGAAAGCAAACACAAAATAGAGTTATAGAGAACAAATATAAGATAGAGTGATAGAACACAAAAATAAGATAGAATGATAAAAAACAAACATAAGATAGAGTGATAGAAACAAACACAAGATAGAGTGATAGAAAACAAACACAAGATAGAGTGATAGAAAACAAACATAAGATAGAGTGATAGAAAACAAACACAAGATAGAGCGATAGAAAACAAACATAAGATAGAGTGATACAAAACAAACATAAGATAGAGTGATAGAACACAAACATAAGATAGAGTTATACAAAACAAACATAAGATAGAGTGGTAGAAAACAAACATATGATAGAGTGGTAGAACACAAACATAAGATAGAGTGATACAAAACAAACACACGATAGAGTGATAGAAAACAAACATAATATAGAGTGATAGAAAACAAACACACGATAGAGTGATAGAAAACAAACACAATATAGAGTGATAGAAAACAAACATAAGATAGAGTGGTAGAAAACAAACACAAGATAGAGTGGTAGAACACAAACATAAGATAGAGTGGTAGAAATCAAACATAAGATAGAGTGGTAGAACACAAACATAAGATAGAGTGGTAGAACACAAACATAAGATAGAGTGATAGAACACAAACATAAGATAGAGTGGTAGAACACAAACACAAGATAGAGTGGTAGAAATCAAACACAAGATAGAGTGGTAGAACACAAGATAGGGTGGTAGAAATCAAACACAAGATAGAGTGGTAGAAATCAAACACAAGATAGAGTGGTAGAACACAAGATAGGGTGGTAGAAATAAAACACAAGATAGAGTGGTAGAAATCAAACACACGATAGGGTGGTAGAACACAAACACAAGATAGAGTGGTAGAAGACAAAATGAAATAATCCAGCACGAGTACCTTGACAGACTCAAAACTGCTGCTTAGTTCCTTCGTCGACCTCTCATCCAGCTTCTGGCAGAAATAGAAAATACATCCAACATAATGCATGCACACATGATGTACAACACACATGATGTACAACACACATGATGTACAACACACATGATGTACAACACACATGGAGTACAACACACATGATGTACAACACACATGATGTACAACACACATGATGTACAACACACATGATGTACAACACACATGATGTACAACACAACACACATGATGTACAACACACATGATGTACAACACACATGATGTACAACACACATGATACATAGCACACATGATGTACAACACGCATGATGCATAACACACATGATGTACAACACACATAATACATAACATGAATGATGGACAACACACATGATGTACAACACAACACACATGATGTACATAACACATGATACATAACACAAATGATATACAACACGCATGATGTACAACACAACACACATGATGTACAACACACATGATACATAACACAAATGATATACAACACACATGATGTACATCACACATGATGTACAACATGTGTAACACATGTAACACATGATACATAACACAAATGATGTACAACACACATGATACATAACACACATGATGTCCAACACACATGATACATAACACACATGATACATAACACACATGATGTACAACACACATGATACATAACACAAATGATGTACAACACACATGATGTACAACACACATGATACATAACACAAATGATGTACAACACACATGATACATAACACAAATGATGTACAACACACATGATACATAACACAAATGATGTACAACACACATGATACATAACATGCATGATGTACAACACACATGATGTACAACACACATGATACATAGCACACATGATGTACAGCACGCATGATGCATAACACACATGATGTACAACACACATAACACATAACATGCATGATGTGCAACACACATGATGTACAACACAACACACATGATGTACAACACACATGATGTACAACACACATGATGCATAACACACATGATACACAACACACATGATACATAACACACATGATGTACAACACACATGATGTACAACACACATGATGTACAACACACAACACACATGATACACAACACACATGATACATAACACACATGATGTACAACACACATAACATGCATGATGTGCAACACACATGAGTACAACACAACACAACACACATGATGTATAACACACATGATGTACAACACACATGATACATAACAAGCATGATGTACAACACACATGATACATAACACACATGATGTACAATACACATGATACAAGTAGTATATCAGGAAGGAACTGCCACTTCAAAACAATTTCAAAAGTGATTTTTAAGTAAATTTTTGGTGTGGGGATGTCTAAAATAAAGTTTTAGGTAAGCCTACGTGGTAAATTTACGATTTTTATCGATTTCAGGGGCGTAACACTCAAAAATGGTCAGGGGGTAACAATTTCAAAAGTGATTTTTAAGTAAATTTTGGTCTGGGGATGTCTAAAATAAAGTTTTAGGTAAGCCTACGTGGTAAATTTACGATTTTTATCAATTCCATGGGCGTAACCCTCAAAAAATGATAAGGGGGGTAAAATCCTAAAAGTGGTTTTTAATGTAAATTTTTGCAATGGGGATATCTAAAATAAAGTTTGGGTATGCCTAGAGTGAAAATTTACGATTTTTACCGATTTTATGGGCGTATCCCTAAAAAATGGTCAGGGGGTAAACTCATAAAATTGCCATCATACGTCAAAATCTATTTTTAGAAACTCCACGGGCATTGCGTCAGCGGTCAAAAACTATTTTTAGTAACACATCCGGTATTGCCTCACAGGTCAGTAACACCTCTAGGGTTTCAAGTGTATATATCTGAGAAGCTTGTAATCAGACATACGCTTACAGTTGTTGACGATGGATGTGTCTCGTACCTTCAAACACATAAAAGTAAGTGTTATCTTTAATCTTTAATGTTATAGTATGTTACTTTAGTAACCTATTTTCGATAAGTTTGTTGTTTAGTATCCACGTGTTATTTTAGTAACCTATTTTCGAAAAGTTGATTTTTTAGTATCCACGTGTTATTTGTGTACCTAAAATTATAATCATCCTCTAGTTTTAAGACATAGAGAGACACAGGGGCTGCGTTACTTTCACGCAAGCTCAAATAACGCGACAGGGTTAGACAAACCCTTGGTAGTTAACAACAGAAATGACTTTGAAACGTTTATCGATAGATTAAATGAAAGTGATATATTAGGTTATGCAGACAAAAATAGGGAGACAACCAAATACACCTTGGAAGCCTTAGTCAGTACGAGTGTTTATGTTTATAAACTTCAAGATTATCCTATAGGGTGTCTGCTAGATATCCCACACTACATTGCATCAAATCAAGGTATTAATATCCTTCAAACCGATTCCCATTCTAAAGTTTACAATGATAATCTCTGCTTCTTCCGTTATCTAGCTGTCCATCGAGGTGCCTTCTAGGTTTCTGCCCTTGCCTCCTAGGTTTCTGACCTTGCCTCCTAGGTTTCTGCCCTTGCCTCCTAGGTTTCTGCCCTTACCTCCTAGGTTTCTGCCCTTGCCTCCTAGGTTTCTGCCCTTGCCTCTTTGGTTTCTGCCCTTGCCTCCTAGGTTTCTGACCTTGATTTGTAGGTTTCTGACCTTGCCTCCTAGGTTTCTGACCTTCCCTCTTGGTTTCTGACCTTCCCTCCTTGTTTTCTAACACAGCTTCCTAGATTTCTGACCTTCCCTCCTTGTTTTCAGCCTTTGCTTCCTAGTTTTCTGTCCTTGCCTCATAGGTTTCTGACCTTGCCTCTTTGTTTCTGCCCTTGCCTCCTAGGTTTCTGACCTTGCCTCCTAGGTTTCTGACCTTGCCTCCTAGGTTTCTGACCTTTCCTCTTGGTTTCTGACCTTCCCTCCTTGGTTTCTGACCTTGCCTCCTAGGTTTCTGTCTTTGCCTCTTAGGTTTCTGCCCTTGCCTCTTAGGTTTCTGCCCTTGCCTCCTAGGTTTCTGCCCTGCCTTTTTGGTTTCTGCCCTTGCCTCCTAGGTTTCTGACCTTGCCTCCTAGGTACGAAGGGACAGCTCTTGTTAGCTTATGTAGTAAGACGTACCATTGCAGTGGGGATTACGATAAATCAGTTGTAAGGGATTAAGCAAGCAACACAACAAATTAGATAAAGATATGTTTTTAGAGGTTCTCGCCAAGCAAAAGGCCAAGGGTGTGAAAAATGTAGGTTTCAAAATCTTAAATAATTCCATATTTTCCTACAGTCAAACAAGAAATGGTCTTTCCTATTTCTATATAAAAAGAAAGGTAGCTGATGATAATGTCTCGACTACACCTCTAGATATTTAACTCTTTACACTACCAGTTTAGACTACCCAGCAACCTCTAACAGTTTCACCCCTTATGATTCATTTATGACATAGAGCTAAGCAGACACCCAACTACATAGCTATAAATAAATGTTATACGTGTACTATATATTTACTCAATGTACTGAATATTTTTGTAATGTTATATAATATCCACTGTATGTTATACACCTATGCGATAATAAAAGAATAAAATATATCTTTTGTCTTTTGTTTTATATTGATAGTTTTTTCATTGATGTTGTATAATCTACCAACCTATCACTATAGATTAAGTACATCAAGAACTCCAAAGTCAGCACACACCAAACATAAACAGGTCACTTCCGGGGTTACCGACACGAGAGGTCACGATTAACTCCCCTTGTCTCTCGTGTACATTTCGCGCGAAATGCGCCTGCTATATAGCTTTGTTAATTTACGCCTAAATACTAAGCAGTTCCTTCCTGATATACTACTGATACATAACACACATGATGTACAACACACATAATACATAACACACATGATACATAACACACATGATGTACAACACACATGATACATAACACATGTGATGTACAACACACATGATACATAACACACATGATGTACAACACACATAATACATAACACACATGATGTACAACACACATAATACATAACACACATGATGTACAACACACATAATACATAACACACATGATGTACAACATACATGATACATAGCACATATGATGTACACCACACATGATGTACACCACACATGATGTACAACACAACACACATGATGTACAACATAACACACATTATACATAACACACATGATGTACAACACACATGATACATAACACATATGATGTACACCACATATGATATATAACACACATGATAGATTAGTCTGACTTTGCATTCTTGCTGTTACTTCCAAAATCTTCGAGGGAACTCCTGATCTAACTAACTCATAATTACTACATTCTGCCTTGAGGCAGGTTTCTTATTTCCTCTACTACATTCTGTCTTTTTTTTTTTTTTTGACGTTTAAAAATGGATGTTTATTTTGTCTGGCATCAAAGAAGGAAGTAGTTTACCATACATCAGCGTTTCGTTTTTTTTTTGTTTTTTTTTCCTCAATAAAATATAAATGAGCACAAGACTACATTTCTTATGTTACTGGATGTCAGTGGTCGGAGCAGATGATCTTATCCGTTACTGCGACAAGCCGGACAATAGAATTGTCAAATCCTCGCAGTTTTATTGATGAACCCAGATATTTCTCCATGGTGGGATTTCCCCAACTTTGGGAAAGTTTTGTACGTTCTTGATCGATCTCTTAGATGACAATTTCAGTCTGGTATGTAGTAGCTGTGATTTGATGCTGTCTGCTCCGTCATTGATAAATCTGAGATGTCTTTTAACGTGGAGGACGGTTACGTTTCATTGGGCTGTCGACCTTGAGACTTTGACATAAATCTTCCCATGGTACATTGCTTCTGCTTACAGCATTGGCCGCTTTCACGAGAAACTCAACCTTCGCTTGTGCACTTTTAACGACTTCTAATGTGTGGAAATGCTTCTCGTAAGCACTAGTTGTCATCGGGGGTTCTTTTGTTCTCGGGTTGACCTCATAAACAAGTACAGTAAAGTCTCGATTATCCGGAATGCTCGGGGAAGAACCCATTCTGGATAATTGAATTTTTCTGGATAATCGAGAGTAAGAAAACCAAACTCAAATTTATGAAAAAAACATGATTGAAAAATTGCAATGCTCAGAAATATTTAAATTCGTGTGACATTCACTAGCTTTCTCTATCAACATGGGTCCTGATATTGGCATTCCTTTTCTTCTTCTTTCTAAAAACCACACATAAAGGACGTCGTCGAGTTTTTCAAATTTTGGCCGTTTCATACTTCGTCTCTGGTGTATATTGTTGCTGCTTTCAGACTCCGACGCAAACTTAAACAACTCATCTTTTTGATTTCGTATGTCATATAATGTTGAAGAGGCTATGCCAAATTCAGTCATCAAAACGTTGCGATTAACGCCTTTTTCAAGTCTACTAGCGATTTCAATCTTCTGGTTCAGTGTCAATACAGTTCGCTTGCATTTACCTTTGCGGGAAATTGAGGTGTGGTTTGCACTCGCAGAGGCCATTATTTAACACAAAAATGTATTCCGTTAAAAAGTATGCACACATGCGTTTATAGCATATCATGTATAATTTATACTGATGGAACGAATTTCAGCTTGCACAAATGTCTGAGACAAACTAACGTCAAACTCTGTATCTTACTCTTTTGAATTTCCAGTCGGTAATTTTTGAACCCCTCCCCCTTTCTTCTCACCATCTCTATGTCACTGCACGCCGGCTGCTCAACCTTTGATTTATAATCATCAAAGTTATGGGCTCTTCAATTTTCACAAACAATACGTCTGCTTCTAATGTTCGGTCAGACTGTCAAACGCCATATTTTTGACAAATTCATGACCAACTTTAGATCTAAAGCAGGCTATGAGAAAATTAAGCAAATTTGTAAAATCATGTAGATAAGTGTTTTTGGCACGACTAAGATTTCCCGACAAAAACATTTAGTCGGGGGAAAAAGTGAAGATATAGACTGTCTGTCGCTTTACTTGGAATATTTGGAGACACAATGTCTGGATTGAATAAAATATGTTCGCTCCTATTTGAAGTATATTACTGTAAATACACTATTGTAAACGCAATATTGTGTAATGATAGAGCCTGTAGAAGTAAGCGCAGCGCACAAACAGTGTTGTAGCGTTTTCGATTTCCGGATAAAGGCATTTAATTTAACTGAACAAAACATGATTCAAGCTTTCTCCCTATAATAATTAAAAAAAAAAAAAGTCCGTTAAATTGAGAATTCCGGATTATTGAGTACCGCATAATCGAGACTTTACTGTACATCAACGGTGTGTGCTTCCCCAGGAAAGGATGATGCAGAACATCAATGTAACTGAAGGCTGCATCAAGCACTTGAACGAATTTATGTCCTTAGTATTTTCAAACTATGGCAACACGTCTTCTTGTTCTCGAAAAGCTTCATTGATTGCAACAGCTATTTGGATGTTTTTCACTAGGGTATCAGCTCTCCACCTCGCTCTGTTCTCTCCCTTATAGACGGTTTTCATTTTGTTCCTCGTGTCCGCTGGTTTACACCTCATACTCACATGTGTTACAAGATCTACAAGCTTTGTTAAAACCTTCTCGCAGGGCGCAGCACCAGGCAGAGGCAGACTACATTCTGTCTGGCCTGTCCCCAGAGCTTCGTGGGCGAAAAAGTGTCCAAAGTATGTCTTCCCGGGGTTTTTGTTTCCCGTTAAGACAGCGCCTATTCTTGGATACAGGCGTGGTTTATTTTGGGAACTTGCTAAGACTATCAACCCATTGGTGCTTGTCTGTCAACCGCCTGTCAATTACCGTGAAGCCTTGACAACATCTGTCAATCACTGCTATTTACAAGCTGCCATTGACCTCCTAGACCAACCTTAATTTCCACCGAATTTACTTTAATGTCCCACTCTGTGGCTCCCTACCTTTTGATATACTCAGAGAGAATTGAACGTTTTCTACTGCAAACATCACAAGATGTCTCGACGTCTGGAATCCTCCTGTGCGTCGTGATTACGTAACATTGTAGGTTGGTTATCTCTGAATGTATCAGAGCCCGTCCAACGATATCATGGTCAAATGTGTGCCGACAGTCTAACCCCACCTAATCTCAAACACCTGTCCGTACTGAGTCCAACGCTATTCTCCGTTGCCTGACGTAACTTCCCCGGTTTAGTGTAAAATCTGTCGAGAACTTCAGCATTCAGATTGAACAACTGTCGTCTCCTCCATATCGAGAACTTCAGCATTCAGATTGAACACCTGTTGTCTTCTCTCTATCGAGAACTTCAACATTCAGATTGAACACCTGTTGTTTCCTCCCTACCGAGAGCTTCAACATTCAGATTGAACACCTGTTGTCTTCTCCTTACCGAGAGCTTCAACATTCAGATTGAACACCTGTTGTCTTCACCCTATCGAGAGCTTCAACATTCAGATTGAACACCTGTTGTCTTCTCCTTACCGAGAGCTTCAACATTCAGATTGAACACCTGTTGTTTCCTCCCTATCGAGAGCTTCAACATTCAGATTGAACACCTGTTGTTTCCTCCCTATCGAGAGCTTCAACATTCAGATTGAACACCTGTTGTTCCTCCCTATCGAGAGCTTCAACATTCAGATTGAACACATGTTGTTTCCTCCCTATCGAGAGCTTCAACATTCAGATTGAACACATGTTGTTTCCTCCCTATCGAGAGCTTCAACATTCAGATTGAACACATGTTGTTTCCTCCCTATCGAGAGCTTCAACATTCAGATTGAACACCTGTTGTCTCCTCCCTATCGAGAGCTTCAACATTCAGATTGAACACATGTTGTTTCCTCCCTATCGAGAGCTTCAACATTCAGATTGAACACATGTTGTTTCCTCCCTATCGAGAGCTTCAACATTCAGATTGAACACCTGTTGTCTCCTCCAGCTTAATCTCATAGCTTTGTTACGTCTCATCGTTCTAAGTTCAGTGGACTAGTTTACGCTTGCTAATTCTAAGTCTCCTTTGTTATTCTACACCAATCACAACTTATTCTTCCTCTCACGTTCATCATACTCTTCTTATATTCTTCCTTGATTCCCATTTTATCCTTCCTGGATCAGTCACACTATAACACTTAGACCTATCAGCACAATGTGACAAAGTTGTTGACTTGCTCTTAGACTTTAGACCTATCAGCACAATGTGACGAAGTTGTTGACTTGTTCTTAGACCTATCATCACAGTGTGACGAAGTTGTTGACTTGCTCTTAGACCTATCATCACAGTGTGACGAAGTTGTTGACTTGCTCTTAGACCTATCAGCACAGTGTGACGAAGTTGTTGACTTGCTCTTAGACCTATCATCACAGTGTGACGAAGTTGTTGACTTGCTCTTACACCTATCAGCAAAGTGTGACGTAGTTGTTGACTTGCTCTTACCTATCAGCAAAGTGTGACGTAGTTGTTGACTTGCTCTTACACCTATCAGCAAAGTGTGACGTAGTTGTTGACTGGTTCATAGACCTATCAGCAAAGTGTGACGTAGTTGTTGACTTGCTCTTAGACCTATCAGCAAAGTGTGACGTAGTTGTTGACTTGTTCATAGACCTATCAGCAAAGTGTGACGTAGTTGTTGACTTGCTCTTAGACCTATCAGCAAAGTGTGACGTAGTTGTTGACTTGCTCTTAGACCTATCAGCAAAGTGTGACGTAGTTGTTGACTTGTTCATAGACCTATCAGCAAAGTGTGACGTAGTTGTTGACTTGCTCTTAGACCTATCAGCAAAGTGTGACGTAGTTGTTGACTTGCTCTTAGACCTATCAGCAAAGTGTGACGTAGTTGTTGACTTGTTCATAGACCTATCAGCAAAGTGTGACGTAGTTGTTGACTTGTCATAGACTATCAGCACAGTTTGACGTAGTGTTGACTTGCTCTTAGACCTATCAGCACAGTTGACGTAGTTGTTGACTTGCTCTTAGACCTATCAGCACAGTTTGACGTAGTTGTTGACTTGCTCTTAGACCTATCAGCACAGTTTGACGTAGTTGTTGACTTGTTCATAGACCTATCAGCACAATGTGACGTAGTTGTTGACTTGCTCTGACACCTATCATCACAGTGTGACGTAGTTGTTGACTTGCTCTTAGACCTATCATCACAGTGTGACGTAGTTGTTGACTTGCTCTTAGACCTATCATCACAGTGTGACGTAGTTGTTGACTTGCTCTTAGACCTATCATCACAGTGTGACGTAGTTGTTGACTTGCTCTTAGACCTATCATCACAATGTGACGTAGTTGTTGACTTGCTCTGACACCTATCATCACAGTGTGACGTAGTTGTTGACTTGCTCTTAGACCTATCATCACAGTGTGACGAAGTTGTTGACTTGCTCTTAGACTATCATCACAGTGTGACGAAGTTGTTGACTTGCTCTTAGACCTATCAGCACAATGTGACGTAGTTGTTGACTTGCTCTTAGACCTATCAGCACAGTGTGACGAAGTTGTTGATTTGCTCTTAGACCTATCATCACAGTGTGACGTATTTGTGTAACTATAAGTACAGTAGAATTTGGTTATAATAAGATCTTCGGGACAATCGAAATACTGTTGTTATAAGCGCATGTCGTTATATCAGATTTATGTTTAATAATAGGGGAATGTACTAGGTAAACAAATAATTAGCTCTGAAAAAGGTTGGACGTGCTGAGCAATTACCCACAACATGTGCGATACTGCTACATGTGCCAATAATTTCCTGTCCAGCTTGTGCATCTTTGTTCAAATATTGACTTTGTCATTCATGACTTTTAGTTAAACTTCTACTCTGTCGGCAGTATTCTTAGATAGAAACCTGGCTTCTCAAATGTTTCTATTGCGAGCAGGGGCAGCTTGTCACCATTCATGCTGGTAGCGATCACAATAGAAATTGTGTCTTTTGGGACATACACATAAAAGAGACCTATCTTGTGCGCGCTGTAGATATTCTTTGGTTCAAATTGCTTGAGAGCTTCCTGTATCCTGTAGTTCACTTTGCTTCAACGTATCAGTTGTTTCCTTTGAAGCTGACCCAGCCTGACCGACCACTTTCATTACAATTGCATGTCGCACTTTGGATCAGTTCAACCGACCGTACAAAGGCTATAGTTGCTACATGTGTCACCTAGACTCTCTGCTTTTTCCCTTTTCAAAAATGGATGGCTCCTGAAATCGGAGTATTCTTGCTGTGAGCTTGCTGGAGCCATTATACAAAGTCACGGAGTCAAACAACTTCATCATCGGCTTCGAATTTGATTTGTATATTCTAGCCAAAACCACCACTTGTAAACGCCATGTTTCTGTTTCAGGATGTGGTGTGCTTAAGAGAATATCATGCTCCCTGCATATTCGTGTGCTTTTGATTTTAACTTTTTGTCCACTTTCTCTACCAACACCATTTTCGTTTCAAGTGATATGCACTAATGTTTTTTACCAGTACTGGAAGCCATCGCCAGAAGAAATTCAAGGATTTGAGAAAAGTACACACCGTTAACAGTTCGTTTTTTTGTGTGGGCAAATTTACAAAATGCGCTGTAGTCGATTTTCAGGCACGGTAATATCATTATAAAGGTTTTTTTTTAAATATAAGATAAAGAAGAAATGTTAAAACTATCGTTATAACGTGATTCTCGTTATATAGGGGACTGCTGTTTTATCGGGATTCTCGTTATATCGGGGACTGCTGTTTTATCGGCATTCTCGTTATATCGGGGACTGCTGTTTTATCGGGATTCTCGTTATATCGGGGACTGCTGTTTTATCGGGATTCTCGTTATATCGGGGACTGCTGTTTTATCGGCATTCTCGTTATATCGGGGACTGCTGTTTTATCGGGATTCTCGTTATATCGGGGGCTGTTGTTTTATCGGGATTCTCGTTATATCGGGGACTGCTGTTTTATCGGGATTCTCGTTATATCGGTCTGGTTATACGTTGATTCTACTATATGGGATGTGAAACATTCGGCGAGCAGCTAGACAAGTGTGTGTGTGTGTGTGTGTGTGTGTGTGTGTGTGTGTGTGTAGGTAGTGACGTTTTGTAATCCTTCCTTATGGCTTTCACCGATGATTACTAAAGGAGTCGATAGTTCTCTTTGTCATTCGTCCTTAAAAAGACGTTATGTGGGCGTAAAAACGCTGTGTTGTGCTTTCTTTGAGTCATTCAGCCCAACACATCCGACTTCAGCACGATATTTTTAGTACCGGGTTGCCTTCCCTCTGCAATCCCTCCCTGCCTGGTCATACTGGACGGGTTAGTCTTTACTAGAGGCACAGCTTAGGGTTTGAGTAGGATCTAGATGGTTCTGGTTCACCGATCCTGGCTCAAACCATCAGCTACGAGTCGCTGGCCAGCTCTTTTGCTGTCTTGCAACTCGGAGAGAGTAAAGAAGAAAATAAATGAATGATCAGTGCTAAGATCAATATGACAAGGATAAGATCATAAATGTAGCGTTCCCTCCCTTTACGCCGACATGCCAGACAAGGTTTGATTTGGACGAGTTCTTGTTCGGCATCAGAAAGGAACAATCAGATGGGCTGTAATGGCTGATGTTGATCTCATCAACTGCAAGATGCTGTTTCCTGCGCAGTTTCTCTCTGGGTTAAATCTGCCAATACTGTAATAACAAATCCGGCAACTGAAAGGCAGTCTACGTTATGAGGTCTTACCTCTTTTTTCTTGTGTCTTTTATCTTCAGACTCTGACTTTATTTCATTTTTAAAAATTCTGCCTTGTTTTATTTGTGTTCTTCATCTTCTATCATCATCCGAAAGGTTCTCAAGGCTATATCATTTATGAGGAATCCATGAACGGGTGCCTTGCATGCATCTTTGGTGTTCATGTTTATTTCGTGTCATTTCAAAACTGTTTTGTTACTTTACTAAATGTTGTGTTAGCTTACTAAATGTTGTGTTACTTTACTAAATGTTGTGTTAGTTTACTAAATGGTGTGTTAGCTTACTAAATGTTGTGTTAGCTTACTAAATGTTGTGTTACTTTACTAAATGCTGTGTTAGCTTACTAAATGTTGTGTTCGTTACTAAATGCTGTGTTAATTTACTAAATGTTGTGTTCGTTTACTAAATGGTGAGTTAGTTTACTAATGTTGTGTTAGTTTACTAAATGCTGTGTTACTTTACTAAATGTTGTGTTCGTTTACTAAATGCTGTGTTAATTTACTAAATGTTGTGTTAGTTTACTAAATGGTGTGGTAGTTTACTAAATGTTGTGCTAGTTTACTAAATGTTGTGTTCGTTTACTAAATGGTGTGTTAGTTTACTAAATGGCGTGTTAGTTTACTAAATGTTGTGTTAGTTTACTAAATGGTGTGTTAGTTTAATAATGTTGTGTTAGTTTACTAAATGTTGTGCTAGTTTACTAAATGTGTGTTAGTTTACTAAATGTTGTGCTAGTTTACTAAATGGTGTGTTAGTTTACTAAATGGTGTGTTAGTTTACTAAATGTTGTGTTAGTTTACTAAATGTTGTGCTAGTTTACTAAATGTTGTGTTAGTTTACTAAATGTTGTGCTAGTTTACTAAATGTTGTGTTAGTTTACTAAATGTTGTGCTAGTTTACTAAATGTTGTGTTAGTTTACTAAATGTTGTGCTAGTTTACTAAATGGTGTGTTAGTTTACTAAATGGTGTGTTAGTTTACTAAATGTTGTGTTAGTTTACTAAATGTTGTGCTAGTTTACTAAATGTTGTGTTAGTTTACTAAATGTTGTGCTAGTTTACTAAATGTTGTGTTAGTTTACTAAATGTTGTGCTAGTTACTAAATGTTGTGTTAGTTTACTAAATGTTGTGCTAGTTTACTAAATGTTGTGTTAGTTTACTAAATGTTGTGCTAGTTTACTAAATGGTGTGTTAGTTTACTAAATGGTGTGTTAGTTTACTAAATGTTGTGTTCGTTTACTAAATGCTGTGTTAATTTACTAAATGTTGTGTTAGTTTACTAAATGGTGTGGTAGTTTACTAAATGTTGTGCTAGTTTACTAAATGTTGTGTTCGTTTACTAAATGGTGTGTTAGTTTACTAAATGGCGTGTTAGTTTACTAAATGTTGTGTTAGTTTACTAAATGGTGTGTTAGTTTAATAATGTTGTGTTAGTTTACTAAATGTTGTGCTAGTTTACTAAATGTTGTGTTAGTTTACTAAATGTTGTGCTAGTTTACTAAATGGTGTGTTAGTTTACTAAATGATGTGTTAGCTTACTAAATGTTGTGTTAGTTTACTAAATGTTGTGCTAGTTTACTAAATGTTGTGTTAGTTTACTAAATGTTGTGCTAGTTTACTAAATGTTGTGTTAGTTTACTAAATGTTGTGCTAGTTTACTAAATGTTGTGTTAGTTTACTAAATGTTGTGCTAGTTTACTAAATGTTGTGTTAGTTTACTAAATATTGTGCTAGTTTACTAAATGGTGTGTTAGTTTACTAAATGGTGTGTTAGTTTACTAAATGTTGTGTTAGTTTACCAATCATACAATACCAACCATGCAATATCAACCACATATAATACGAAACATACAATACTAACGTAAACAATACCAACCACTTAACACCAACCATGCAGTACCGCCCACGAAATACCAACCATGCAGTACCAACCACGAAATACCAACCATACAATACTAAAATAGAAATTCCAAGCACAGAATACCAACGAAGCAATTCCAACAATACAATAGTAAAGTTGCCGCAGGTGACTTGACGATGACTAACGGCATGAGTCACGTGGTAATGTCAGTTCAACCTGTACAGGCAAGAATGTATCAGTCCAGACATCAGCCAGTTGAAGAGAGGAGAATCATGGATGGGGCAGGCCGTGGATAGTTCAAGAGAGGAGAATCATGGATGGGGCAGGCCGTGGATAGTTCAAGAGAGGAGAATCATGGATGGGGCAGGCCGTGGATATAGTTCAAGAGAGGAGAATCATGCATGGGGCAGGCCGTGGATATAGTTCAAGAGAGGAGAATCATGGATGGGGCAGGCCGTGGATATAGTTCAAGAGAGGAGAATCAAGGATGGGGCAGGCCGTGGATATAGTTCAAGAGAGGAGAATCATTGATGCGGCAGGCCGTGGATATAGTTCAAGAGAGGAGAATCATGCATGGGGCAGGCCGTGGATATAGTTCAAGAGAGGAGAATCATGGATGGGCAGGCCGTGGATATATTTCAAGAGAGGGAGAATCAAGGATGGGGCAGGCCGTGGATATAGTTCAAGAGAGGGAGAATCAAGGATGGGACAGGCCATGGATATAGTTCAAGAGAGGAGAATCAAGGATGGGGCAGGCCGTGGATATAGTTCAAGAGAGGAGATTCATTGATGGGGCAGGCCGTGGATATAGTTCAAGAGAGGAGATTCATGGATGGGACAGGCCATGGATATAGTTCAAGAGAGGAGATTCATGGATGGGACAGGCCATGGATATAGTTCAAGAGAGGAGATTCATGGATGGGACAGGCCGTGGATGTAGTTCAAGAGAGGAGATTCATAGATGGGACAGGCCGTGGATATAGTACCAGAGAGGAGATTCATGGATGGGACAGGCCGTGGATATAGTTCAAGAGAGGAGATTCATTGATGGGGCAGGCCGTGGATATAGTTCAAGAGAGGAGATTCATGGATGGGACAGGCCATGGATATAGTTCAAGAGAGGAGATTCATGGATGGGACAGGCCATGGATATAGTTCAAGAGATGAGAATCATGGATGGGACAGGCCATGGATATAGTTCAAGAGAGGAGAATCATGGATGGGACAGGCCGTGGATATAGTTCAGTGGATGTGTTGATTGAGGACATAAAACACGGGGAAGAATGAGTACGAGTGACGTCAGAGTGCAATACGTATTTTCTCGTCGTCATCACGGTGGACAGAATGTAGACAAACAAAACCCATTGGTTATTGAGGCAGAACTGCAGGCCTTCAATTTCGAGAACTTTTCTGTGAGTGACGCATTCATTTATACAGATGGGTCTGTTATTTACACAGATGGGTCTGTTATTTACACAGACGGGTCTGTTATTCGACACGTTCGGAGCTCGTAGACTTTCGCGACTCATATTGTAGGCAGAACTGTGAAGGAAGATAGTGTTGCTTTTACGCTGACTACAAGTAGTGTAACCATAGAAATTATGGCTGTTGCAAAAGTATTAGCTTGTCTTCAGACGCAGTCTTATGCATTATGTGTGTTTCCTCGGCGACTCGATGAGTGTGCTCAGAAAGGTCTCAACTGGCTGTGCTCAACTGCAATGGTTGGAGTCTCTAATGAGGCCTGTTCTAATGAGGCCTGTTCTAATGAGGCCTGTTCTATGAGGCCTGTTCTAATGAGGCCTGTTCAAATGAGGCCTGTTATAATGAGGCCTGTTCTAATGAGGCCTGTTCTAATGAGGCCTGTTCTAATAAGGGTCTGCTTCATTTATGTGCCAGACAATCGGGGTACGAGGTAAAGACATAACCGTGCTGACAGACTTGCTAGTTTCTCTGATTATGATTGCGGAAGGGTAATGGACCGCTTGATCATTCTGAAAGCTCCCAGGGACGCTGGACATAAAAATGAGCATGATATCGCCACCATCAATAGACTTCAAAAATATCACGTCAAGGTGGGAGATGCCAGGCGGGAGCGCTACGCAAGAATAAAAAAAAAGACTTGTCAATTAACACAGCACCGATGACGTCAGTCGCTACACGTTGAGGGATATTCTACAGAATAGATCTGAACACTTATGCACTTGTCAATTAACTCAGCACCGGTGACGTCAGTCGCTACACGTTGAGGGATATTCTACAGAATAGATCTGAACACTTATGCACTTATCAATTAACACAGCACCGGTGACGTCAGTCGCTACACGTTGAGGGATATTCTACAGAAGAGATCTGAACACTTATGCACTTATCAATTAACACAGCACCGGTGACGTCAGTCGCTACACGTTGAGGGATATTCTACAGAATAGATCTGAACACTTATGCACTTGTCAATTAACACAGCACCGGTGACGTCAGTCGCTACACGTTGAGGGATATTCTACAGAAGAGATCTGAACACTTATGGACTTGTTAATTAACACAGCACCAGTGTCGTCAGTCGCTACACGTTGAGGGGAGATCTGAACACTGATGGACTTGTCAATTAACTCAGCACCGGTGACGTCCGTCAGTCGCTACACGTTGAGGGGAGATCTGAACACTGATGGACTTGTCAATTAACACAACACCGATGACGTCCGTCAGTCGCTACACGTTGAGGGGAGATCTGCGCACTGATGGACTTGTTAATTAACACAACACTGGTGACGTCAGTCGCTACACGTTGAGGGGAGATCTGAGCACTGATAGACTTGTCAATTAACTCAGCCCCGATGTCGTCAGTCGCTGCACGTTCAGGGGAGATCTGAGCTCTGATGGACTTGTTAATTAACTCAGCACCGGTGACGTCAGTCGCTACACGTTGAGGGGAGATCTAAGCACTGATGGACTTGTCAATTAACACAACACTGGTGTCGTCAGTCGCTACACGTTGAGGGGAGATCTGAGCACTGATGGACTTGTCCTAGTGTGCAATGATGATGACATGTGGACTAAACTAATCATCATCACATCATGACGACCAAAATTAGGTCACTTGTCAATATTTGTCCCGCATTTCAATTCGTCGATTCTGACATCTACCTCTTGATTGCAATATATTTTGAAATCTACACTGTCTTATATTTCTGCCATTCTCCCGGCCGTTCTCGAGACCCGCTTACAGAGAATCGTTTACGGCGTGCATCTGTACCAGGCAGAAGTCTTGATGGAATCGTCACTTTTCCAAGTTATTAGCTCTAAACCCACAAGGCGGAGTCTTTTCCCCAACACTTTAATTTTCATAATGACATCGTAATGGACATTCCACTAAGAATACACTCAGCAATATACGCAGATGATCTGGCGTTATGGACTCGCGAAGAAAGTATGTAGTATGTCGAAAGTATATAGCTGGACCCAGGATGCAAGATGCCCTAGGTGAACTTGAAAAATAGACGAACACCTGGTTCTTACCAATCAACGAAAAAAAAACTATATATACAATTTTCAGCCTATCAAGAAACACACTCTCTGCAAACTTGAAGATAAAAGACCATACTCTCCCTATTGACCAAAACACAACATATCTTGGCGTCACCATGAATCGCAGAATGACTTGGAAAAATCAGATAGACAGAGCAAGGAAAAAATCCAGAAAACGAACAAATATTTTGAAGAAATTGGCAGGAACGGACTGGGGGCAGACAGCAATATTTTGAAAAGACTATGCGTAGGAAGAGTCAGACCAGTTCTAGAGTATGGAGTCACAACCTGGTTTCCAAATCACACCGTAGCAAAATTAACAGAACACAGAACCAAGCTGGCCGTATCATCACTGGTGCTATGAAATCTACACCTATCAAGACTCTATAAACAGTAACAGGTTTACAACCCTTAGATGACAGACGGGTCACTAAAGTATTGCAACAAGCGGAGAAATATAGAAGGCTCCTTAGCCACTCCATGCACCAAAGAATAACTGATTCCGGAATTGTACGACTAAAGAGGAGCAACTTCGCTGCAATTGCCAATGAACTAACTACTGGAGACCCGGTACTTTCCCAAACAATATCGAAATATTGGGTCCACCTGATATGTCTCGTCATGGAAAACATGAAATAACAATACTATATGCTCTAAAAAGCCCCAAGAACAATGAACTAGATGACTTGAGAACAACCCTGGACCAACTATGCAATAACTTCCAGAGGGTAGTAAATCAGAGGATACCATCACACTGTAATATACACGGGAACGAACGCGCAGACAAATTAGCTAAAGAGGGAGGGAGATTACCACAAGAGAACCATCCACTCTGTTATGATGAAGCCAAATCCATCCTCAAGGGTCAGTTCCATGAAAAATAGAAACGAGAACACCCAAAGCATAACGAGAGTGATGGATACCACCAACTATCAAGGTGGGATCAAGTCATCTTACTTCGCCTACGCACTGGCCACAATAGAATGAGAAATCACATGTTCACCAAATTCAAAATAGGTACAACCAGCCTATGCCACTGTACACTGGACAATATGACTACAAAACATGTTCTACAGGATTGCCCCCAGTACACAGACCTGAGAAGAGCAATGTGGTCCACACCCACCTCCCTGGAGAAAAACTAAATGGGGCAATCGATTCGCTTAAACAGACAGCTGACTTTTCATGAGAGAGTCCGGAATCCTACTCTGATTGAGTCTTGATCGCAGGGAGATAGATAGCTAGATAGATAGACAGACAGACAGACAGACAGACAGACAGACAGACAGACAGACAGATAGATAGATAGATAGATAGATAGATAGATAGATAGATAGATAGATAGATAGATAGATAGATAGATAGATAGATAGATAGATAGATAGAGATAGAGATAGAGAGAGAGATAGAGAGAGAGAGTGAGAGAGAGAGAGAGAGAGACCTCTAGCGTGACCTTTTACCTGGGTTGTTTGAAGCTGAAAAACTTCGGTGAACTCAAGCTTGATCTACGGACATGGAGCTACTTCCATCTGATTGGTCATTCATTTATCGATTCCATTAAATTAGCGCCTTCTAGCACGGCACAGCTTTACAGAGGCGTAATTTTTAACTTCTGACTTTTGGGGTTGGTAAGTTCACACCCCCCCCCCCCCTCCCCCCCATGTCATCCCCTCCAAGATGTACATTGTCAAGATGTAGAAACTTTACAAATAAAGAAAAGACGGCAACAGTTACCTCAAACTTCAGCAAGCTGTCGACATCCTCTCTAAAGTTAAATATATCCTTGACCTTTGAGTGTTGAATAGCCAGAGCTTCAAGGACGCCAAATTTACCTTGACCGAAGGGGGCGTTCTCCATGTCTCCCTGGAAACAAAAAGACATTCGTCACTCATCGTAAACACTTACCCTATGGATGCTTGTTTCTGATCTTGGCCGATACTGAGACCAACATGTCAAGTAATGACAAACGCTATCGAGAAAAACAAAACGACACAAATTATATAATTAGTGATGGAACATTGGAATTCCGCGAATCTTCAAAGAGATTCAAGACTCGAAAACTTCAATGACGTGCAACAGAAGTTTCCACTAAGGAAAAACAAAACAAAAACGGCGATTGCAGCAATGTCAGTGTTATCGGAGTGCCACTGACTGCTTTCTGTACGCGATGTCTAGCGAAGTCTTTGACAACTTTCTCGAATCAGACATTGTCGTGCGCTGCGTTCTCTCGAAAATTCTGCTACTGCTACTGTTACTGTTACTGCTACTGTTACTGTTACTGCTACTGTTACTGTTACTGCTACTGTTACTGCTACTGTTACTGTTACTGCTACTGCTACTGTTACTGCTACTGTTACTTTTACTGTTACTGCTACTGTTACTACTACTGTTACTGCTGCTGTTACTGTTACTGCTACTGTTACTGCTACTGTTACTGCTACTGTTACTACTACTGCTACTGCTACTGTTACTGCTACTACTACTGCTACTGCAACTACTACTGTTACTGCTACTACTACTGTTACTGCTACTACTACTGTTACTGCTACTACTACTGCTACTATAATGTTACTGTTACTGCTACTATTAATGTTACCACTACTACTGTTACTGCTACTGCAACTATTAATGTTACTGTTACTGTTACTACTACTGTTACTGCTACTACTACTGTTACTACTACTGTTACTGCTACTACTACAGTTACTGCTACATCTACTGTTAATGTTACTGTTACTACTACTGTTACTGCTACTACTACTGTTACTGCTACTACTACTGCTACTGCTACAGTTACTGCTACTGTTACTGCTACTACTACTACTGTTACTACTACTACTACTGTTACTGTTACTGCTACTGTTACTGTTACTGCTACTACTACTGTTACTGCTACTGCTACTGTTACTGCTACTACTGCTACTGTTACTGCTACTGCTACTGTTACTGCTACTACTACTACTGTTACTGCTACTACTACTGTTACTGTTACTACTACTGTTACTACTACTGTTACTACTACTGTTACTGCTACTACTACTGTTACTGCTACATCTACTATTAATGTTACTGTTACTGTTACTACTACTGTTACTGCTACTAGTACTGTTACTGCTACATCTACTACTACTGTTACTGTTACTACAACTACTGTTACCACTACTACTGTTACAGCAACTGCTACTATTAATGTTACTGTTACTGTTACTACTACTACTGTTACTGCTACTATTAATGTTACTGTCACTGTTACTACTACTGTTACTGCTACAACTACTGTTACTGCTACTACTACTGTTACTGCTACTATTAATGTTACTGTTACTGTTACTACTACTTCTGTTACTGCTACTACCACTGTTACTGTTACTACTACTACTGTTATTGCTACTTCTACAGTTACTGCTAGTGTTACTGTTACTGCTGCTGCTACTGCAACTGTTACTGCTGCTGCTAGTGTTACTGCTACTACAACTGCTACTACCACTGTTACTGCCACTACTACTGCTACTACTACTGTTACTGCTACTTCCACTACTACTACTACTGTTACTGCTACTGCTAGTGCTACAACTACTGTCATTACTGCTGCTACTACCACTATTACTGCTACTACTACTGTTACTGCTACTACTACTGTTACTACTACTACTGTTACTGCTACTGTTACTGCTACTGTTGCTACTATTGCTTTGACAACGTGAGAACCTCTGCTCTAAAGATGAACACATTGTTTGACCTTTCCTGAAGCCCGTCTATAGAGCTCTAAAAAGGAGGGAGGCGCATAGAGTTAGACTAGTGTCACACAGTCACGTGACTGTCTTGTTAAAATGATTGTTCCCCCACCGCCCTCCAACAAAAGTAAAGTCGTTATTCTTATCGGCCCTTGTACACAAGAACTGACTAGGCAAACAAAAGCCTCATAGACAGGCTTATCGTTCCTCATATTGGCAAGTTCACTTCTGTCCCGGCCCAACTCTACAGTGATCCCTATATTTTATTGAACGGAGACACGTTTTTGGTGTACACATAATAATGGTCCATCCTCCCGGCAACGGAATGAAAACCACTAAAACCCTAGTCAAAGCAACACTTCAAACATTGACAGTACAAACACTGCAACCAAACCAACATTACAAACACTGACAGTACAAGCACTGCAGCCATCATGGGGCGCATTCTTAGTGTGTTAGTTTACTAACGTCACTATTAGCACCCGTCATGGTGGCTGTAGCGAGGACACGTTGTTACCTGCCACTTATTTCATGGTTAGATGTAGTCTTGGAAGACGGGCCCAGGCTTTGGGACATCCCTGATGATGCACTCAGGAGAAGGAACTAGTTCTAGCCGTGAGACTTCCCTGATGATGCACTCAGGGAGAAGGAACTAGTTCTAGCCGTGAGACTTCCCTGATGATGCACTCAGGAGAAGGAACTAGTTCTAGCCGTGAGACTTCCCTGATGATGCACTCAGGAGAAAGAACTAGTTCTAGCCGTGAGACTTCCCTGATGATGCACTCAGGAGAAGGAACTAGTTCTAGCCGTGAGACTTCACTGAGGATGCACTCAGGAGAAGGAACTAGTTCTAGCCGTGAGACTTCCCTGATGATGCACTCAGGAGAAAGAACTAGTTCTAGCCGTGAGACTTCCCTGATGATGCACTCAGGAGAAGGAACTAGTTCTAGCCGTGAGACTTCCCTGATGATGCACTCAGGAGAAGGAACTAGTTCTAGCCGTGAGACTTCCCTGATGATGCACTCAGGAGAAGGAACTAGTTCTAGCCGTGAGACTTCCCTGATGATGCACTCAGGAGAAGGAACTAGTTCTAGCCGTGAGACTTCCCTGATGATGCACTCAGGAGAAAGAACTAGTTCTAGCCGTGAGACTTCCCTGATGATGCACTCAGGAGAAGGAACTAGTTCTAGCCGTGAGACTTCACTGAGGATGCACTCAGGAGAAGGAACTAGTTCTAGCCGTGAGACTTCCCTGATGATGCACTCAGGAGGAGGAACTAGTTCTAGCCGTGAGACTTCCCTGATGATGCACTCAGGAGAAGGAACTAGTACTAGCCGTGAGGCTTCCCTGATGATGCACTCAGGAGGAGGAACTAGTTCTAGCCGTGAGGCTTCCCTGATGATGCACTCAGGAGATGGAACTAATTCTAGCCGTGAGACTTCCCTGATGATGCACTCAGGAGGAGGAACTAGTTCCAGCCGTGAGACTTCCCTGATGATGCACTCAGGAGAAGGAACTAGTACTAGCCGTGAGGCTTCCCTGATGATGCACTCAGGAGATGGAACTAGTTCTAGCCGTGAGACTTCCCTGATGATGCACTCAGGAGAAGGAACTAGTTCTAGCCGTGAGGCTTCCCTGATGAGGTCTTTCATCGCTCCAGACCATCGTGTGGGATAACGATTTGAGCAAATTCATACAATTATATATTGCAGATGGTGAAAGTGAAGATTGCGTGCTGTCGCCCCGCACATGTGTAAAAATGTTAGTAGTTTTTATAGTACGTGCCTCCAATTAAGGAGGTCAGTTGTAGCTCAACGAGAACACGAAGTCCGGTACATCCCGTAGGCGCGTGTGACAGAACCTTGCGACAGAAGTTATACGCAAGCGTGGTACGAGAAGGCAGTGGACAGTGAATCAAAGTGTATTTAACTAGAAAGTTGATGGTGACGTCAGAAAGAATTTACCAGAGCTCTGTTATCAGGCCAAGTAATAAAGCTGTTGAGTGTATGTTTGTATAACAAGTTAAGGAGGTGTGTATGTATAACGAGTTGACAAGTTGTGTTTGTATAACAAGTTGAGATGTGTCTGTATAACGAGTTGACAAGGTGTGTTTGTATAACAAGTTAAGATGTGTCTGTATAACGAGTTGGGAAGGTGTGTCTGTATAACGCGTTGAGATGTGTCTGTATAACGAGTTGTGATGGTATGTCTACATAACGAGTTGACAAGGTGTGTCTGTATAACGAGTTGACAAGGTGTATCTGTATAACGAGTTGACAAGGTGTGTTTGTATAACGAGTTGACAAAGTGTATCTGTATAACGAGTTGACAAGGTGTGTTTGTATAACGAGTTGACAAGGTGTATCTGTATAACGAGTTGACAAGGTGTATCTGTATAACGAGTTGACAAGGTGTGTTTGTATAACGAGTTGACAAGGTGTATCTGTATAATGAGTTGACAAGGTGTATCTGTATAACGAGTTGACAAGGTGTGTTTGTATAACGAGTTGACAAGGTGTGTTTGTATAACGAGTTGACAAGGTGTATCTGTATAACGAGTTGACAAGGTGTGTTTGTATAACGAGTTGACAAGGTGTATCTGTATAACGAGTTGACAAGGTGTATCTGTATAACGAGTTGACAAGGTGTGTTTGTATAACGAGTTGACAAGGTGTATATGTATAACGAGTTGACAAGGTGTATCTGTATAACGAGTTGACAAGGTGTATCTGTATAACGAGTTGACAAGGTGTGTTTGTATAAGGAGTTGACAAGGTGTATCTGTATAACGAGTTGACAAGGTGTGTTTGTATAACGAGTTGACAAGGTGTATCTGTATAACGAGTTGACAAGGTGTGTTTGTATAACGAGTTGAGATGTGTCTGTATAACGAGTTGACAAGGTGTGTTTGTATAACAAGTTAAGATGTGTGTGTATAACGAGTTGGGAAGGTGTGTTTGTATAACAAGTTGAGATGTGTTTGTATAACGAGTTGACAAGGTGTGTTTGTATAACAAGTTGAGATGTGTCTGTATAACGAGTTGGGAAGGTGTGTTTGTATAACAAGTTGAGATGTGTCTGTATAACGAGTTGACAAGGTGTGTTTGTATAACAAGTTGAGATGTGTCTGTATAATGAGTTGACAAGGTGTGTTTGTATAACAAGTTAAGATGAGTCTGTATAACGAGTCTGAAGGTGTGTCTGTATAACGAGTTAACAAGGTGTGTCTGTATAACGCGTTGAGATGTGTCTGTATAACGAGTTGGAAAGGTGTGTCTGTATAACGCGTTGAGGGGGTGTGTCTGTATAACGCGTTGAGGTGTGTCTGTATAACGCGTTGAGATGTGTCTGTATAACGAGTTGGGATGGTGTCTACATAACGAGTTGACAAGGTGTGTCTGTATAACGAGTTGACAAGGTGTATCTGTATAACGAGTTGACAAGGTGTGTTTGTATAACGAGTTGACAAGGTGTATCTGTATAACGAGTTGACAAGGTGTGTTTGTATAACGAGTTGACAAGGTGTATCTGTATAACGAGTTGACAAGGTGTGTTTGTATAACGAGTTAACACGGTGTATCTGTATAACGAGTTAACAAGGTGTGTCTACATAACGAGTTGACAAGGTGTATCTGTATAACGAGTTGACAAGGTGTATCTGTATAACGAGTTGACAAGGTGTGTTTGTATAACGAGTTGACAAGGTGTATCTGTATAACGAGTTGACAAGGTGTGTTTGTATAACGAGTTGACAAGGTGTATCTGTATAACGAGTTGACAAGGTGTGTTTGTATAACGAGTTAACAAGGTGTGTTTGTATAACGAGTTAACAAGGTGTATCTGTATAACGAGTTAACAAGGTGTGTCTGTATAACGAGTTAACACGGTGTATCTGTATAACGAGTTAACAAGGTGTGTCTACATAACGAGTTGACAAGGTGTATCTGTATAACGAGTTGACAAGGTGTATCTGTATAACGAGTTAACAAGGTGTGTCTGTATAACGAGTTGACAAGGTGTATCTGTATAACGAGTTAACAAGGTGTGTTTGTATAACGAGTTGACAAGGTGTATCTATATAACGAGATAACAAGGTGTGTCTGTATAACGAGCTGATAAGTTGTGTTTGAATACCGAGTTGAGAAGGTGTGTTTGTATACCGAGTTGAGAAGGTGTGTTTGTATAACGAGTTGAGAAGGTGTGTTTGTATAACGAGCTGATAAGGTGTATCTGTATAACGAGCTGATAAGGTGTGTTTGTATACCGAGTTGAGAAGGTGTGTTTGTATACCGAGTTGAGAAGGTGTGTTTGTATACCGAGTTGACAAGGTGTATCTGTATAACGAGTTAACAAGGTGTGTCTGTATAACGAGTTAACACGGTGTATCTGTATAACGAGTTGAGAAGGTGTATCTGTATAACGAGTTAACAAGGTGTGTCTACATAACGAGTTGACAAGGTGTATCTGTATAACGAGTTGACAAGGTGTATCTGTATAACGAGTTAACAAGGTGTGTTTGTATAACAAGTTGACAAGGTGTGTTTGTATAACGAGTTGATAAGGTGTATCTGTATAACGAGTTGACAAGGTGTGTTTGTATAACGAGTTAACAAGGTGTATCTGTATAACGAGTTAACAAGGTGTATCTGAATAACGAGTTAACAAGGTGTGTCTGTATAACGAGTTAACACGGTGTATCTGTATAACGAGTTAACTAGGTGTGTCTACATAACGAGTTGACAAGGTGTATCTGTAAAACGAGTTGACAAGGTGTATCTGTATAACGAGTTAACAAGGTGTATCTGTATAACGAGTTAACAAGGTGTGTTTGTATAACGAGTTGACAAGGTGTATATGTATAACGAGTTAACAAGGTGTGTCTGTATAACGAGCTGATAAGTTGTGTTTGTATACCGAGTTGAGAATGTGTGTTTGTATACCGAGTTGAGAAGGTGTGTTTGTATAACGAGTTGAGAAGGTGTGTTTGTATAACGAGCTGATAAGGTGTATCTGTATAACGAGCTGATAAGGTGTGTTTGTATACCGAGTTGAGAAGGTGTGTTTGTATACCGAGTTGAGAAGGTGTGTTTGTATACCGAGTTGAGAAGGTGTGTTTGTATACCGAGTTGAGAAGGTGTGTTTGTATACCGAGTTGAGAAGGTGTGTCTGTATAACGAGTTGAGGGGGTGTGTCTGTATAACGAGCTGTCAACTCTCTATGAAACAAAAATACAACAAGAGAGTGCCACCATCAACTCTCTTAAAAACACAACAGGAGAGAGCTACACTCAACTGTATTATCCAACAAAACACAACAGGAGAGTGCCACCGTCAACTCTCTTATCCAACCAAAACACATCAGGAGAGTGCCACCATCAACTCTATTATACAACAAAAACACAACAGGAGAGTGACACCATGAACTCTCTTATACAACAAAAACACAACAGGAGAGTGCCGCCATCAACTCTCTTACTCAACAAAAACACGACAGAATAGTGCCACCATCAACTCTCTTATATAACAAAAACACAACAGGAGAGTGACACCATGAACTCTCTTATACAACAAAAACACAACAGGAGAGTGCCGCCATCAACTCTCTTACTCAACAAAAACACGACAGAAGAGTGCCACCATCAACTCTCTTATATAACAAAAACACGATAGAAGAGTGCCACCATCAACTCTCTTATATAACAAAAACACGACAGGAGAGTGCCACCATCAACTCTCTTATATAACAAAAACACGACAGGAGAGTGCCACCATCAACTCTCTTATATAACAAAAACACGACAGGAGAGTGCCACCATCAACTCTCTTATATAACAAAAACACGACAGGAGAGTGCCACCATCAACTCTCTTATATAACAAAAACACGACAGGAGAGTGCCACCATCAACTCTCTTATATAACAAAAACACGACAGGAGAGTGCCACCATCAACTCTCTTATATAACAAAAACACGACAGGAGAGTGCCACCATCAACTCTCTTATATAACAAAAACACGACAGAAGAGTGCCACCATCAACTCTCTTATATAACAAAAACACGACAGAAGAGTGCCACCATCAACTCTCTTATATAACAAAAACACGACAGAAGAGTGCCACCATCAACTCTCTTATATAACAAAAACACGACAGAAGAGTGCCACCATCAACTCTCTTATATAACAAAAACACGACAGAAGAGTGCCACCATCAACTCTCTTATATAACAAAAACACGACAGGAGAGTGCCACCATCAACTCTCTTATATAACAAAAACACGACAGAAGAGTGCCACCATCAACTCTCTTATATAACAAAAACACGATAGAAGAGTGCCACCATCAACTCTCTTATATAACAAAAACACGATAGAAGAGTGCCACCTTCAACTCTCGTATTCAACAAAAACCCGACAGAAGAGTGCCACCATCGACTCTCTTATTCAACAAAAACACGACAGGAGAGTGCCACCATCAACTCTCTTATATAACAAAAACACAACAGGGGAGTGCCACCATCAACTCTCTTATATAACTGTTTATCCTTGCTCTTGGAACGCACGGCTACTGCGGCATGACAGGAAACAAGAAGCGTCGAAGGCGTGCCATTTTATGGAGCCTGAGAAACTGAACACCAAAACAATAGCTGACAGATGAGCTGAGACTTCATAACGCGTTCTGTCACAGTCCGGCGACTCATCAAGTTTTATGACGTCATTATGGTCAGTCAAAACTGCCTGACGTTACTCTCACAGCGACGCCATCCTCTCATGTTCTCACTGGCTGCCCCCACTTCTCTCTGTCTCATCATAGCTTTCAACAAACTGTAGCCTGGGACGTTCCTTCATTGTGCGGGTGTTGGCCTATACTTTGGTCCCTTTAACAAGCCGTTTCATCTGTTTGTTCACACCCATCTATAGACTAACAGGCTATGGTTTGTTCACTGATTTCTACACATTCTTCTGTAAGGCCACTCCCCGTGACACGGATTGCTTCCCTTGTTTGTCTTGGCCAACATAAAGGCATGTTGACGCAGCCTTACAGCTGGCCTATCCGGCTGATCATGTAACTAGCTTTGCTTGATACACACAGACTAACAGATATACAGACAGTAATTGACAGATAGTCATACAGACAGACTGACAGATATACAGACAGTAATTGACAGATAGTCATACAGACAGACTGACAGATATACAGACAGTAATTGACAGATAGTCATACAGACAGACTGACAGATATACAGACAGTAATTGACAGATAGTCATACAGACAGACTGACAGAGACACAGACAGTAATTGACAGATAGTCATACAGACAGACTGACAGAGACACAGACAGTAATTGACAGACAGTCATACAGACAGACTGACAGAGACACAGACAGTAATTGACAGACAGTCATACAGACAGACTGACAGAGACACAGACAGTATTGACAGACAGTCATAGACAGACTGACAGAGACACAGACAGTAATTGACAGACAGTCATACAGACAGACTGACAGAGACACATACAGTATACAGTAATTGACAGATAGTCATACAGACAGACTGACAGAGACACATACAGTAATTGACAGATAGTCATACAGACTGACAGAGACACATACAGTAATTGACAGATAGTCATACAGACAGAATGACATAGACACATACAGTAATTGACAGATAGTCATACAGACAGAGACACATACAGTAATTGACAGATAGTCATACAGACAGACTGACAGAGACACATACAGTAATTGACAGATAGTCATACAGACAGACAGAGAAACATACAGTAATTGACAGATAGTCATACAGACTGACAGAGACACATACAGTAATTGACAGATAGTCATACAGACTGACAGAGACACATACAGTAATTGACAGATAGTCATACAGACTGACAGAGACAAATACAGTAATTGACAGATAGCCATACAGACAGACTCTGACAGAGACACATACAGTAATTGACAGATAGTCATACAGACAGACTGACAGATAAACATACAGTAATTGACAGATAGTCATACATACTGACAGAGACACATACAGTAATTGACAGATAATCATACAGACAGACTGACAGAGACACATACAGTAATTGACAGATAGTCATACAGACTGACAGAGACACATACAGTAATTGACAGATAGTCATACAGACAGACTGACTGAGAAGCATACAGTAATTGACAGATAGTCATACAGACAGACTGACTGAGAAACATACAGTAATTGACAGATAGTCATACAGACAGACTGACTTAGAAACATACAGTAATTGACAGATAGTCATACATACAGACTGACAGAGAAACATGCAGTAACTGACAGATAGTCATACAGACAGACTGACAGAGAAACATACAGTAATTGACAGATAGCCATACAGACAGAGTGACTGAGTGACAGAGAAACATACAGTAATTGACAGATAGTCATACAGACAGACTGACAGAGACACATACAGTAATTGACAGATAGCCATACATACAGACTGACAGAGAAACATACAGTAATTGACAGATAGTCATACAGACAGACTGACAGAGAAACATACAGTAATTGACAGATAGTCATCCAGACAGACTGACTTAGTGACAGAGAAACATACAGTAATTGACAGATAGTCATATAGACAGACTGACAGAGAAACATACAGTAATTGACAGATAGTCATACAGACAGACTGACAGAGAAACATACAGTAATTGACAGATAGTCATACAGACAGACTGACAGAGAAACATACAGTAATTGACAGATAGTCATACAGACAGACTGACAGATACAGTAATTGACAGATAGTCATACAGACAGACTGACAGAGAAACATACAGTAATTGACAGATAGTCATACAGACAGACTAACAGAGAAACATACAGTAATTGACATATAGTCATACAGACAGACTGACAGAGAAACATACAGTAATTGACAGATAGTCATACAGACAGACTGACAGAGAAACATACAGTAATTGACAGATAGTCATACAGACAGACTGACTGAGTGACAGAGAAACATACAGTAATTGACAGATAGTCATACAGACAGACTGACTGAGTGACAGAGAAACATACAGTAATTGACATATAGTCATACAGACAGACTGACTGAGTGACAGAGAAACATACAGTAATTGACAGATAGTCATACAGACAGACTGACTGAGTGACAGAGAAACATACAGTAATTGACAGATAGTCATACAGACAGACTGACTGAGTGACAGAGAAACATACAGTAATTGACATATAGCCATACAGACAGACTGACTGAGTGACAGAGAAACATACAGTAATTGACAGATAGTCATACAGACAGACTGACTGAGTGACAGAGAAACATACAGTAATTGACAGATAGTCATACAGACAGACTGACTGAGTGACAGAGAAACATACAGTAATTGACAGATAGTCATACAGACAGACTGACTGAGTGACAGAGAAACATACAGTAATTGACATATAGCCATACAGACAGACTGACTGAGTGACAGAGAAACATACAGTAATTGACAGATAGTCATACAGACAGACTGACTGAGTGACAGAGAAACATACAGTAATTGACAGATAGTCATACAGACAGACTGACTGAGTGACAGAGAAACATACAGTAATTGACAGATTTTATTCGCAGATGACCAATGCCTAATATATGAGGACGAAAACCTGCTACAACAGCATTTATCATCTCTAGATAAAAGCTGCACAAACTACAGTATGAAGATTAACACAGCAAAAACAGAGGCTATGAGAATAAGCAAATTAAGACACCCATTAAACATTAAGATCAAAGATAAAGAAATAAAACAAGTAGAGGAATTCAAGTATTTGGGCACAATGTTCACAGAAGATGGAAAACTAGACAGAGAAATTGACATGAGAATACAAAAAGCAAATGCTGTCACATACCAGCTTTCACCATTGCTAAGACATTCAAACATTTCTATGTCAGCTAAACAACAAATGATAAATAGCATTTTCATACCAACTTTGTGCTATGAAAGTCAAACATGGATCCTTTCTAAATCACAATTAAGAAAGATAAATACATGTGAGATGCGATGCTTGAGAAAAGTAACAAACAACACAGTTAGAGATAGAATACCAAATGAAACCATAAGAAAAATGGTAGGAACTAAACCCTGCCAAGAATATATAGAACAACAACAACTTAAATGGTTTGGCCACCTGGTCATAATGAATCCTCACCAATCACCATCAAGGGCGTTCTTCTCGAGAATGCATGGAAAAAGACCAAGAGGAAGACCCAGAAGAAGATGGATAGATGCAGTGATAGAGACATGTAACAACAAAGGAAAATCACTAATTCAATCAGTTCGAGCAGCTCAAGAACGACAAATGATATAAACCACGACACCTTTTAGGTATCAGTGAGAAATATAAAAGAAGAAGAAAGATTGACAGATAGTCATACAGGCAGACAGACTGGCAGAGAAACATACAGTAATTGACAGATAGTCATACAGACAGACTGACTGACAAAGAAACATACAGTAATTGACAGATAGTCATACAGACAGACTGACTGACAGAGAAACATACAGTAATTGACAGATAGTCATACAGACAGTCAGGCAGACAGATACACATGTTGAGAGCCATACAGGTAGGAAGCAAACAACAACAGAAAGGCTTACAGGCAGACATGGACAAATCTGGTAGTCAAACAGACAAACACAGAGCAGCAGAAAGCGGCAGGCAGACTGACAGGTATACAGACTGACAGGTATACAGACTGACGGGTATACAGACTGATACTATACAGACAAACTAACCGATATACAGACTGACAGGTATACAGATTGACAGGTATACGTACTGACAAGTATACAGACAGACTGACAGCTATACAGACAGACTAATTGACTGACATATACAACTGTATACTGACGTATACAGACATATGCAAATCGTCAGACAGAGACACGCAGGCAGAAAAACAACAGGGCGACACACAAGCTGCTGACATGAAGAGACATACTACAGACAGACAACAGACTCTGGATCGAGTGAGACGAACAAATAGATGGACAGACAGACTGGTACAAGACGGGAGACAAATAATAATCAATGAATATTATTCTAGAGGGAAACTTCCGAGGCGATAATCAGCGAATCAATTCAGAGGAAGAGGTATGTTTACAGCACTCGGAAAAATGGACAAATAATCAACAACAGAAAAAAAAATATGCACAAAAGCAGGATCAAACCCGTATTCAGTGGCACAGCGTCTTGCCACGAAAAGCCAATTAGCTTTTTTTCCAGATTTTTTTCTGTTGTTGATTATTTGTCAATTTTTCCGAGTGCTGTAGACATACCTCTTCCTCTGAATTGATTCGCTGGTACAAGACGGTATGGATGGACAGAGTGAGACGAACACATAGATGGACAAGCAGACTGATACAAGATGGTATGGATGGACAGAGTGAGAGATTGTTTATCAGGACAAAGAGATAAGTACAGACCTGCTGTTGGAACAGCCACTCCATGCAGCGTTTGACCTCTGAGCCAGCATTTCTCTCTGTAGAAGACCAGATCGAGGCAAACATTTCACCAACATTACACAATTATGGTGACCACAGTAAACCAAATGTAAATATTTTTGGTGACTAAATAAACAAAATGTAAACATTTTTAGTGACTAAATAAACAAAATGTAAACATTTTTGGTAACTAAATAAACAAAATGTAAACATTTTGGTGACTAAATAAACAAAATGTAAACATCTGCTATTCAGGGCTAAAACTAAGAATAACAAAATGTTACATCTTCTCAATATTTCTATATGGTGCAGAAACAAGGACACTAGACAAGAAAACAAGACAGAGAATTGAAGCCTTTGAAATGTGGATATATAGAAGAATAGATAGAATTGAAGGAAACGATGAAGTCTTAAAACAACTAAAAATGAAAAAAAGAACTACTAAACACAACTCAAACAAGACAAATGCGATTTTTGGGCCATGTTAAAAGACACAACAACCTGCTAAAAGTAATCCTGGAGGGAAAAATACAAGGTAAAAGAGGCAGAGGCAGACAAAAACTAACATGGACGAGTAACATCAAAAGATGGACAAACCAGCCTATGACAACGTGCACCACCAAAGCAAGAGACAGAGCAGAATGGCACTCCATGGTAGTCAACCTTCGTTGCGGAGATGGCACTCGATGATGAAACATTATTTGGTGACTAAATAAACAACAAAAGCAAACGTTGTAACAGTGTCTGGGAAGTTATCTCAACGTGGTAATGTTTTATCAGTGTCTGGGAAGTTATCTCAACGTGGTAATGTTTTATCAGTGTCTGGGAAGTTATCTCAACGTGGTAATGTTTTATCAGTGTCTGGGAAGTTATCTCAACGTGGTAATGTTTTATCAGTGTCTGGGAAGTTATCTCAACGTGGTAATGTTTTATCAGTGTCTGGGAAGTTATCTCAACGTGGTAATGTTTTATCAGTGTCTGGGAAGTTATCTCAACGTGGTAATGTTTTATCAGTGTCTGGGAAGTTATCTCAACGTGGTAATGTTTTATCAGTGTCTGGGAAGTTATCTCAACGTGGTAATGTTTTATCAGTGTCTGGAAGTTATCTCAACGTGGTAATGTTTTATCAGTGTCTGGGAAGTTATCTCAACGTGGTAATGTTTTATCAGTGTCTGGGAAGTTATCTCAACGTGGTAATGTTTTATCAGTGTCTGGGAAGTTATCTCAACGTGGTAATGTTTTATCAGTGTCTGGGAAGTTATCTCAACGTGGTAATGTTTTATCAGTGTCTGGGAAGTTATCTCAACGTGGTAATGTTTTATCAGTGTCTGGGAAGTTATCTCAACGTGGTAATGTTTTACCAGTGTCTGGGAAGTTATCTCAACGTGGTAATGTTTTATCAGTGTCGGTTCCAACAATCCGGCTTGCTCCTCCCCAACCCAAGAAGGCCACATTTGTTCAAGCAGCGAGGCCCAGGCCCGTCAGGTTCCGAGATGGCAAGTGTTTACCGAGAAGTGGCGAGGGTTTATGTGGGCTGGCACGACAATAATGATGACGTCAGTCACATGTAAGTAGTGGGTGGTGCTTTACCGCTACACGGTACTTCGTCAGCGGTCAAGGTCGCAATAGGATGCCGCTATTGTCTTTGAAATGCAATTGTTATCGTGGATATGAGTTATGTGTGGGTGTGGCAGTGCAAGGTCAAGTACGAGACTTGAATCGGCGTCTTAGCAAGCGAGTTTTCACCCACATGTGCTGGGCCGCCTATCCAGAAGTGTTCGGAGGCTTCTGGACAGTGTAGCTTCAAGCATTCAAACTCACGATGCGAGGCGGTATTCCCTACCTTCCCAGAGTACTATCCTAGTACCCATTTTTTCCAGCAGCTGGTTTGACCGCGGGGGTATTTTTTATCCAACCACAATTACAACTCACACTGTTTTCTGCGGGAATTGAACACGGGTTGTCCAAACGTCGGTAACCCAGTCGAGTGGTTTTCCCAATTATGCTATCGTATATTCAACACCAAAGTGTGACAATATATTCAACCCCAAAGTGTGACAATATATTCAGGCCTAAAGTGTGACAACATATTCAACCCCCAGAGTGTAACAACATATTCAACCCCAAAGTGTGACAAAATAATCAACCCCCAAAGTGTGACAACATATTCAGTCCCAAAGTGTGACAACATACTCAACCCCAAAAGTGTGACAACATACTCAACCCCCAAAGTGTGACAACATACTCAACCCCCAAAGTGTGACAACATATTCAACCCAAAGTGTGACAACATACTCAACCCCCAAAAGTGTGACTACATATTCAACCCCAAAGTGTGACAACATATTCAACCCAAAGTGTGACAACATAATCAACCTCCAAAGTGTGACAACGTACTCAACCCCCAAAAGTGTGACAACATACTCAACCCCCAAAAGTGTGACAACATACTCAACCCCCAAAAGTGTGACAACATATTCCACCCCCAAAAGTGTGACAACATACTCAACCTCCAAAGTGAGACAACATATTCAACCCCCCAAAGTGTGACAATATATTCAACCATCAAAAGTGTGACAACATACTCAACCTCCATAAGTGTGACAACATATTGAACCTCCAAAGTGTGACAACATATTGAACCTCCAAAGTGTGACAACATACTCAACTCCCAAAAGTGTGACAACATCCTCAACCCCCAAAAGTGTGACAACATCCTCAACCCCCAAAAGTGTGACAACATCCTCAACCCCCAAAAGTGTGACAACATCCTCAACCCCCAAAAGTGTGACAACATACTCAACCCCCAAAAGTGTGACATCTGCGGCAGTTGTGGAGAAGAGTTGGAATGAAAACAAGAAAAGGGGAGAGAGAAGGGGTGGTTGGGTAAGAAACAAAAAAAAAATCTGGGAAATAAGTGAGATTGTGGGTGGGCGACATGAATGTACTGCCTCGCCACATGTCTGGTCTTGAGAGGGCACCAAGTCCTAGGTACCCTAATGTTTTGTTATTTCTTTTACTTGAGTACAGAACTGTCTTGGCAAAGAGCCCAAACGTTTTTCATTTATTTTCTCAAAGTTGGAAAACCTGAACGTTTAAGGGAAGAGCTCAAACACTTTCTGTTAAATGTTTTATAGCAAGTGCAGCTAAACATGGACACAATGCAGCTTAACATGGGCACAGTGCAACTAAACATGGACATAGTGCAGCTAAACATGGACACAGTGCAGCTAAACATGGCCACAGTGCAGCTAAACATGGACACAGTTAAGATAAACATGGACACATTGAAGTTAAACATGGACACAGTGCAGCTAAACATGGGCACAGTGCAGTTAAACATGGACACAGTGAAGTTAAACATGGCCACAGTGCAGCTAAACATGGACACAGTTAAGATAAACATGGACACAGTGAAGTTAAACATGGACACAGTGCAGCTAAACATGGACACAGTGCAGATTAACATGGACACAGTGCAGCTAAACATGGACACAGTGAAGTTAAACATGGACACAGTGAAGCTAAACATGGACACAGTGAATCTAAACATGGCCACAGTGCAGCTAAACATGGACACAGTTAAAATAAACATGGACACAGTGAAGTTAAACATGGACACTGTACAGCTAAACATGGACACAGTGCAGATTAACATGGACACAGTGAAGCTAAACATGGACACAGTGCAGCTAAACATAGAGACAGTGAAGCTAAACATGGACACAGTGAAGCTAAACATGGATACAGTAAAGCTAAATATGGACACAGTAAAGCTAAACATGGACACAGTGCAGTTAAACATGGACACGGGTAAGTTAAACATAGACACAGTGCAGCTAAACAAGGACACAGTGAAGTTAAACTTAGAAACACTGCATCTAAACATGGACACAGTGAAGTTAAATATAGACACAATACAGCCAAACATGGACACAGTGAAGTTAAACATTTACACAGTGTAGCTAAACACGAACACAGTGAAGTGAAACATAGACACAGTACAGCAAAACATAGACAGTACTGCTAAATATAAACACAGTGAAGTTAAACATAGACACAGTATAGCTAAACATAGATACAGTGAGGTTAAACATAGACACAGTACAGCTAAACATAGACACAGAGAATATAAACACAGACACAGTACAGCTAACCAAAAGCACAGAGAAGTTAAACGTAGATAGTACAGCTAAACATTGACTCAATAAGTAAACTATAAACATAGTACATTGAAACATAGATAGTACAGTAAAAAAATGAGCACATAACAGTCAAACATAGACACAAACATAGACACAGTCAAACATAGACACAGAAAAGTCAAACACAAGAGTCAGGACACAAGCACAAATTTGGCAACTTTGCCATTTGTAAAACAGCTTCATGAACAAAGACAGAAAAGATTACAACCTGTAGAACAGTTTCATGGAACAAAGACAGAAAAGATTACAACTTGTAGAACAGCTTCATGGAACAAAGACAGAAAAGATTACAACCTGTAGAACAGCTTCATGGAACAGGCAGAAGAGATTATAACATGTAGAACAGTTTCATGGAACAAAGACAGAAAAGATTACAACTTGTAGAACAGTTTCATGGAACAAAGACAGAAAAGATTACAACTTGTAGAACAGCTTCATGGAACAAAGACAGAAAAGATTACAACTTGTAGAACAGCTTCATGGAACAAAGACAGAAAAGATTACAACCTGTAGAACAGCTTCATGGAACAAAGACAGAAAAGATTACAACCTGTAGAACAGCTTCATGGAACAAAGGCAGAAAAGATTACAACTTATAGAACAGTTTCATGGAACAAAGACAGAAAAGATTACAACCTGTAGAACAGCTTCATGGAACAAAGACAGAAAAGATTACAACTTGTAGAACAGCTTCATGGAACAAAGACAGAAAAGATTACAACCTGTAGAACAGCTTCATGGAACAAAGACAGAAAAGATTACAACTTGTAGAACAGCTTCATGGAACAAAGACAGAAAAGATTACAACTTGTAGAACAGCTTCATGGAACAAAGACAGAAAAGATTACAACCTGTAGAACAGCTTCATGGAACAAAGACAGAAAAGATTACAACCTGTAGAACAGCTTCATGGAACAAAGACAGAAAAGATTACAACTTATAGAACAGTTTCATGGAACAAAGACAGAAAAGATTACAACCTGTAGAACAGCTTCATGGAACAAAGACAGAAAAGATTACAACTTGTAGAACAGCTTCATGGAACAGAGACAGAAAAGATTACAACCTGTAGAACAGCTTCATGGAACAAAGACAGAAAAGACTACAACTTGTAGAACAGCTTCATGGAACAAAGACAGAAAAGATTACAACTTGTAGAACAGCTTCATGGAACAAAGACAGAAAAGATTACAACCTGTAGAACAGCTTCATGGAACAAAGACAGAAAAGATTACAACTTGTAGAACAGCTTCATGGAACAAAGACAGAAAAGATTACAACTTGTAGAACAGCTTCATGGAACAAAGACAGAAAAGATTACAACTTGTAGAACAGCTTCATGGAACAAAGACAGAAAAGATTACAACCTGTAGAACAGCTTCATGGAACAAAGACAGAAAAGATTACAACTTGTAGAACAGCTTCATGGAACAAAGACATAAAAGATTACAACCTGTAGAACAGCTTCATGGAACAAAGACAGAAAAGATTACAACCTGTAGAACAGCTTCATGGAACAAAGACAGAAAAGATTACAACCTGTAGAACAGCTTCATGGAACAAAGACAGAAAAGATTACAACTATAGAACAGTTTCATGGAACAAAGACAGAAAAGATTACAACCTGTAGAACAGCTTCATGGAACAAAGACAGAAAAGATTACAACTTGTAGAACAGCTTCATGGAACAGAGACAGAAAAGATTACAACCTGTAGAACAGCTTCATGGAACAAAGACAGAAAAGATTACAACTTGTAGAACAGCTTCATGGAACAAAGACAGAAAAGATTACAACCTGTAGAACAGCTTCATGGAACAAAGACAGAAAAGATTACAACTTGTAGAACAGCTTCATGGAACAAAGACAGAAAAGATTACAACTTGTAGAACAGCTTCATGGAACAAAGACAGAAAAGATTACAACCTGTAGAACAGCTTCATGGAACAAAGACAGAAAAGATTACAACCTGTAGAACAGCTTCATGGAACAAAGACAGAAAAGATTACAACTTATAGAACAGTTTCATGGAACAAAGACAGAAAAGATTACAACCTGTAGAACAGCTTCATGGAACAAAGACAGAAAAGATTACAACTTGTAGAACAGCTTCATGGAACAGAGACAGAAAAGATTACAACCTGTAGAACAGCTTCATGGAACAAAGACAGAAAAGATTACAACTTGTAGAACAGCTTCATGGAACAAAGACAGAAAAGATTACAACTTGTAGAACAGCTTCATGGAACAAAGACAGAAAAGATTACAACCTGTAGAACAGCTTCATGGAACAGAGACAGAAAAGATTACAACTTGTAGAACAGTTTCATGGAACAAAGACAGAAAAGATTACAACTTATAGAACAGCTTCATGGAACAAAGACAGAAAAGATTACAACCTGTAGAACAACTTCATGGAACAAAGACAGAAAAGATTACAACCTGTAGAACAACTTCATGGAACAAAGACAGAAAAGATTACAACCTGTAGAACAACTTCATGGAACAAAGACAGAAAATATTACAATTTGTAGAACAGCTTCATAGATAGTTTGTTGACGTCACACGTCATTCCGTGGGCTGGGCTCCATAAAGTGATGGAGAGCAATGCTCACGGTAGCCTTCAATGACGTCAACGTTGACGATGGAGCTCACAACGGATGTACCTGACAATCATTGACAGATGGCTCGGTCAAAGCCTCTTCTCATTAACAATAAGTGTCCAGAAAACTGTTATTCTAGGATAAGTAAACAGCACAATCACTAACATTAGCTATCTCGGATCTACTGTCACGGTCGCCCTCACATAACCTTGTATGGTAACCCGATTGTGTCAGTACAACAATTTAGCTCTCTTGAATCTACTGTCACGGTCGCCCTTACATAACCTTGTATGGTAACCCGATTGTGTCAGTACAACAATTTAGCTCTCTTGAATCTACTGTCACGGTCGCCCTCACATAACCTTGTATGGTAACCCGATTGTGTCAGTACAACAATTTAGCTATCTCGGATCTACTGTCACGATCGCCTTCTTCCTCGAGGAAGAACTGACACGACAGTCACACCATTTGTTAAATAAACAGATGTGGGTTAACTGACGTGATTTCAACCCCATCAACCATAGATGTGGTCACGGCAAGTCAAAGTAAGCAACCCAGATGTCCTGGAAAGTTCTGGATTCAATCCGTTATGACGTCACTCAGGTGTTGATTAGGGTGGCTAGAACGTGTCAGATGAATGGACAACAGTCGCACCGTCTAGCGAATATTGTATGGCGAACTTATAGATGGGAAGCGGTCAGCGGGTAGACTAAGACAGATACAAAGATGTCTGTACCCATGAGTGAACTCTTTGTTATTGGCTACTTAGACAGGATTACCGATTATGGTAAGGCAATTGTGAAGGAATTTATAAAAACAGGAACGGTGACACTGAAAAGAAATGAAGTCAAAGTTGGAATAGAACATAAACAAGAGAGAAGAAGCAAGAGAGAAGAAGCAAGAGATAAACGCAGGAGAGAAGAAGCAAGAGAAAAGAAGCAAGAGAGAAGAAGCAAGAGAAAAGAAGCAAGAGAGAAGAAGCAAGAGAAAAGAAGCAAGAGAGAAGAAGCAAGAGAAAAGAAGCAAGAGACTTCGACGTTAAACTGCCCTGTTCATTCGACAGCTGGACCTACCATTCTCATAATAGCAGCAATAAGAGAAGCTGATTGACAACAAGTGGGGGGCAGTTACTATTGGAGGTACCTGCATGCTTCAAATAGTCTGTAAAAACGTTGTTGGCAATAAACAAACACGCTTATGTAAACGAGGAAACTATAATTTGTAAGGTGATGTAAAGGCTGTAGGTAAACGAGAAAAGTGTAAAGCAATATATAGGCTATAGGTAAAAGAGAAAAGTGTAAGGTAATATATAGGCTATAGGTAAGCAAGAAATGTGTAACGTAATATATAGGCTATAGGTAAAAGAGAAATGTGTAAGGTAATATATAGGCTAGAGGTAAAAGAGAAATGTGAAAGGTAATATATAGGCTATAGGTAAAAGAGAAATGTGTAAGGTAATATATATGCTATAGGTAAAAGAGAAATGTGTAAGGTAATATATAGGCTATAGGTAAGCGAGAAATGTGTAAGGTAATATATAGGCTATAGGTAAGCGAGAAATGTGTAAGGTATATATAGGCTATAGGTAAAAGAGAAAAGTGTAAGGTAATATATAAGCAATAGGTAAGCGAGAAAAGTGTAACGTTATATATAGGCTATAGGTAAAAGAGAAAAGTGTAAGGTTATATCTATAGGCTATAGGTAAAAGAGAAAAGTGTAAGGTTATATATAGGCTATAGGTAAAAGAGAAAAGTGTAAGCTAATATATAGGCAATAGGTAAGCGAGAAAAGTGTAAGGTAATATATAGGCTATAGGTAAGCAAGAAATGTGTACGGTAATATATAGGTTATAGGTAAGCGAGAAATGTGTAAGGTAATATATAGGCTATAGGTAAAAGAGAAATGTGTAAGGTAATATATGGCTATAGGTAAGCGAGAAATGTGTAAGGTAATATATAGGCTATAGGTAAAAGAGAAAAAATTAAGGTAATGTATAGGCTATATGTCAACGAGGGAAGTGTAAGGTAATATATAGGCTATAGAAAAACGAGAACATTTAAGTTGTAAGGTAATGCATAGGTTAAAAACACGAAAATTATCGAGATCGAGAGCTGTGGAGAGACATCATCACCTACTCCAGCAAGCAATGTACTTGAAGATGATGATGAAACACGAAAAGAAATAGTTCAAGACTCGGACATAACAGACACGGCCAGGCTCTAAGGGGAGGCAACACATACTTAGAAGAAACACACAAAGGATGTGTCAAATAGTTTCAGCCATGTTAGGGTTTGTTTTCACGTGTCAAGAACACAATAAACACAAACACCTCATACAAACACACACACACAACACTGTTCGAGCGTCCACCTGACCTCATCTTCACATGAAATACTCGTTCTACTTCTCTGTCTATATTTGTGTAACCTTCGATAACACTTCTTGTTTGTTCGTCGATTGTCCATAATTTGCTTATATAATGCAGGATTGTGCCTGTTTAACACTGAAAGGCGTCCTTCTCTGTAATATTGATAACACTTTGTTGCATAAACAACAATGATTTGCTTTGAGTCGGCTCTTCTCCTTCACTTATCTACGAGTCCAGTCACATTCACAGATGTTTGTGCATCACCCAAATACTTATACCAAATAAACTGACATCACTATATCCTTGTCTTTAGAACATCACACAAGTACTTCTATCAATAAACTGACATCACTATATCCTTGTCTTTAGAACATCACCCAAGTACTTCTATCAATAAACTGACATCATTATATCCTAGTCTCTAGAACATCACCCAAGTACTTCTATCAATAAACTGACATCATTATATCCTTGTCTCTAGAACATCACCCAAGTACTTCTATCAATAAACTGACATCATTATATCCTAGTCTCTAGAACATCACCCAAGTACTTCTATCAATAAACTGACATCATTATATCCTTGTCTCTAGAACATCACCCAAGTACTTCTATCAATAAACTGACATCACTATATCCTTGTCTCTAGAACATCACCCAAATACTTATATCAATAAACTGAAATCATTATATCCTTGTCTCTAGAACATCACCCAAGTACTTCTATCAATAAACTGACATCATTATATCCTTGTCTCTAGAACATCACCCAAGTACTTCTATCAATAAACTGACATCACTATATCCTTGTCTTTAGAACATCACCCAAGTACTTCTATCAATAAACTGACATCACTATATCCTTGTCTTTAGAACATCACCCAAATACTTATATCAATAAACTGACATCACTATATCCTTGTCTTTAGAACATCACCCAAGTACTTCTATCAATAAACTGACATCACTATATCCTTGTCTCTAGAACATCACCCAAGTACTTCTATCAATAAACTGACATCACTATATCATTGTCTTTAGAACATCACACAAGTACTTCTATCAATAAACTGACATCACTATATCCTTGTCTCTAGAAACATCACCCAAGTACTTCTATCAATAAACTGACATCACTATATCCTTGTCTCTAGAACATCACCCAAATACTTATATCAATAAACTGAAATCATTATATCCTTGTCTCTAGAACATCACCCAAGTACTTCTATCAATAAACTGACATCATTATATCCTTGTCTCTAGAACATCACCCAAGTACTTCTATCAATAAACTGACATCACTATATCCTTGTCTTTAGAACATCACCCAAGTACTTCTATCAATAAACTGACATCACTATATCCTTGTCTTTAGAACATCACCCAAATACTTATATCAATAAACTGACATCACTATATCCTTGTCTTTAGAACATCACCCAAGTACTTCTATCAATAAACTGACATCACTATATCCTTGTCTCTAGAACATCACCCAAGTACTTCTATCAATAAACTGACATCACTATATCATTGTCTTTAGAACATCACACAAGTACTTCTATCAATAAACTGACATCACTATATCCTTGTCTCTAGAACATCACCCAAGTACTTCTATCAATAAACTGACATCACTATATCCTTGTCTCTAGAACATCACCCAAATACTTATATCAATAAACTGAAATCATTATATCCTTGTCTCTAGAACATCACCCAAGTACTTCTATCAATAAACTGACATCATTATATCCTTGTCTCTAGAACATCACCCAAGTACTTCTATCAATAAACTGACATCACTATATCCTTGTCTTTAGAACATCACCCAAGTACTTCTATCAATAAACTGACATCACTATATCCTTGTCTTTAGAACATCACCCAAATACTTATATCAATAAACTGACATCACTATATCCTTGTCTTTAGAACATCACCCAAGTACTTCTATCAATAAACTGACATCACTATATCCTTGTCTCTAGAACATCACCCAAGTACTTCTATCAATAAACTGACATCACTATATCCTTGTCTTTAGAACATCACCCAAGTACTTCTATCAATAAACTGACATCCCTATATCCTTGTCTCTAGAACATCACACAAGTACTTCTATCAATAAACTGACATCACTATATCCTTGTCTCTAGAACATCACACAAGTACTTCTATCAATAAACTGACATCACTATATCCTTGACTCTAGAACATCACCCAAGTATTTCTATCAATAAACTGACATTATTATATCCTTGTCTCTAGAACATCACACAAGTACTTCTATCAATAAACTGACATTATTATATCCTTGTCTCTAGAACATCACCCAAGTACTTCTATCAATAAACTGACATCCCTATATCCTTGTCTCTAGAACATCACCCAAGTACTTCTATCAATAAACTGACATCCCTATATCCTTGTCTCTAGAACATCACCCAAGTACTTCTATCAATAAACTGACATCATTATATCCTTGTCTCTAGAACATCACACAAGTACTTCTATCAATAAACTGACATCACTATATTCTTGTCTCTAGAACATCACCCAAGTACTTCTATCAATAAACTGACATCACTATATCCTTGTCTCTAGAACATCACCCAAGTACTTCTATCAATAAACTGACATTATTATATCCTTGTCTCTAGAACATCACCCAAGTACTTCTATCAATAAACTGACATCACTATATCCTTGTCTTTAGAACATCACCCAAGTACTTCTATCAATAAACTGACATCACTATATCCTTGTCTTTAGAACATCACCCAAGTACTTCTATCAATAAACTGACATCACTATATCCTTGTCTCTAGAACATCACCCAAGTACTTCTATCAATAAACTGACATCATTATATCCTTGTCTCTAGAACATTACACAAGTACTTCTATCAATAAACTGACATCATTATATCCTTGTCTTTAGAACATCACACAAGTACTTCTATCAATAAACTGACATCACTATATCCTTGTCTTTAGAACATCACCCAAGTACTTCTATCAATAAACTGACATCATTATATCCTTGTCTTTAGAACATCACCCAAGTACTTCTACCACCAAACTTATATAAACGCACTATTATCGTTAGCAGCCCCAAATAACTGTCAATAAAATGACATCAACGTACCCTAGGATGTAGTATCTTCATCTTCAGTAGTATCTCAAGTACATGTACTAACAAATTGACATCTCACTCTCTGACATAATTGCTCTCACTAATCAGTTATTTGGTGCTCTCAATAAAAATGGTGCTCTCACTAATTAGTTACTTGGTGCTCTCACTAATTAGTTCCTTGAGGCTCTCACTAATTAGTTACTTGGTGCTCTCACTAATTAGTTACATCATGCTCTCACTAATTAGTTACTTGGTGCTCTCACTAATTAGTTACTTGGTGCTGTCACTAATTAGCTACTTTGTTCTCTTTGTAATTAGTTACTTGGTGCTCTCACTAATTAGTTATATGAGGACAGCGAGCCGACGAAACTGGAGCGACAAAGTGACGCTTTGCAGGGCAGAGAAATCCATTCAAAAGGTGTGCATGCTAAATGACTTGCAGCGTGGAGAAGAATGGCGGCAATGGCCAAATGACATTTCTACAATTACTATCAAAGTCTGCATAACACTGAATAAAGAATGTAGAACGATGAATCCCAAGGTCGTAGAGGATAAGATTCAGGCCTTAATCAAAGAAAACGTAACGTCCGGCAATATTATTATCTACACAGATGGTTCGGTTGTACGAAATAAACGATGTTCATGGGCATATACAGCGCAGGTGAAAGGGCAAATGGTGCATGAGGATAGTGGTGCTTTTTCGCAGACAACGAGCAGCATGACAGTGGAGGTTTTAGCAGTCACTAAGGCAATGACATGGCTCGAAACACAGTCTTTCGCAGGAGTATGTTTTCTCAGTGACTCCATGAGTATGCTTAAGAAGGTTGAGGCTGGGTGGAGGCGAAGAGAGTGGTTGAAGTCCCTGCAGCTGTCAACTTTAAAAGAAATCGTCTTCATCTACGTACCTGGCCACTCTGGAGTGCAAGGGAACGAACGAGCTGACAAGCTTGCTGAAAAGGCTAAAATTTCAGATGGCAACGCCATGGACAACGCAGACATTTTACACGCAATCCGCGAGGCGGGAAGAGTAGCAGACTTTCGAGACGACAAGGATTCAAACGCAATGGCGAGACTAACGCATAGTCGCGTAAGGCTTGGCACAGCAAAGAGCGAACATTTTTCAGGACGTCAGAGGTGTATGGTTAACCAACTGCGAACCGGCACGATCAGCCGTCACACACTTGTGAATTTACTCGAAAGGAAATCGGAGCACTTATGGGTATGCCCCTTGTGCACGGAGGATGATCTTTCGACTAATGACTAATAATGACTAATGACTAATTAGTTACTTGGAGCTCTCACTAATTAGTTACTTGATACTCTCACTAATTAGTTACTTGGTGCTCTTACTTATTAGTTACTTGGTGCTCTCACTAATTAGTTCTTTGGTGCTCTCATTAATTAGTTACTTGGTGATCTCACTAATTAGTTACTTGGTGCTCTCACTAATTAGTTACTTGGTGCTCTCACTAATTAGTTACTTGGTGCTCTCACTAATTATTGCTTGGTGCTCTCACTAATTAGTTACTTGGTGCTCTCATTAATTATCTACTTGGTGCTCTCATTAATTAGTTACTTGGTGCTCTCATTAATTAGTTACTTGGTGCTCTCACTAATTAGTTGCTTGTTGCTCTCGCTAATTAGTTGCTTGGTGCTCTCACTAATTAGTTGATTGGTGCTCTCACTAATTAGTTGCTTGTTGCGCTCGCTAATTAGTTGCTTTGTGCTATCACTAATTAGTTGCTTGGTGCTCTCACTAATTAGTTGCTTGTTGCTCTCGCTAATTAGTTGCTTGGTGCTCTCACTAATTAGTTACATGTTCTCTCACTAATTAGTTGCTTTTTGCTCTCGCTAATTAGTTGCTTGGTGCTCTCACTAATTAGTTGCTTGGTGCTCTCACTAATTAGTTGCTTGTTGCTCTCGCTAATTAGTTACGTGTTGCTCTCACTAATTAGTTGCTTGGTGCTCTCACTAATTTGTTACTTGGTGCTCTCACTAATTATTTAGTTGGTGCTCTCACTATTTAGTTACTTGTTGCACTCGCTAATTAGTTACTTGGTGCTCTCACTATTTATTTACATGGTGCTGTCACTAATTAGTTACTTGTTGCTCTCGCTAATTAGTTACTTGGTGCTCTCACTATTTATTTACTTGTTGCTCTCACTAATTAGTTACTTGTTGCTGTCACTAATTAGTTACTTGGTGCTCTCACTAATTAGTTATTTGGTGCTCTCACTAATTAGTTACTTGTTGCTCTCGCTAATTAGTTATTTGGTGCTCTCACTAATTAGTTACTTGTTGCTCTCGCTAATTAGTTACTTGTTGCTGTCACTATTAGTTACTTGGTGCTCTCACTAATTAGTTACTTGTTGCTGTCACTAATTAGTTACTTGGTGCTCTCACTAATTAGTTACTTGTTGCTCTCACTAATTAGTTACTTATCGCTCTCACTAATTAGTTACTTGTTGCTCTTACTAATTAGTTACTTGTTGCTCTCACTAATTAGTTACTTATCGCTCTCACTAATTAGTTACTTGTTGATCTCACTAATTAGCTGCTTGTGCTCTCACTAATTATTTACTTGGTGCTGTCACTAATTATTTACTTGGTGCTCTCACTAATTATTTACTTGGTGCTCTCACTAATTGTTTACTTGGTGCTCTCACTAATTAGTTACTTATCGCTCTCGCTAATTAGTTACTTATCGCTCTCACTAATTAGTTACTTGTTGCTCTCACTAATTAGTTACTTGTTTCTTTCACTGATTAGTTACTTGTTGCTCTCACTAATTAGTTACTTGTTGCTCTCACTAATTATTTACTTGGTGCTCTCACTAATTGTTTACTTGGTGCTCTCACTAATTAGTTACTTATCGTTCTCACTAATTAGTTACTTATCGCTCTCACTAATTGTTTACTTGGTGCTCTCACTAATTAGTTACTTATCGCTCTCACTAATTAGTTACTTGTTGCTCTCACTAATTAGTTACTTGTTTCTTTCACTGATTAGTTACTTGTTGCTCTCACTAATTAGTTACTTGTTGCTCTTACTAATTAGTTATCTGTTTCTCTCACTAATTAGTTACTTGTTGCTCTCACTAATTAGTTACTTATTTATCTCACTAATAGTTGCTTGTTGCTCTCACTAATTAGTTACTTATCGCTCTCACTAATTAGTTACTTATTTATCTCACTAATTAGTTACTTGTTTCTCTCACTAATTAGTTACTTGTTGCTCTCACTAATTAGTAACTTATTTATCTCACTAATTGTTTACTTGGTGCTCTCACTAATTAGTTACTTATCGCTCTTACTAATTAGTTACTTGTTGCTCTCACTAATTAGTTACTTGTTTCTTTCACTGATTAGTTACTTGTTGCTCTCACTAATTAGTTACTTGTTGCTCTTACTAATTAGTTACTTGTTTCTCTCACTAATTAGTTACTTATTTATCTCACTAATTAGTTACTTATTTATCTCACTAATTAGTTGCTTGTTGCTCTCACTAATTAGTTACTTGTTTATCTCACTAATTAGTTGCTTGTTGCTCTCACTAATTAGTTGCTTGTTGCTCTCACTAATTAGTTACTTATTTATCTCACTAATTAGTTACTTGTTTCTCTCACTAATTAGTTGCTTGTTGCTCTCACTAATTAGTTACTTATTTATCTCACTAATTAGTTACTTATTTATCTCACTAATTAGTTACTTGTTTCTCTCACTAATTAGTTACTTATTTATCTCACTAATTAGTTACTTGTTTCTCTCACTAATTAGTTACTTATTTATCTCACTAATTAGTTACTTGTTTCTCTCACTAATTAGTTACTTATTTATCTCACTAATTAGTTGCTTGTTGCTCTCACTAATTAGTTGCATGTTGAATGAACTACAAGAAATGGTAGACATAATAGTAAAAGTAAGGTCAGGTCAGGTAATTTTACCTGCTACTGTATGCAGTAAACAGTACAACCTGTGGCTGCCCTGCTGCCTTGCAGGTAAGCTCGGAGAGTAAAAGGCTAAAGGAGGGTACCCCGAAGTAAAACAACCCTACTGCCTTGTGTGTGAGACTTTTTAGTTAAAGGCTAACGGAGCCAACCGTAAACAAACCGACGGAAGCAACAGAAAACCACTGTCGTAATTTATTTGTACAATCATGAATCGCCACAACAATTGGAACAATATTAAAACAGGTAAATGAATTTAAATATTTGGGAACTTAGTTAACCTCAGACGGAAGATATACAAAAGAGGTGAGATGCAGAATGGCTCAGGCAAAAGCAGCTTTCCATAAAATGAGGAAGATACTATGCAATCCATTTTTGACAATAGAAACAAGAAAAAGAGTCCTTAAATGTTATGTAGAGCCAGTCTTAACATATGGATGCGTTTCATGGACAATATGACAACAGACAAGAAGATCACTGGAGTCACCAGGTAGTGATGGAGTGTCTAATGAAATGATTAAGAACTTGGGAACTGCAGCTAAAGCAAAACTACTGCAGATCTACAACATTTGCTGGATCACAGGTAAAGTGCAACAGGCATGGAGAGAAGCAATTATGATACCATTACTAAAGCCAGGAAAAGATGGTTCAATGACATCCAGCTATAGACCAATCAGCCTTACAAGCTGTTTGTGTAAAACAATGGAACGTATAATCAATCTCAGACTGCAGTGGTACCTGGAAAGTGAAAATCTCCTTGTCCCACAACAAGCAGGCTTTAGACAGTGTTACTCTACCGAAGATCAGGCAACCTATCTTTCCCAGGAAATTGAGGATGCGTTTCAAGAAAAGAAACTGGTACTAGCAGCATGGATAGACCTAAAGAAAGCATTTGATAAGGTATGGAAGGAAGGGCTTTTGAAGAAACTGAGAAATTATGGAGTAAATGGCAGGATGTACAAATGGGTCAAAGCATACCTGCATAACAGGAGAGCCAGAGTGCAACTGGATGGTCTTAAGAGTAAGAAGGTCTTACTGCGCCAGGGCGTTCCACAGGGAGGGGTACTATCTCCAACACTTTTTTCTGATCTACATCAATGACCTAGTTACTGAACTACCACATGGTATCAAAGTGGCAATGTATGCAGATGACTTGGTAATGTGGTGCACAGAGGAGTATGCAACAGTGGCCTCCAAATTGTTACAAAGAGCTATGAATGCACTGAATTCATGGACAAATAGATGGTGTATCAGCATCAATACAGACAAATGCAGTACTACACTTTTCACTCTTTCCCCAAAACAAAAAGCAGGAGCCATCTATATAAACAATGAGCCTGTGAAAGAAGACATACAGGCTACGTATCTCGGAGTTACATTTGATAACAAACTATCTTGGAAACAGCAGATAAATAAGGCAACCCAAAAAGCAAGGAGAAAATTGGCTATTCTAAGAAAGCTGTGTGGAACTACGTGGGGTGCGAGTGGGAAAATACTCAGTAAAGTTTACCAACAGAGTATACGCCCACATTTAGAATATGGATCATCTGCATGGTGTTCAGCATCAAACACCACACTTCAAGAACTGGATAAAGTACAAAACCAGGCACTTAGGGTCATCACAGGAGCAATGAAATCAACACCAATATTAGAGATGGAGAAATTGTGGAGGATACCAGCACTGAGAGAACGGAGGGACACAAAGGTGCTGATACAGGCAGAAAAATTTGCTTGCATGCCGAGACATCCAATGAAGGACCGATTCCAAAATCTTGCATTGGGACGACTTAAGAGAAGCAGTTTTATCCACCAAGCCAAGCGTATTAGTAGACAAACACCAGACATGCCAAGAGCTGTTAACCCCCTACTGCCCATACCAGAACAGACTCCCTGGACAGAGGAATCTGGATTATCAGTTCAAATACGGACAGAAGTGAAAGGAATAGTTGATAAAGAGGAACAGAATAGTCTACAGCGAAAAACAATAACTCTCAGTTTCCTGGATGAAGAATACCCACAAGACCTATGGATTCGTGTGTATACAGATGGATCAGCACAGAATGCAGTAAAAAATGGGGGAGCAGGTGCATATATAGAATACCCAAATAACACTAGGGATATGAATAAAATAGCAACAGGGAAATATTGTCACAATTATGATGCAGAAATACAAGCAATAAAGTTAGCAATAGAAAAACTGCTGAACATTAATCTTAGCCCGCAGCCTGTAGTGTTTTTGACAGATGCAAGATCAGTACTCCAGGCACTACAATCCAGAAAATTACCACATCTGCAGACCTTATTGACTGAACTCTGCAAGCACCACAGGGTTGCCCTGCAGTGGATCCCATCTCACTGTGGAATACCAGGAAATGAGAAAGCAGATCAGTTGGCAAAGGAAGGTTCAACAGGCACACAACTAGATACACCTGTTACATACCATCATAAGAAACAGATAATCAAATCAATCAGAGGACCACAAGCCCAAATCAGGATGCCTTTTATAATATGAATAGATATGAACAAGTTATCATTATACGTCTCAGAACAGGACACAATCGACTCCATAGTCACATGTATACAAAATTCAAGATCGGCACCTCAACTACTTGTACATGTGGACAGGCGCCCCAGACTGCTGAACACATACTTCAAGACTGCACTGAATATAGTAGACTGAGGAAAATCCATTGGCCCATAGATACAACACTACAGACAAAACTATATGGGCCACTGCAAGAATTACAAAAGACAGTAACATTTATACAGGAAACGACATTGCAGATATAGACAATGCTTCAGGCGAACGAAAGATAGATAGATAGACTGGAGTCTGTAGAAATGTCGTTTTACACAAGAATATTGAGAGTACCATGGACAGCTAAGAAGGGTAATGAAGATGTTCTGAGAGAGGTCAAAGCAAAAAGAGAGCTAATTTCCAATATTAGGAAGAAACAATCATCATTTTTTGGCTTTGTAATGAGAAGATAACAACTGGAATATATTGTAACAACTGGAAAAATTGAGGGACGAAGAGATAAAGGGAAGCAAAGAGAAAAAATAACAGACAGCTTAAGAGAATGGCTTGGCAGAAGGTCAACAACAAAAATGATAAATAGCTGCCGCGATAGAAAGTTGTGGAGAGACATGATCACCTACGCCAGTAAGTCCGGTTCTTGGTGATGATGATGAATAGTAAAAGAAAGCAACAAGAAAGGTTTCTGTCTGAATAGTAAGAAAACCGAAGTAATGGTTATATCAAAGAAACAATCACCAATAGCATGCAGCATAAAAATAAACGAGACAAATCTGAAATAAGTGCAACGTGTCAAATACTTGGGCACAATAATAACATCAGATGGAAGATGCACCACAGAAATAAAAAGCAGAATAGCTCAGGCCAAAATAACATTTCAGAAAATGAAAAATATCTTATGCAACAAATCTATGTCAATAGAAATGAGAAAGAGAGCTCATCGGTGCTATATAGAGCCAATCCTGACCTATGGAAGCGAATCATGGACAGGAGACAAACAAATGAAAAGACGATTAGAGGCCACAGAGATGGGATTTCTCAGAAGAATGTTGAAAGTTTTCTGGACAGCTAAAAAGACCAATGAGGAAGTTCTCAAAGAGGCCAACACAAAAAGGAGAACTTAAAAAACATCAGAAAGAAGCAATCAACATTTTTCGGGCACATCATGAGAAGAAGAAAGTTGGAATACTTGGTTACAACTGGCAAAAAAAAAAAAAGGAAAAAGAGATTGCGGACGACAAAGAGAGAAAATACTGGATAGCTTGGTGTCATGGCATGGAAAACAGTCAACAACAGAACTGATACGATGCACTGTAGATAGAAGATTGTGGAGGGACATGATCACCTACGCCAACCGGAATGGCACATGATGATGTGTCGAGCATTTCCAAATCGTTGACATGAAGCAGTCATTAAAGTATGATTTCTTCTGTCTTTCCTTTGTTAACTGGGCTTGGACAAGGCAACGTTTCGTGACAAGCTTGTCTGAGGTTTCAACGTTGTTGTAACTTCCTATGTTGTCTAATGCTCCCCACTCGCCTACCTGTGTCGGGTCGGTTATTTCTGTCCACAACTTTCTCCAAATATTTGTCCTTATTTCCAGCGCGACCAGTTTGGCTGGTAGCACGAGGAAGCGGCGATAGAAATGTACAAACTATTTATGGTGACCTGAGGGGGAACTCTTGATATGGAGCGGTGCTGTCCAGCTATGTCACTGACATACACCGGGGTATGTGTCGTAGATTAGAGTCACTTATTTTTACGCCATCAGTTTTCCAGATAGACACCTCTAAATAGAATGTCCGTCATGGCCAGTTTTCCAGGTAGACACCTCTAAATAGAATGTCCGTCATGGCCAGTTTTCCAGTAGACACCTCTAAATAGAATGTCCGTCATGGCCAGTTTTCCAGGTAGACACCTCTAAATAGAATGTCCGTCATGGCCAGTTTTCCAGGTAGACACCTCTAAATAGAATGTCCGTCATGGCCAGTTTTCTAGATAGACACCTCTAAATAGAATGTCCGTCATGGCCAGTTTTCTAGATAGACACCTCTAAATAGAATGTCCGTCATGGCCAGTTTTCCAGGTAGACACCTCTAAATAGAATGTCCGTCATGGCCAGTTTTTCCAGGTAGACACCTCTAAATAGAATGTCCGCCACGGCCAGTTTTCCAGGTAGACACCTCTAAATAGAATGTCCAACACGGCCAGTTTTCTAGGTAAACACCTCTAAATAGAATGTCCAACACGGCCAGTTTTCTAGGTAAACACCTCTAAATAGAATGTCCGCCACGGCCAGTTTTCTAGGTAAACACCTCTAAATAGAATGTCCAACACGGCCAGTTTTCTAGGTAAACACCTCTAAATAGAATGTCCGCCACGGCCAGTTTTCTAGGTAAACACCTCTAAATAGAATGTCCGCCACGGCCAGTTTTCTAGGTAAACACCTCTAAATAGAATGTCCGACACGGCCAGTTTTATAGACAGGATGTCTTCCATCTAAGCTGTGACAAGTTCTGTATTCATGCTTACTCTAGTCAACTAAAGATAGAGACAGCCCAGACTGTATGCCGCTACCTAGGAATACGTCAAAAAGAAAACACAATTTCTGCGCGGCTTTTCTCACATAAATGTTGACCATTCTCAACTGTGTGGGAAAACCCTAGCTGACGGAGTAACTGCCCAGTCTTTCCAGTGGTACACGAGAACATGACGTAGGTCTGTGAAACAACAACAACGTTGAACGCCCGTTATGGAGAAATCTCTCCAGTAGTCGAGTCAAATCACGAAACCAACATACTAGTAACACACATACACGCACACACATACACACACAACAACAGCAACTTGTGTGGGTTTGCTAGTTACGGTCTCAGGCACATAACTGGAGTCGTCTAGACTAACACTTGGCGCTGAATCGCACCAGGAACATCGCCAACCATCCACCCAAACACCATCTGATTCGTTTTGTCCCATAGAGGATGGACAGAGGCCCACATATTTCATCTTTTAGGTTTAACAGAGAGTTCGTGGACAGATGCCCACAGATTTCATCTTTTAGGTTTAACAGAGAGTTCGTGGACAGATGCCCACAGATTTAATCTTTTAGGTTTAACAAAGAGTTCGTGGACAGATGCCCACAGATTTAATCTTTTAGGTTTAACAAAGAGTTCGTGGACAGATGCCCACAGATTTCATCTTTTAGGTTTAACAGAGAGTTCGTGGACAGATGCCCACAGATTTAATCTTTTAGGTTTAACAGAGAGTTCGTGGACAGATGCCCACAGATTTCATCTTTTAGGTTTAACAAAGAGTTCGTGGACAGATGCCCACAGATTTCATCTTTTAGGTTTGACAGGGATGATGGACAGATGCCCACAGATTTAATCTTTTAGGTTTGACAGGGATGATGGACAGAGGTCCGCAGATTTAATATTTTAGGTTTGACACAGATGGTGGACAGAGGTCCGCAGATTTAATCTTTTAGGTTTGACACAGATGGTGGACAGAGGTCCGCAGATTTAATATTTTAGGTTTGACACAGATGGTGGACAGAGGTCCGCAGATTTAATCTTTTAGGTTTGACACAGATGGTGGACAGAGGTCCGCAGATTTAATCTTTTAGGTTTGACACAGATGGTGGACAGAGGTCCGCAGATTTAATCTTTTAGGTTTGACAGGGATGGTGGACAGAATTCATCTTTTAGGTTTGACAGGGATGATGGACAGATGTCCGCAGATTTAATCTTTTAGGTTTGACACAGATGGTGGACAGATTTAATCTTTTAGGTTTGACACAGATGGTGGACAGATTTAATCTTTTAGGTTTGACAGGATGTGCGAAGATGCTCAGAGATGTGATTTTGTGTGTGTGTGTGTGTGCTCCACGCAGATGCAGCCTCCAGTGTTAGTGTGTGTGTGCTGTGTTGCGTGTGATGTGTGTTTGTGTGCGTGCTGTGTAGTGTGTGTGATGTGTGTTAGTGTGTGTGTGTGTCTATGCTAGGTTGTGTGTTAGTATGTGTGTTGTGTGATGTGTGTGCTATGTGTTGTGTGTAAGTATATGTGTGTTAGTGTATGTGCTGTGTGTTAGTGTGTGTGTTGTGTGCTGTGTTGTGTATGTGTGTGTGTGTGCTGTGTTAGTGTGTGTATGATGTTTGCTGTGTGTTCTGTGTGTGCTGTGTGTTATGTGCTGTGTGCTAGTGTGTGTGTTATGTGCTGTGTGTGTTATGTGATGTGTGTAGTGTGTGTTGTGTGCTGTGTGGTATGTGCTGTGTGTTAGTGTGTGTTGTGTGTTAGTGTGTGTTGTGTGTAGCACATTAAAATAGATGATAAATTCATGAACTACTAGGGAAGACTGGGAGCCGCGATAGCTCAGTGGTTAGTGAACTGGACTACAAAGGACAAGGGGTAGGGTTAGATCCTAACCGACGGCTTCCGGGTTCACCCAGCCTTAAATGGGTACCGGATTTTTCTGGGAAAGTAAAGCAGCACGGGCGTAATACCGACCATATCACCTCAAAAATCATATACTCAAGGTCTGTAAAATATAGGGTCACTAACACCATATTTCCTATACGCCACTTGGCGTGGCCTGTCACTAACACCATATTTCCTATACGCCACTTGGCGTGGCGGGTCACTAACACCATATTTCCTATACGCCACTTGGCGTGGCGGGTCACTAACACCATATTTCCTATACGCCACTTGGCGTGACGGGGGTACTTTACTTTACTGGGGAAGACTTGACGGCGGCTTATGTTGATGAGCTTCAGATTGTGGAAAACGTATAGGCCTCAACCATCCCTTCCATATGTTAAAAGTGAACATAAACAACAGGGTATGTACTAGATGTTTTAACGACATTAACTATAACATAAACAACAGGGTATGTACTAGATGTTTTAACGACATTAACTATAACATAAAAACAGTGTATGTACTAGATGTTTTAACGACATTAACTATAACATAAACAACAGGGTATGTACTAGATGTTTTAACGACATTAACTATAACATAAACAACAGGGTATGTACTAGATGTTTTAACGACATTAACTATAACATAAACAACAGGGTATGTACTAGATGTTTTAACGACATTAACTATAACATAAACAACAGGGTATGTACTAGATGTTTTAACGACATTAACTATAACATAAACAACAGGGTATGTACTAGATGTTTTAACGACATCAACTATAACATAAACAACAGGGTATGTACTAGATGTTTTAAACGACATCAACTATAACATAAACAACAGGGTATGTACTAGATGTTTTAACGACATCAACTATAACACAAACAACAGGGTATGTACTAGATGTTTTAACGACATCAACTATAACATAAACAACAGGATATGTACTAGATGTTTTAACGACATTAACTATAACATAAACAACAGGGTATGTACTAGATGTTTTAACGACATTAACTATAACATAAACAACAGGGTATGTACTAGATGTTTTAACGACATTAACTATAACATAAACACCAGTGTATGTACTAGATGTTTTAACGACATTAACTATAACATAAACACCAGTGTATGTACTAGATGTTTTAACGACATTAACTATAACATAAACACCAGTGTATGTACTAGATGTTTTAACGACATTAACTATAACATAAACAACAGGGTATGTACTAGATGTTTTAACGACATTAACTATAACATAAACAACAGGGTATGTACTAGATGTTTTAACGACATTAACTATAACATAAACAACAGGGTATGTACTAGATGTTTTAACGACATTAACTATAACATAAACAACAGGGTATGTACTAGATGTTTTAACGACATTAACTATAACATAAACAACAGGGTATGTACTAGATGTTTTAACGACATTAACTATAACATAAACAACAGGGTATGTACTAGATGTTTTAACGACATTAACTATAACATAAACAACAGGGTATGTACTAGATGTTTTAACGACATTAACTATAACATAAACAACAGGGTATGTACTAGATGTTTTAACGACATTAACTAAACTATAACATAAACAACAGGGTATGTACTAGATGTTTTAACGACATTAACTATAACATAAGCAACAGGGTATGTACTAGATGTTTTAACGACATTAACTATAACATAAGCAACAGGGTATGTACTAGATGTTTTAACGACATTAACTATAACATAAACAACAGGGTATGTACTAGATGTTTTAACGACATTAACTATAACATAAACAACAGGGTATGTACTAGATGATTTAACGACATTAACTATAACATAAACAACAGGGTATGTACTAGATGGTCTGAAAAATATAGGAAGAGCAGAAAGAAACTTACAAGATGGTGGAATGAAGTAGTTAAATCAGCAGTGAAACACAAGAAAGAAAAGTATAAAACGTGGCAGAAGACAAAAACAACAGAAGACTACAATCACTATAGACAAGCCAGAAATGATAGCAAAAAGATTCTAGAACAAACAAAAGCAGACTCTTGGAAAGCATTTGGTGAAGAATTGGCAAAACATGTAGAGAAGAACCCAGAGAATTTTTCAAAAGTGTAAAAGCAATGAGAGTAAGAAATAAGGATTATAACCCAACCACTATAATAAACGACAAGAACGGTAGACCAATCAGCAGCAGGAAAAACATAATAATCAGATGGAGAGAATCCTTTAAGGAACTATTAAACCAGGGAAATACAAACGGAAATACAGAGTTTAAACATAGGCAGTATGATGAACAGGAACCGAATATACTTAAAGCAGAAGTAGAATGGGCATTGAAGCAGAATAAAAAGAACAAAGCAGCTGGTATAGATGGAATAACAACCGAAATGCTACTAGCCTGTAAGGAAACAGATTGGCTTATGATAATATTCATTATGGCTTGGGAAGAAAGAAAAATCCCAGACGATTGGCAAAAAGCTATCATTGTCCCATTTTGGAAGAATAAGGGAAGTAAAAGGGAGTGTGAAATGTACAGAGGAATACCCCTATTGAGTCAAGTTGGTAAAATGCTTGCTAAAATATTAGAGAGGAGAGTAAGATACACAATAGAACCTCAATTAAGTAATAATCAATTCGGATTCAGAAAAGGCAAAAGCTGTACAGATGCTATATTTACATTGAGACAACTGTGTGAAAAAAACAATAGAATATGACAGAAACCTAAATATAGTGTTTATAGATCAGGAAAAGCGTTTGATCGTGTGGACAGGAACAAACTAGCAAACTTTAGAAACCTACGGGGTAGCAGGACAACTACTAGATAATCATCATCATCATCAAGTACCGTGCCTACTGGCGTAGGTGATCATGTCTCTCCACAATTTTCGATCTCGGCAGTTATTTATCATTTCTGTTGTTGACCTTCTGCCAAGCCATTCTCTTAAGCTGTCTGTTATTTTTTCTCTTTGCTTCCCTCTATCTCTTCATCCCTCAATTTTTCCAGTTGTTACAATATATTCCAGTTGTTCTCTTCTCATTACATGGCCAAAAAAAATGATGATTGTTTCTTCCTAATATTGGAAATTAGTTCTCTTTTTGCTTTGACCTCTTTCAGAACGTTCTAGATAATATAATGACATTATATAAAAACAGTCAAAGTGCCGTTAGAACATCGGAAGGTCTGTCATAATCGTTTCAGGCTACTACAGGAGTAAGACAAGGATGTGTCTTCTCACCACTCCTCTTCATCATATATATGGACAAAATAAACCAGGAAACAACCAACAATAAGGAAAAATCAAATAATAACATAGAGGTAGAAAACTCCAACATCAACGAGCTACTCTTCGCAGATGACCAATGCCTAATATATGCGGATGAAAACCTGCTACAACAGCATTTATCATCTCTAGATAAAAGCTGCACAAACTACAGTATGAAGATTAACACAGCAAAAACAGAGGCTATGAGAATAAGCAAATTAAGACACCCATTAAACATTAAGATCAAAGATAAAGAAATAAAACAAGTAGAGGAATTCAAGTATGTAGGCACAATGTTCACAGAAGATGGAAAACTAGACAGAGAAATTGACATGAGAATACAAAAAGCAAATGCTGTCACATACCAGCTTTCACCATTGCTAAGACATCCACACATTTCTATGCCAGCTAAACAACAAATGATAAATAGCATTTTCATACCAACTTTGTGCTATGAAAGTCAAACATGGACCCTTTCTAAATCACATTTAAGAAAGATCAATACATGTGAGATGCGATGCTTGAGAAAAATAACAAACAACACAAGAAGAGATAGCATACCAAATGAAACCATAAGAAAAATAGTAGGAACAAAACCCTGCCAAGAATATATACAACAACAGCAACTTAAATGGTTTGGCCACCTGGTCAGAATGAATCCTCACCAATCACCCTCAAGGGCGTTCTTCTCGAGAATGCAAGGAAAAAGACCAAGAGGAAGACCCAGAAGAAGATGGATAGATGCAGTAACAGAGACATGTAACAACAAAGGAAAATCACTAATTCAATCAGTTCGAGCAGCTCAAGAACGACAAATGATATAAACCACGACACCTTTTAGGTATCAGTGAGAAAGAGAAAAGAAGAAGATGGATAGATGCAGTGACAGAGACATGTAACAACAAAGGAAAATCACTAATTCAGACAATTCGAGCAGCTCAACAACGACAAATGATATAAACCACGACAACTTTTAGGTATCAGTGAGAAAGAGAAAAGAGGAAGAAGACAAGGAGCTCAGACTTCACAAACAAAGGCATGTACAAGGAGTTCAGACTTCACAAATAAAGGCATGTACAAGGAGCTAAGACTCCAGATATAAAGTCATGTACAAGAAGCTCAGACTTCACAAATACAGGCATGTACAAGGAGCTAAGACTTCACAAATAAAGGCATGTATAAAGAGTTAAAACTCCAGATACAAAGGCATGTACAAGGAGGTAAGACTCCAGATATAAAGGCATGTACAAGGAGTTCAGACTTCACAAATACAGGCATATACAAGGAGCTAAGACTCCAGATATAAAGGGGAGCTAAGACTCCAGATATAAAGGCATGTACAAGGAGGTAAGACTCCAGATATAAAGGCATGTTCAAGGAGTTCAGACTTCACAAACAAAGGCATGTACAAGGAGCTAAGACTTCACAGATACAGGCATGTACAAGGAGCTAAGACTCCAGATATAAAGGCATGTACAAGGAGTTACTCCAGATATAAAGGCATGTACAAGGAGCTAAGACTTCACAAATAAAGGCATGTACAAGGAGCTCAGACTCCAGATATAAAGACATGTACAAGGAGCTAAGACTTCTCAAATAAAGGCATGTACAAGGAGCTAAGACTCCAGATATAAAGGCATGGACTAGGCGCTCTTTGAACTTCCTGGGAGCTATGATTCAACAATTGACAGCCGTTTAAAAATGAATTCACTTGCAATGCCGTGACGTCACAATATCGCTAAAAAGATCTCAAACATTCAAGAAAGTTCAACCTCCGGCCAATCTTCACTTGAAGCACTACACTAGCACTAGATTGTTGGACTCGCTAAACGTCACAAACATGTGTTCTTTCTGATAGAGCATTGGCAGATGGTGCAAAATATGCCCAACGATATGCCCAAGAGATATGATGTTATGTCTAACCTAACCCGTGGTACAATCTTCAGCGATATATGATCGTTTATGTCTTGTCTGTGGTACAATCTTCAGCGATATATGATCGTTTATGTCTTGTCGGTGGCACAATCTTCAGCGATATATGTGTTATAGTGTGACTCAGTCATGGGCGATAATGGAAGAATAGAAGAATATGACGATAGACAGAAGAATAAAAGAATGAGGCGATGACGATGTGAAGTAGGATAGTTTTAGGCGGCGTAGAAAAGACACTCTTCAGAGGATTAGGAAGGAGACGTTAAGTCTACCCAACTCAGTCGCTGAGTCGTAACCAACTTGAAGATTACCAGTGAAATGCGTACAGGTGGTCAGCCTAAAGCCAGACAGATGTTTGCTCTGGTCGACAAAGTTGCGTAACGCAACGACACGGCCGCTGGTTCCTAGGAAACTCTTATATCGGCAGACGCCTTGAAGTCCAGTGAAGACCTGAGATGAAAGCGGACAACTAAACTGCCCCGCGTAATCAAAAGACCAGGTTATCTTTACGTTCAACAGTGATTACTCTTTGAGTCTCTGAATTGGAAATCGCCTGGAGTTTTAGATGTTAGGGGACGGACTTAGGAAGATGGACAGGTTCGACAGGACTCCTAAAGTAATAAGACTTTGGAGATAATTAAAAAAGGCGGAGCTAGAGAGATAGTGACGGTCAAGAGACGTAGGTTAGGCCGTATCAGTGGTCGGGGGGGTGTGGTCACCTGGGACTTAAACCCCGAGACCCTGGGAACTGGAGAGATCAGGAGAGGAGAGGCCCAGAATGCTTTTGGGGCGAGGAGCAGTAGCTAGAGAGACATTTAGCTACACTCGGGCAGACTCAGCTATACTCAGCCAGACTCGAGACAATTCGGCCACACTCGGCCAGACTGAGCACATTCAGATACTAGTTCCTCAGCACTATCAGAAAGAGACAGGCAGATGTACTTAAGAATACTATACGGAGTATACGGTCAACAAGATAGATAGATAACCACAGATAGAACTTTATGAATACGAAACGGCCACACACAAACGTTATTTGACAATTCATCATCGCCGATAGGCTATGTCAAGTAACACCAATAAAGACCTTGTTTATACTTGTACTAAAAAGATTGATGAGTTATATATGTGTGTCCAAAGAAAGAACAAGTAGTAAGGTCAGAAAGAAGTTTGAAAGAAATCCTGCAACATCACATTACTTTCTGTTGCCGTGACGCAGGATTTTATTCTTTTAAAGAAGGACCTGGAAGAAAAAAAAAAAGTAAGAATTTTCTCTTAACCAACTCTGACGTCCATCTACGCACTTCCAGCGTAAACCTACGCACTTCCAGCGTAAACCTACATACTTACAGCAACGAGTGCCGTCCTCATAATTTGCAAGTACCCATGAAGTTGAGCCTAGTAATGTGTTTGTGTACAACACACCAGCGAACCTTGTCTACAGAAGTTAATCAAGCCTAGCCATCTGTGTCCAAAATAGTACATCGAAGTCCAGCGTAAGAATGGCTGCCTGTTTGTGAGACTACACCCTGTTTATCTTAAAATCCCGAAGAAGCGACTAGAAGTGCCAACCCGCAGTGATCTTTCCCCGAGCTATATCAAAGTAGAAGTGAACATTCATATTCATAAAGTAGAACTTCCTGTAAGGAAAGAAGTAAAAGTGAAATAGACAGAGAGAACAAAATGTGAAAATGATGTCCACATTGAGAACCTGAAAGAAGACTAAGTAGTTAATTATTGTTTTAAATTAGTATATTATTGTGTAGTTGTTAGGATGTTATAAAGGTGTGTTAGGTATTCCATGGACTTCAGAAGCATGTAAGTTGGATTTTTCTTATATATTTTAGAGATGCATATGATATGTTGTAACAAGGTTGTGTGAAGTAAATAAGTTTTTTTTCTTGAGTGTTAGTGGAAGAAAGTAGAAATTCTTTGACTGATCTAAATAACTTTTGTGTTAATTTATACTTAATTTATAATTAATTAATTAATTATCAAGATGAAGAGAGGCATGACTCCCACGTTGCAGACCCTGCAGAAATTAGTAGAGTCATCACCGGTTTAGAAAATAGTTTTAGACAGCAAGAAGTGAGTGCCAGTATCTCAAATTACTCTGGCGATCCATCCAAGTTCAGACAATGGATGGCAGAAATTGAAAAGTATGCTCTCATTTTTCTATAAATGAGGAAGACAAGAAATTAATAGCTTTTAAAACAAGTAGAGGCGAAGTATCTGACTTCATCCAGAGAAGGCTAAAGAATGAACCTTCAAGCACATGGAAGTCCCTCAAGATAGAATTAAAAACTAGGTATGCTGCTGTAGGAGATGCCTACACTGCTTTCATACTTTTGAGGAAGTTTAAACAAGAAAGAGGAGAGACAATAACTGCTTACAGTAATAGACTTTTAGAGCTAGCAGAGGAATCTGGTTTAGATACTGACAGTTTTGGTAGACAATTAATAGAGACTTTTATAGATGGACTAATATCCACAGATCTAAAACTACACTTAGCGAGGCTGAACCCTGAGACGCTAGATGAAGCTATTAATATCTCTATTAAAGAAATCGGGTTCATGAAGAAATTGAATTTAAACCTACCTAAAGAAAGCCCAACCATCAGTGAATGGTTTAATAAAAGAAAAATAGTAGAAAAGCCTAGGGAAGTTAATCAAGCGAGTATTAGATGGAGAAATAAGGGACGACTAAGTGAATTGAGTAAAGAAGTATATGCAGTGAGAAGGGAAACAAGGCATGTTCACGGAAGAAGATTAGCACCCCAGGAATCTAGGTGGAGATGGAATGACAAAAGACAAACTGCTGGACGTAAGAGCTATGAAATAAATAGTGTAGACAGGATTGAAATGAATAAAGTGAATGGTAAATCAAACTTGTGGACACATCATGTTAACCCAACACCCAGGCGTGGTTGGCAAGATCCCTCTGGAGTCAAAGAGAAGCGCGCAACCAAGCACGTGGATGCGAGAACGACCAAGTGGTCCAAATCAAACGGCCCAAACATCAAGACCAACAGGCTGTCTAGCCTGAAACAATACAAATTAATCAGAAAGGAGAAGGAATTAGAAGAGACTGAGAACAGAATGATCGACAGTGCTACACAAACAGAAGGTACTGATAGAGAAGTATTAGTGACACAGGTAAGCAGTGCACAAACACAGACTGTAGAGGTTAGAGGACAAACTAAACATAATGATAAGATAACACAAACGAGGGAGGTGAAGAAACAAGTTAGAGACGCCTGTGTGGCTACAAACATCCTAGAAGATGTAATTTCAAGACAAGATGCCGAAATAAGAATTATGGAAAAGAGAAGTGAAAGAGACGAGTTGATGCTATTAGAGCTGAAAGACACAGTAGATAGGCTAGAGTGCAAAAACAAGTGTCTAGAAACAAGAATTAAAGAGCTTGAAACACGTGAAGAACAAAAGGCTGAGACTGACAGACACAGTGTGTGTATGAGTCGAGAAGTTGATCAGATGAAAGCACAGAATAGCCAACTTTTAGGTGAAGTCAAAGAGTCCAAAGATTTAATTGTAAGTTTAAGAAAGGAGAAATCGGAAGTAGATGACAAAGTAAAGAACCTAATACGAGAGAAGTCTGACTTAGAGGAAGAGGTAGCGTCTCTAAGGCGAAAGAAATCTACTACAGAAAATTTGAAGAAGGAAAACGAGAAAGGGAAACTTGATAGGATAGAACGCAACAGTGATACAAATAGTGTAGAGGTTGTAAGTAAAAGTGCTGAGAAGAAAATTAACGAACTAGCAGTGTTTCATGCATTAGAGAAAGCAGCTGATAAATATGCGCGTGAAATGGACAAGGAATTAGAGGATATGGCAGATGGGGTAAAAGGTAGCAAGAAACGTCCTGAAACTGACAGATTGCCTACAATACGAGAAAGGAGGGTTGCTGCCATAAATGAAGAGTTTGAAAAGACCCAAATAGAAAAGGCAGAGCAAGTGAAATTTTGGCCATTGGGAACACCAGAACGTGATGCCATTATCGCTGAAAGAAGAAGAAAAGACGATGAAAGAGTCAAAGTAGACCTGCCTTTTGCCATACGATTGGGACGACGGCAAGAGTTTTTTGACCACCAGAAAGAAATAGATAAAGGTAACAAATTCAGAGAAGATCATAGGTCAGAAAGAGGAGACCTGACAACCACTAGTGATGGAAGAGATAAAAGATACAAAAAGAAGAAACATACATATTAAGAATTGTAATTATTTTACTTGTGGATGTTGTAACTAATAAGGTGTAAGAGTCTACTAACTTTTAGACGAATTTTAAATGTATAATGTCAGTGTGCACTGAATGATGAGTAGGAGTCTGTAAATGTACTGTTGCCTTAATGAGGAGACAGAACTATATGTATGAAGATGTTAGTGAGTCACCTGAAGTAAACAAACAAAATGGTAACCATGTTTACATCGGTTTAAAAAGTTTGAGTCAAGTTAAGAGAACTCAGAATTTACAGAAAATAGAGTATTCATGGAGAGAAAAACATAGGGAACTAAGAAGAGTGAGTCAGTGACCCGAGTTGGAGAGACTCTATGAGTTATATAGGAATTCCAAGTGTGGAACAGCATTGTGAGATGTACACATGTGTGTATGAAGTGTGTTGTGGATAGTTTAATGGAAGTCTAGACAGACTAGATTCTGTATCAAATTTAAGTCATAATTTTGATTGCTATGTGTTTGTGATTACTCTATGCTTCAATGTTCGGTCTGTCCAAGACTGTGGGGTGTATGATTTGAGGAGAAACATGTTGTGAAATGCACATTTTTTAAAATACAATTTTATGAAAATGTAATTATATGTTGACGGGAGAATTGCCTAAAATTTAGGAATATGCGGGGAGAAGGAACAGATAAGAAGACTGTCGACCCGACATGAGTTGACCAGTAAATTAAGCCTGTGGCTAAGAGATTCTGTAAGAAAGCGTATTGCTATGCAGACAACTTTATTAGCAGTGCCAGAAGAGCACGTGTTCAGGGAGAATAAGAGAACAGAGTAGACGGGTCTTGTTTCTTTTTCAGAACTGGCACAGATATGATGCCGAAGAAAGACTAAACACGTCTTATTAGGCAATTAAGAGAGTACAGTGCGAAGGCCGATCGAGCCTTAAATATTTCAGAATTGATGTTTCCACAAAATGTTTTGTATACATGAGACACATGTTGTGTCGCAAAGATGTTTATTGAATGTCATGATATTGTTGTAGAATTATGAATGTTGTATATGTAAACACCAATTACAGAACCTACCAGTTTAAATTAAGAGACGGAAAGAAATGTGGGTTAGACATAGACAAAACAGACGATGACCTCAATTTAGCTGGCCTACATTCAGGCTAGGTCCAGAGTGACGTCACGTTAGTCAGAGGCTTCAAAGCAAAACAAAGTGGCATGGCAGAGCGATGTTGTAAGATGATTGTATACATGATGGATTTTTCTTTTGAGATTCCAGTTTATAGATGTTGAATTTGTATTTCTAATTGTTGTAATAATTGATGTACAATGAGAAAAAGGAAATTAGTTAGCCCATTAAGGAAGTAGAAAGAGAGCAGTCACACTATGTTTTTATTTTGAGTTAAATTGATCTATGAATATATCAATTCAACTGAAATGTTGACGGAGATATATGTTATAGTGTGACTCAGTCATGGGCGATAATGGAAGAATAGAAGAATATGACGATAGACAGAAGAATAAAAGAATGAGGCGATGACGATGTGAAGTAGGATAGTTTTAGGCGGCGTAGAAAAGACACTCTTCAGAGGATTAGGAAGGAGACGTTAAGTCTACCCAACTCAGTCGCTGAGTCGTAACCAACTTGAAGATTACCAGTGAAATGCGTACAGGTGGTCAGCCTAAAGCCAGACAGATGTTTGCTCTGGTCGACAAAGTTGCGTAACGCAACGACACGGCCGCTGGTTCCTAGGAAACTCTTATATCGGCAGACGCCTTGAAGTCCAGTGAAGACCTGAGATGAAAGCGGACAACTAAACTGCCCCGCGTAATCAAAAGACCAGGTTATCTTTACGTTCAACAGTGATTACTCTTTGAGTCTCTGAATTGGAAATCGCCTGGAGTTTTAGATGTTAGGGGACGGACTTAGGAAGATGGACAGGTTCGACAGGACTCCTAAAGTAATAAGACTTTGGAGATAATTAAAAAAGGCGGAGCTAGAGAGATAGTGACGGTCAAGAGACGTAGGTTAGGCCGTATCAGTGGTCGGGGGGGTGTGGTCACCTGGGACTTAAACCCGAGACCCTGGGAACTGGAGAGATCAGGAGAGGAGAGGCCCAGAATGCTTTTGGGGCGAGGAGCAGTAGCTAGAGAGACATTTAGCTACACTCGGGCAGACTCAGCTATACTCAGCCAGACTCGAGACAATTCGGCCACACTCGGCCAGACTGAGCACATTCAGATACTAGTTCCTCAGCACTATCAGAAAGAGACAGGCAGATGTACTTAAGAATACTATACGGAGTATACGGTCAACAAGATAGATAGATAACCACAGATAGAACTTTATGAATACGAAACGGCCACACACAAACGTTATTTGACAATTCATCATCGCCGATAGGCTATGTCAAGTAACACCAATAAAGACCTTGTTTATACTTGTACTAAAAAGATTGATGAGTTATATATGTGTGTCCAAAGAAAGAACAAGTAGTAAGGTCAGAAAGAAGTTTGAAAGAAACCCTGCAACATATGATCGTTTATGTCTTGTCTGTGGTACAATCTTCAGCGATATATGATCGTTTATGTCTTGTCTGTGGTACAATCTTCAGCGATATATGATCGTTTATGTCTTGTCTGTGGCACAATCTTCAGCGATATATGATCGTTTATGTCTAACCCGTGGCACAATCTTCAGCGATATATGATAGTTTATGTCTAACCCGTGGCACAATCTTCAGCGATATATGATCGTTTATGTCTAACCCGTGGCACAATCTTCAGCGATATATGATCGTTTATGTCTAACCCGTGGCACAATCTTCAGTCTGCACACCACCTCGTGGTTGCAAACGCTGCTTTCCAATTGACATTGATTGTCCCCGATTTCAACCTACAAAATAATATTGGTCCTATTTACAAGTACACAACAGTGGCCATCCCTACTGATGACGTCACAGAGCGTCACGAAAGGTCAGTTTTCATGTGAAAGATTCTCCGCGTCACTTCACAGATCAAATAATGACCTGGAAGTTGTGTTTATTCCAGCCTGGAAGCTGTCACCCTGCTGCCATCTATCAGAGTTGAGTACACCTTTAACGTAGCACTCTTGAGACATTAGAAGATAGGACACACACGCTGCCATAGTAAAACTGTACACAATATTTACCTATTGGCTTGTCTTGCTACGAAAGAACAAGAAAATATTCCGCCGAAATCGACTTGGAAGTACAGGTCCGATCTTCTGGAAGTCAGAAATGTGGACGCGGGAAAGAACGAACAAAGTACACGTGCGGTGTACACGTCTGCTGCTTACAGTCAAACTGTCACACCGGCTCGACAAGCTGTCACAGCACAAATCCCTACCCACATACTTGGCGGCCCCAGACGCAACGAGCGATGTCAGTGCTTGCGGTTTGCCTGAGTGACGATGAAGCGGCGCCAGAACAAAAACACCCAATTTTGGTTATAAAGGCAGAAGTTCGTGAAATTTTACACCGGGCGATATTTTTTCCTGAAACACCGCTACCTAATATGGGGGGTATGTCTCATCCGGCGTGACGTCACACAAATTGGCGCCTAACGTTTTCCTATTTTTGACCCGCCACTTTCCATGACCTGTCTCTACAGCAGTTTGAATGTAACTGCGACGGCAAATATGACCTATTGAACGAAATCAACAGTACTACTGAATCAAAGCGTGATTTGGGGCTCTGTTGGTCAAAAGAACTAGTTTTCGTTTTATTGAGAGGCAGGCGTGCTGGTATGTGGAAGGGGAACGGCGCTCCGATCAGGGTAAGGTCGCGACGGGTGAATAGCCTAGCCACGCGGTTAGCGGGCCACCAGAAAGAAATGGCAGTTAACTGGTTCAAGTGTTCGTCTCATTATGTCCGATGTGTGTTTTACCTCAATACAATAGGACAAGGGCGGGGAGTTAATGTTTTAGGTGAATCGGGGGGGGGGGGGGGGGGGGGGGGGGGGGGGGACATTTTTAGATCCATTTCTTGTCCAGCAAATTATCACCAAATGGAAAAATCTGCAAACGTTTCTCCCATATTCTCAATATTTTCTTGCTTTACTTGTCATCTTGTTATAATTTATGAATACCTACTTGTCATGTCTCTCACTCTCTCTCTCTCTCTCTCTCTCTCTGCGATCAGGACTCAATCAGAGTAGGATTCCAGACTCTCACATGAAGTCAGCTGTCAGGTTAAGTGTGTTGATCGCCCCACAGACAGATCATCACAATTAGAGGCTCCCAGATCCACTCTGATTGAACACCCGTTAAAACGCTGCACTGTGTTCTGCGCCAGTGGCCCAGTGCATCCGATTTCAGCCAACATTTTATTCAGGTTGCTTTCCTTAGCCTTTGATTGTTCCCAATCTTCCTGCAAGGCAGCAGATGATCTTTTCTGTAGGGGATTCTGCCCTTAGATGGTCGGGCCCTCCCAGGTTTACGAGCACCATCTGCCCGAATCACTAGAGGTGATTAATACAGACATGCACACACAAAGATGTGAGATGTGACCACACAGACATGCACACAGCGATACGAGGCATGACTAACACTGACACACATCAAGATATATGACACATGACTAACATGGACATGCACATAAATATATTAGATATGACTGACATAGACATGCACACACAAAGATATGACACATGCCTAACATAGACACAAAGATATGAGATGTGACTAACATAGCCAAGCACACACAAAGATATGACATATGCCTAACATAGACACAAAGATATGACACATGCCTAACATAGACACAAAGATATGAGATATGACTAACATAGACATGCACACACAAAGATATGAGATGTGACTAACATAGCCATGCACACACAAGGATATGAGATGTAACAAACATAGACATGCACACACAAAGATATGAAATATGACTAACGTAAACATGCACCCAAAGATATGAGATATCACTAACTCATACATGCACACACAAAGATATGACACATGACTAACACAGATACACACTAAGATATGAGATATGACTAAACACAGACACACATAAAGATATGAGACATGATTAACACGGACACACCAAGATATGAGATATGACTAACATGACACACACCAAGATATGAGTCATGGCTAGCACACACACGCACACAAAAGCTAAGATATGAGCCATGGCTAACCCAGAAAACACACCAAGATATGAGCCATGGATAGCACAGAAATACATTAAAATATGAGCCATGGCTTCACGGAAAAACACCAAGAAATGAACCATGGCTAGCACAGAAACACATTAAGGAATCCATATGCTTGGGTTTGTTGTAGTCGGCAGACTCTTCTTAACGTGGGAATCATCGACATACGAGACGCAGGCCCCGATTAACTGTTCACAGGTTCGTTCAAACAGTTGTCCGGAGATTTGAGAGTGTAGTCTGACCCGTAGAACGTTCCCTTGCATGTACAGTTCCCGTTGATATTCACAGGTGTCGTTGAAACAGTTGTCCGGACATTTGAAAGTGCAGTCTGACCCGTAGTACGCTTCCTTGCACATACAGTCTGCACTTACCGGGTCACATATGATGTCACAGACATCAGAACACGTCTGTTCGCACTGTAGCCCAAAATTACCATCGGGACAAGTGTCATTACAGGTATAGCCAGGATGTTTACATTGTAGGCATTTTCCGGATTTTTCCTCACATAAAGGACAAACACTGAGACAAAACCCGGAGCAGTCGTGTCCATAGATCCCATGTGAACAGTTACCGTGACACGTACCGATGATGACGTTGCAGCCTTTGCTATAACCACTACACACTGCACAAAACGACCAAGAATGCCCATCTATACAATAGGTGTCTGTAATGTTTGCACCTCACACACCGTCAGTGCACTGTCGGCCTGCGAAATGATTGGTGAGAACTCAATATTGATGTGTGCCATTGGTGTTTTTGTGTTGACTACAATAGTGTGCACATAAACATTAGGGTATGATATATCATTATACTGGAACACTACGCCGCCACTGTCAGAGTACGCCTTTAGAGTGGCATTCTTTACCCGAATCATAGTGCTAGCTCGATGATCGATTCGAATGGTGTGAATCTTCTGGGGCGTGGCAAAATTCAGATACCAGTAAACAGGATTGGTTCCACTTCTCAATTTTGTGTGTGTGCAGTCATTGTCATAGAGATTGGTCTTTGTTTGCCATTAACTGCGGCCTCTGGTCCACATCCGTTTCTTGTATAACAAGCATTAAATGTGTCGGTCTGGTTTGTGTTCTGTTTGAGAGCCACATTCCGACCTCCGCAATGTAGATGGAGCAGATATTTGCAAATATCGCCCCTTCAATCCATAACTTGTTGATCAGACCAGCCCTAGAGCAAAAGACATCAATCTCGTGCTGACTAACTACAAACCTTGATTCATTGTTACATGAGGCAGAACCATTTAGTTTTACCGTGAAATTGTCCGAATTTATTAAGTCATTCACATAAATCCTAAACCAGGAGAACGGCAAAGATTGACTGAGAGTTGCCTCAACTGATGTAGAATTTGTGTCCGAATTACATGTGGTGTCGTTGTTGTCAAACAGGAAAGTAAGTTCAGATTTTTGGGCGTATTTGTAAACGATATCCAAGTACTGACACTGGGGACCGAAATATTCGTGCTGACAACTGTCATTGTTTGGGCATGTCCCTGTAGTTTTGTCACAAACTGAATCATTATAGCAGTGACATTGTAACGTACAATTTGCCCCAAACCAACCGTCTGCACAAGTTAGGTTATTAGCTTCGAAGGCCGCGAACGAAGCCAGCAGAATAAAGACTTGATCTACAGCGATGATTAACGAACTGTGTACAAACATTTATTATCAACCCGTGGTTACATTTCTAAAAATCTGCCAACTCGCTGTGATAATAGATAGCGTGATGTTCAAAGTCAACATTGTTTACAATACGGCTTGAGCGCAAACAAGCTTCCATCTTGGTGCGTCCCATGACGTCGCTTGTCATGTGATTTATTATCAATGAATACCTTGCTTGTCATGTTATTTATTATCAATGAATACCTTCATTGTCATGTGATTTATTAACAATGAATACCTTGCTTGTCATATTATTTATTATCAATGAATACCTTGCTTGTCATGTGATTTATTATCAATGAATACCTTGCTTGTTATGTTATTTATTATCAATGAATACCTTGCTTGTCATGTTATTTATTATCTATGAATACCTTACTTGTATTACTTATGATTACCTTCCACCTAATCACGAAGTTTATGGTGTGACTATTTCCTTGTCTTAGCCTCTATGACGACGCTCTCAGATTTCTCCGGGTCATTGTCCCAGCCTCTGTCACGAAGCTCTCAGATTTCTCCGGGTCATTGTCCCAGCCTCAGTGATGAAGCTCACAGATTTCTCCGGGTCATTGTCCCAGCCTCAGTGATGAAGCTCTCAGATTTCTCCGGGTCATTGTCCCAGCCTCAGTGATGAAGCTCACAGATTTCTCCGGTCATTGTCCCAGCCTCAGTGATGAAGCTCACAGATTTCTCCGGGTCATTGTCCCAGCCTCAGTGATGAAGCTCTCAGATTTCTCCGGTCATTGTCCCCAGCCTCAGTGATGAAGCTCACAGATTTCTCCGGGTCATTGTCATAGGCTCTATGACGACGCTCTCAGATTTCTCAGGGTCATTGTTATTAGCTCTATGACGAAGCTCTCAGATTTCTCAGGGTCATTGTTATTAGCTCTATGACGAAGCTCTCAGATTTCTCAGGGTCATTGTATTAGCTCTATGACGAAGCTCTCAGATTTCTCAGGGTCATTGTTATTAGCTCTATGACGAAGCTCTCAGATTTCTCAGGGTCATTGTTATTAGCTCTATGACGAAGCTCTCAGATTTCTCAGGGTCATTGTTATTAGCTCTATGACGAAGCTCTCAGATTTCTCAGGGTCATTGTTATTAGCTCTATGACGAAGCTCTCAGATTTCTCAGGGTCATTGTTATTAGCTCTATGACGAAGCTCTCAGATTTCTCCGGTCATTGTCCCTGCCTCTATGACGAAGCTCTCAGATTTCTCCGGGTCATTGTCCCAGCCTCTATGACGAAGCTCTCAGATTTTCTGGGCCATTGTCCCAGCCTCTATGACGAAGCTCTCAGATTTCTCTGGCCATTGTCCCAGCCTCTATGACGAAGCTCTCAGATTTCTCTGGGCCATTGTCCCTGCCTCTATGACGAAGCTCTCAGATTTCTCTGGGCCATTGTTCCAGCCTCTATGACGAATCTGTCAGATTTCTCGGGTCATTGTCCTGCCTCTATGACGAAGCTATCAGATTTCTCTGGGCCATTGTCCCAGCCTCTATGACGAATCTGTCAGATTTCTGTGGGCCATTTTCCCAGCCTCTATGACGAAGCTCTCAGATTTCTCCGGGTCATTGTCCCTGCCTCTATGACGAAGTTCTCAGATTTCTCCGGGTCATTGTCACAGCCTCTATGACGAAGCTTTCAGATTTCTCTGGGCCATTGTCCCGCCTCTATGACGAATCTGTTAGATTTCTCTGGGTCATTGTCCCAACCTCTATGACGAAGCTTCAGATTTCCCGGGTCATTGTCCCAGCCTCTACGACGAAGCTCTCAGATTTCTCTGGGCCATTGTCCAAGCCTCTATGACGAAGCTCTCAGATTTCCCCGGGTCATTGTCCCTGCCTCTATGACGAAGCTCTCAGATTTCTCTGGGCCATTGTCCCAGCCTCTGGACAAAGCTCTCAGATTTCTCTGGGCCATTGTCCCAGCCTCTATGACGAAGCTCTCAGATTTCTGCGGGTCATTGTTCTTGCCTTTATGACGAAGCTTTCAGATTTCTCTGGGCCATTGTCCCAGCCTCTATGACGAAGCTCTCAGATTTCTCTGAGCCATTGTCCCAGCCTCTATGACGAAGCTCTCAGATTTCTCTGGGCCATTGTCCCAGCCTCTATGACGAAGCTCTCAGATTTCTCTGGCCATTGTCCCAGCCTCTGTGACAAAGCTCTCAGATTTCTCTGGGCATTTGTCCCAGCCTCTATGACGAAGCTCTCAGATTTCTGCGGGTCATTGTTCTTGCCTCTATGACGAAGCTCTCAGATTTCTCTGGGCCATTGTCCCAGCCTCTATGACGAAGCTCTCAGATTTCTCTGAGCCATTGTCCCAGCCTCTATGACGAAGCTCTCAGATTTCTCTGGGCCATTGTCCCAGCCTCTATGACGAATCTCTCAGATTTCTCTGGGTCATTGTCCCCACCTCTATGATGAAGCTCTCAGATTTCTCTGGCCATTGTCCGAGCCTCTATGACGAAGCTCTCAGATTTCTCTGGGCCATTGTCATGTAATATTCTGTCCTCAGGTGCAGTATTTGATGTTCAGCCCCATCCATATACACTTCATGCTGACATACATTGATGTTGTTCTTTACAAGTGTCAATATTCCACCCTTTTGTCTGTTTTTTTTTCTGTCAGATCGGTAACTCTGGTATCCCATAATCTTCATGTCGCTTCTATCCCCTAATTTACAACTTTATCTACTAACCTTCTATCTACTAAGTTATAATATTATCCACTAATTAAAACCTTAATCCACTAATTCACAACTTTATCGACTAATTAACATTTCTATCCATCCACTAATTCACACATTTATCCACTAAGTTACATTTCTATCCATCCACTAATTCACACATTTATCCAATAAGTTACATTTCTATCCATCCACTATTAACAACCATATCCACAAAAGAACAAACATTCTTACCAGTTGTTCAAGACTTATTTCCCAGGGATGACAGGTTCTCAGCAGGTCCCGGCTCCAAGTGTTGACCCTCTGGTCACGCTGGCCTCCTCTCTGGGTCTGGAGATAAAGTTCACGTCCTTGATGACCGTCCTAGAGGACCTCATGGCTACCGGTCCACCACCGTCCACTGACTTTGAATGTTTTGGTCAGATTGATTCTGACGCCAATAAGAACAGACACAACGACAGAACTGTGTGGCGATGTGCTACTGGTTAGATTGTAGCCAGGCGATGTGCTACTGGTTAGATTGTAGCCAGTCGATGTGCTACTGGTTAGATTGTAGCCAGGCGATGTGCTACTGGTTAGATTGTAGCCAGGCGATGTGCTACTGGTTAGATTGTAGCCAGTCGATGTGCTACTGGTTATTGTAGCCAGGCGATGTGCTACTGGTTAGATCGGTGCCAGGCGATGTGCTACTGGTTAGATTGTGGCCAGGCGATGTGTTGCTGGTTAGATATTATCCAGGCGATGTGCTACTGGTTTGATTGTAGCCAGGCCATGTGCTAGTGGTTAGATTGTAGCCAGGCGATTGCTACTGGTTAGGATCTTCTCTCTCTCTGCTCCTGTCTTTGATATCGTTTTGTGTTTGTTTTGTTTAAATTGCTCAACTCCATGCGCCTGCCTGTTTACTATTACTATCCTACTATGTACATTTGATATTTGTCTCTTGTAGTAGCCATTGTTTGGACATTTGACAAAATTGTGCTTGTCTCTGTCCATGATATTCTGACTATTCTTCTGTAGCTCTTGTATTCAACGGCATGATTTTTATTAGTCAGCAGACGATAACTCACATCCATACAAACATAGGCTCTTACAAACATAGGCTCCTCACAAATATAGGATCTTACAAACATAGGCTCCTACAAATATAGGCTCCTACAGACATAGGCTCCTACAAACATAGGCTCCTACAGAAATGGTTCCTACAAATAGGCTCCTCAGACATAGGCTCCTACAAACATAGGCTCCCTACAGACATAGGCTCCTACAAACATAGGCTCCTACAAACATAGCCTCCTACAAATATAAATTCCTACAAACCTAGATTCCTATTAACATAGGCTCCTATAAACATATGCTCCTACAAACAAAGGGCTCCTATAGAACATAGGCCTCCTACAAACATAGGCTCCTACAGACATAGGCTCCTACAAACATAGGCCCCTACAAACATAGGCTTCAAGAAACATAGGCTCCTACACACATAGGCTCTACAACATAGGCTCCTACAAACATAGGGCTCCTACAAACATAGGCTCCTCCATACATAGGCTTCTACAAACATAGACTCCTACAAACATAGGCTCCTACAGACATTGGTTCCTACAAAAATGGCTCCTACAGACATAGGCTCCTACAAACATAGGCTCCTACAGGCTTAGGCTCCTACAAACATAGGCTCCTACAAACATAGGCTCCTACAGACATAGGATCCTACAGACATAGGCTCCTACAGACATAGGATCCTACAGACATAGGCTCCTACAGACATAGGCTCCTACAGACATAGGCTCCTACAAACTAGGCTCCTACAGACATAGGCTCCTACAAACATAAGCTCCTACAGACATAGGCTCCCAACAAACATCGCTCCTACAAACATAGGCTCCTAGAAACATAGGCTCCTACAAACCAGATTCTTACAAACATAGGCTCTTACAAACCTAGATCCTTACAAACATAGAAGCTCCTGCAAACATAGGCCCCACAAACATAGACTGCATGTTGTGTTTCTTCTTGTATTTCCCCCTATTTGTGCTAGTCTCCTTCTCTCTTATTTTATCTTTATTCCACCACAACAATGACATAATACTGTCCACATAAGCATAAAACTATCACACACATGACATAAAACTGTCTCACACACAAGACATAAAACTATCACACACATACCATAAAACTGTCTCACACAAGACATAAAACTATCACACACATGACATAAAACTGTCTCACACAAGACATCAAATTACCACTCACAATACATCAAACTATCACACACATGACATCACTATCACACACAAGACATCAAACTATCACTCACAGACATCATACTACCACTCACAAGACATCAAACTATCACTCACAAGACATCAAACTATCATACACAAGACAAACAACTATCACACACAAGACATCAAACTATCACTCACAAGATATAAAACTATCACACACATGACATAAACTGACTCACACAAGACATACAAATATCACACATAAGACATCAAACTATCACTCACAAGACATCGAACTGTCACTCACAAGACATCAAACTACCACTCACAAGACATCAAACTATCACACACAAGACATCAAAATATCACACCACAAGACAACAACTACCACTATCACAAGACATAAACTATCACTCAAAAGACATCAAACTCCACTCACAAGACATCAAGCTATCACTCACAAGACATCAAACTATCACTCACAAGACATCAAACTATCACACACAAGACATCAAACTATCACACACAAGACAACAACTACCACTCACAAGACATCAAACTATCACTCACAAGACATCAAACTATCACTCACAAGACATCAAACTACCACTCACAAGACATCAAGCTATCACTCACAAGACATCAAACTATCACTCACAAGACATCACACTATCACACACAAGACATCAAAATACCACTCACAAGACATCAAACTATCACACACAAGACATCAAACTATCACACACAAAACATCAAACTATCACACACAAGACATCAAAATACCACTCACAAGACATCAAACTATCACAAGACATCAAACTATCACACACAAGACATCAAACTATCACACACAATACATCAAACTATCACTCACAATACATCAAACTATCACACACAAGACATCAAACTATCACACACAAGACATCAAACTATCACACACAAGACATCAAACTATCACACACAAGACATCAAACTACCACGCACAAGACATCAAACTATCATTCACAAGACATCAAACTACCACTCACAAGACATCAAGCTATCACTCACAAGACATCAAACTATCACTCACAAGACATCACACTAACTATCACACACAAGACATCAACTATCACTCACAAGACATCACACTATCACACACAAGACATCAAAACTATACCACTCACAAGACATCAAACTATCACACAAAAGACATCAAACTATCAGACACAAGACATCAAACTATCACACACAAGACAACAAACTACCACTCACAAGACATCAAACTATCACACACAAGACAACAAACTATCACTCACAAGACATCAAACTACCACTCACAAGACATCAAACTATCACACACACAAAACATCAAACTATCACACACAAGACATCAAACTACCACTCAGAAACATCAAACTATCACTCCCAGACATCAAACTATCACACACAAGACATCAAACTATCAGACACAAGACATCAAACTATCACACACAAGACAACAAACTACCACTCACAAGACATCAAACTATCACACACAAGACAACAAACTATCACTCACAAGACATCAAACTATCCACTCCACAAGACATCAAACTATCCACACAAGACATCAAACTATCACACACACAGACATCAAACTACACTCAGAAGACATCAAACTATCACTCACAAGACATCAAACTATCACTCACATGAATCAAACTACCACTCACAAGACATCAAGCTATCACTCACAAGACATCAAACTATTACTCACAAGACATCACACTATCACACACAAGACATCAAACTATCACTCACAAGACATCAAACTATCACACACAAGACATCAAACTATCATACACAAGACATCAAACTATCACACACAAGACATCAACTATCACACACAAGACATCAAACTATCACACACAAGACAACAAACTACCACTCACAAGACATCAAACTATCACTCACAAGACATCAAACTATCACACACACACAAACATCAAACTATCACAACACACAAGACATCAAACTATCACTCACAAGACATCAAACTATCACACACAAGACATCAAACTATCACACACAAGACATCAAACTATCACACACAAGACATCAAACTATCACACACAAGACATCAAACTACCACTCACAAGACATCAAACTATCACTCACAAGACATCAACTACCACTCACAAGACATCAAGCTATCACTCACAAGACATCAAACTATCACTCACAAGACATCACACTATACACATCACAAGACATCAAACTATCACTCATAAGACATCAAACTATCACTACACAAGACATCAAACTATCATACACAAGACATCAAACTATCACTCACAAGATATAAACTATCACACACATGACATAAAACTGACTCACACAAGACATACAAATATCACACATACATCACAACTATCACTCACAAGCATTGAACTGTCACTCACAAGACATCAAACTACCACTCACAAGACATCAAACTATCACACACAAGACATCAAAATATCACTCACAAGACAACAAACTACCACTCACAAGACATCAAACTATCACTCACAAGACATCAAACTACCACTCACAAGACATCAAACTATCACTCACAAGACATCAAACTATCACTCACAAGACATCAAACTATCACACACAAGACAACAAACTACCACTAACAAGACATCAAACTATCACTCACAAGACATCAAACTATCACTCACAAGACATCAAACTACCACTCACAAGACATCAAGCTATCACTCACAAGACATCAAACTATCACTCACAAGACATCACACTATCACACACAAGACATCAAACTATCACTCACAAGACATCAAACTATCACACACAAGACATCAAACTATCACACACAAGACATCAAACTATCACACACAAGACATCAAACTATCACACACAAGACATCAAACTACCACTCACAAGACATCAAACTATCATTCACAAGACATCAAACTACCACTCACAAGACATCAAGCTATCACTCACAAGACATCAAACTATCACTCACAAGACATCACACTATCACACACAAGACATCAAACTATCACTCACAAGACATCACACTATCACACACAAGACATCAAACTACCACTCACAAGACATCAAACTATTACACACAAGACATCAAACTATCACACACAAGACATCAAACTATCACACACAAGACAACAAACTACCACTCACAAGACATCAAACTATCACACACAAGACAACAAACTATCACTCACAAGACATCAAACTACCACTCACAAGACATCAAACTATCACACACAAGACATCAAACTATCACACACAAGACATCAAACTACCACTCACAAGACATCAAACTATCACTCACAAGATATCAAACTATCACTCACAAGACATCAAACTACCACTCACAAGACATCAAGCTATCACTCACAAGACATCAAACTATTACTCACAAGACATCACACTATCACACACAAGACATCAAACTATCACTCACAAGACATCAAACTATCACACACAATATATCAAACTATCATACACAAGACATCAAACTATCACACACAAGACATCAAACTATCACACACAAGACATCAAACTATCACACACAAGACAACAAACTACCACTCACAAGACATCAAGCTATCACTCACAAGACATCAAACTATCACACACAAGACATCAAACTATCACACACAAGACATCAAACTATCACTCACAAGACAACAAACTATCACACACAAGACATCAAACTATCACACACAAGACATCAAACTATCACACACAAGACATAAAACTATCACACACAAGACATCAAACTACCACTCACAAGACATCAAACTATCATTCACAAGACATCAAGCTATCACTCACAAGACATCAAACTATCACTCACAAGACATCACACTATCACACACAAGACATCAAAACTATCACTCACAAGACATCAAACTATCACACACAAGACATCAAACTATCACCACACAAGACATCAAACTATCACACACAAGACATAAACTACCACTCACAAGACATCAAACTATCACACAAAAGACATCAAACTATCACACACAAGAACATAAACTATCACACACAAGACAACAAACTACCACTCACAAGACATCAAACTATCACACCCAAGACAACAACTATCATCACAAGACATCAAACTACCACTCACAAGACATCAAACTATCACACACAAGACATCAAACTATCACACACAAGACATCAAAACTACCACTCAGAAGACATCAAACTATCACTCACAAGACATCAAACTATCACTCACATGAATTCAAACTACCACTCACAAGACATCAAGCTATCACTCACAAAGACATCAAACTATTACTCACAAGACATCACACTATCACACACAAGACATCAAACTACCACTCACAAGACATCAAACTATCACACACAAGACATCAAACTATCATACACAAGACATCAAACTATCACACACAAGACATCAAACTATCACACACAAGACATCAAACTATCACACACAGACAAAAAACTACCACTCACAAGAATCAAGCTATCACTCACAAAGACATCAAACTATCGCACACAAGACATCAAGCTATCACTCACAAGACATCAAACTATCACTCACAAGACATCACACTATCACACACAAGACATCAAACTATCACTCACAAACATCACACTATCACACACAAGACATCAAACTACCACTCACAAGACATCAAACTATCACACACAAGATATCAAACTATCACACACAAGACATCAAACTATCACTCACAAGACATCAATCTATCACACACAAGACATCAAACTATCACACACAAGACATCAAACTATCACACACAAGACATAAAACTATCACACACAAGACATCAAACTACCACTCACAAGACATCAAACTATCATTCACAAGACATCAAGCTATCACTCACAAGACATCAAACTATCACTCACAAGACATCACACTATCACACACAAGACATCAAACTATCACTCACAAGACATCAAAACTATCACACACAAGACAGCAAACTATCATACACAAGACATCAAACTATCACACACAGACATCAAACTATCACACACAAGACATCAAACTATCACACACAAGACATAAACTACCACTCACAAGACATCAAACTATCACACAAAAGACATCAAACTATCAGACACAAGACATCAAACTATCACACAAAGACAACAAACTACCACTCACAAGACATCAAACTATCACACACAAGACAAAAACTATCACTCACAAGACATCAAACTACCACTCACAAGACATCAAACTATCACACACAAGACATCAAACTATCACACACAAGACATCAAACTACCACTCAGAAGACATCAAACTATCACTCACAAGACATCAAACTATCACTCACATGATTCAAACTACCACTCACAAGACATCAAGCTATCACTCACAAGACATCAAACTATTACTCACAAGACATCACACTATCACACACAAGACATCAAACTATCACTCACAAGACATCAAACTATCACACACAAGACATCAAACTATCATACACAAGACATCAAACTATCACACACAAGACATCAAACTATCACACACAAGACATCAAACTATCACACACAAGACAACAAACTACCACTCACAAGACATCAAGCTATCACTCACAAGACATCAAACTATCGCACACAGACATCAACTATCACACACAAGACATCAAACTATCACTCACAAGACATCAAACTATCACTCACAAGACATCAAACTATCACACACAAGACACCAAACTATCACACACAAGACATCAAACTATCACACACAAGACATCAAACTATCACTCAATAGATATAAACTATCACACACATGACATAAACTGACTCACACAAGACATACAAATATCACACATAAACATCAAACTATCACTCACAAGACATTGAACTGTCCACTCACAAGACATCAAACTACCACTCACAAGACATCAAACTATCACACACAAGACATCATAATATCACACACAAGACAACAACTACCACTCACAAGACTTCAAACTATCACTCCAAGACATCAAACTACCACTCACAAGACATCAAGCTATCACTCACAAGACATCAAACTATCACTCACAAGACATCAAACTATCACACACAAGACATCAAACTATAACACACAAGACAAAAAACTATACCACTAACAAGACATCAAACTATCACTCACAAGACATCAAACTATCACTCACAAGACATCAAACACCACTCAACAAGACATCAAGCTATCACTCACAAGACATCAAACTATCACTCACAAGACATCACACTATCACACACAAGACATCAAACTATCATACACAAGACATCAAACTATCATACACAAGACATCAAACTATCACACACAAGACATCAAACTATCAACACAAGACATCAAACTATCACACAAAGACATCAAAATACCACTCACAAGACATTCAAGCTATCACTCACAGACATCAAACTATCACACACAAGACATCAAACTATCACACACAAGACATCAAACTATCACTCACAAGACATCAAACTATCACACACAAGACATCAAACTATCACACACAAGACATCAAACTATCACACACAAGACATAAAACTATCACACACAAGACATCAAACTACACTCACAAGAAATTCAAACTATCATTCACAAGACATCAAACTACCACTCACAAGACATCAAGCTATCACTCACAAGACATCAAACTATCACTCACAAGACATCACACTATCACACACAAGACATCAAACTATCACTCACAAGACATCACACTATCACACACAAGACATCAAACGCCACTCACAAGACATCAAACTATCACACAAAAGACATCAAACTATCACACACAAGACATCAAACTATCACACACAAGAAACAAACTACCACTCAACAAGACATCAAACTATCACACACAAGACAACAAACTATCACTCACAAGACATCCAACTACCACTCACAAGACATCAAACTACCACTCACAAGACATCAGCTATCACTCACAAGACATCAAACTATCATACACAAGACAACAAACTATCACACACAAGACATCAAACTATGACTCACAAGATATAAAACTATCACACACATGACATAAACTGTCTCACACAAGACATCAAATTACCACCCACAAGACATCAAACTATCACACACATGACATCAAACTATCACACACAAGACATCAAACTATCACTCACAAGACATCACTACCACTCACAAGACATCAAACTATCACTCACAAGACATCAAACTATCATACACAAGACAACAAACTATCACACACAAGACATCAAACTATCACTCACAAGATATAAACTATCACACACATGACATAAAACTGACTCACAAGACATACAAATATCACACATAAGACATCAAACTATCACTCACAAGACATCGAACTGTCACTCACAGACATCAAACTACCACTCACAAGACATCAAACTATCACACACAAGACATCAAAATATCACACACAAGACATCAAACTACCACTCACAAGACATCAAACTATCACTCACAAGACATCAAACTACCACTCACAAGACATCAAGCTATCACTCACAAGACATCAAACTATCACTCACAAGACATCAAACTATCACACAAGACATCAAACTATCACACACAAGACAACAAACTACCACTCACAAGACATCAAACTATCACTCACAAGACATCAAACTATCACTCACAAGACATCAAACTACCACTCACAAGACATCAAGCTATCACTCACAAGACATCAAACTATCACTCACAAGACATCACACTATCACACACAAGACATCAAACTATCACTCACAAGACATCAAACTATCACACACAAGACATCAAACTATCACACACAAGACATCAAACTATCACACACAAGACACCAAACTATCACACACAAGACATCAAACTATCACACACAAGACATCAAATACCACTCACAAGACATCAAGCTATCACAAGACATCAAACTATCACACACAAGACATCAAACTATCACACACAAGACATCAAACTATCACTCACAAGACATCAAACTATCACACACAAGACATCAAACTATCACACACAAGACATCAAACTATCACACACAAGACATCAAACTATCACACACAAGACATCAAACTACCACTCACAAGACATCAAACTATCATTCACAAGACATCAAACTACCACTCACAAGACATCAAGCTATCACTCACAAGACATCAAACTATCACTCACAAGACATCACACTATCAACCACAAGACATCAAACTATCACACACAAGACATCAAACTATCACCACAGACAACAAACTACCACTAACAAGACATCAAACTATCACTCACAAGACATCAAACTATCACTCACAAGACATCAAACTACCACTCACAAGACATCAAGCTATCACTCACAAGACATCAAACTATCACTCACAAGACATCACACATCACACACAAGACATCAAACTATCACTCACAAGACATCAAACTATCACACACAAACGACATCAAACTATCATACACAAGACATCAAACTATCACACACAAGACATCAAACTATCACACACAAGACATCAAACTATCAACACAAGACATCAAAATACCACTCACAAGACATCAAGCTATCACTCACAAGACATCAAACTATCACAACACAGACATCAAACTATCATACACAAGACATCAACTATCACTCACATGATATAAAACTATCACACACATGCAAAACTGACTCACACAAGCCATACAAATATCACACATAAAACATCAAACTATCACTCACAAGACATTGAACTGTCACTCACAAGACATCAACACTACCACTCACAAGACATCAAACTATCACACACAAGACATCAAAATATCACACACAGACAACAAACTACCACTCACAAGACATCAAACTATCACTCACAAGACATCAAACTATCACACACAAGACATCAAACTATCACACACAAGACATCAAACTATCACACACAAGACATCAAACTATCACACACAAGACATCAAACTATCACACACAAGACAACAAACTACCACTCACAAGACATCAAGCTATCACTCACAAGACATCAAACTATCACACACAAGACATCAAACTATCACTCACAAGACATCAAACTATCACACACAAGACATCAAACTATCACACCACAAGACATCAAACTATCACACACAAGACATCAAACTACACACACAAGACATCAAAATACCACTCACAGACATCAAACTATCATTCACAAGACATCAAAACTACCACTCACAAGACATCAAACTATCACTCACAAGACATCAAACTATCACTCACAAGACATCACACTATCACACACAAGACATCAAACTATCATTCACAAGACATCAAACTACCACTCACAAGACATCAAACTATCACTCACAAGACATCAAACTATCACTCACAAGACATCAAACTATCATTCACAAGACATCAAACTACCACTCACAAGACATCAAACTATCACTCACAAGACATCAAACTATCACTCACAAGACATCACACTATCACACACAAGACATCAAACTATCACTCACAAGACATCAAACTATCACACACAAGACATCAAACTATCATACACAAGACATCAAACTATCACTCCAAGATATAAAACTATCACACACATGACATAAAACTGACTCACACAAGACATACAAATATCACACATAAAACATCAAACTATCACTCACAAGACATTGAACTGTCACTCACAAGACATCAAACTACCACTCACAAGACATCAAACTATCACACACAAGACATCAAAATACACACACAAGACAACAAACTACCACTCACAAGACATCAAACTATCACTCACAAGACATCAAACTACCACTCACAAGACATCAAGCTATCACTCACAAGACATCAAACTATCACTCACAAGACATCAAACTATCACACACAAGACATCAAACTATCACACACAAGACAACAAACTACCACTAACAAGACATCAAACTATCACTCACAAGACATCAAACTATCACTCACAAGACATCAAACTACCACTCACAAGACATCAAGCTATCACTCAAAGACATCAAACTATCATTCACAAGACATCAAACTACCACTCACAAGACATCAAGCTATCACTCACAAGACATCAAACTATCACTCACAAGACATCACACTATCACACACAAGACATCAAACTATCACTCACAAGACATCACACTATCACACACAAGACATCAAACTGCCACTCACAAGACATCAAACTATCACACAAAAGACATCAAACTATCACACACAAGACATCAAACTATCACACACAAGACAACAAACTACCACTCACAAGACATCAAACTATCACACACAAGACAACAAACTATCACTCACAAGACATCAAACTACCACTCACAAGACATCAAACTACCACTCACAAGACATCAAGCTATCACTCACAAGACATCAAACTATCATACACAAGACAACAAACTATCACACACAAGACATCAAACTATGACTCACAAGATATAAAACTATCACACACATGACATAAAACTGTCTCACACAAGACATCAAATTACCACCCACAAGACATCAAACTATCACACACATGACATCAAACTATCACACACAAGACATCAAACTATCACTCACAAGACATCATACTACCACTCACAAGACATCAAACTATCACTCACAAGACATCAAACTATCATACACAAGACAACAAACTATCACACACAAGACATCAAACTATCACTCACAAGATATAAAACTATCACACACATGACATAAAACTGACTCACACAAGACATACAAATATCACACATAAGACATCAAACTATCACTCACAAGACATCGAACTGTCACTCACAAGACATCAAACTACCACTCACAAGACATCAAACTATCACACACAAGACATCAAAATATCACACACAAGACATCAAACTACCACTCACAAGACATCAAACTATCACTCACAAGACATCAAACTACCACTCACAAGACATCAAGCTATCACTCACAAGACATCAAACTATCACTCACAAGACATCAAACTATCACACACAAGACATCAAACTATCACACACAAGACAACAAACTACCACTCACAAGACATCAAACTATCACTCACAAGACATCAAACTATCACTCACAAGACATCAAACTACCACTCACAAGACATCAAGCTATCACTCACAAGACATCAAACTATCACTCACAAGACATCACACTATCACACACAAGACATCAAACTATCACTCACAAGACATCAAACTATCACACACAAGACATCAAACTATCACACACAAGACATCAAACTATCACACACAAGACACCAAACTATCACACACAAGACATCAAACTATCACACACAAGACATCAAAATACCACTCACAAGACATCAAGCTATCACAAGACATCAAACTATCACACACAAGACATCAAACTATCACACACAAGACATCAAACTATCACTCACAAGACATCAAACTATCACACACAAGACATCAAACTATCACACACAAGACATCAAACTATCACACACAAGACATCAAACTATCACACACAAGACATCAAACTACCACTCACAAGACATCAAACTATCATTCACAAGACATCAAACTACCACTCACAAGACATCAAGCTATCACTCACAAGACATCAAACTATCACTCACAAGACATCACACTATCACACACAAGACATCAAACTATCACACACAAGACATCAAACTATCACACACAGACAACAAACTACCACTAACAAGACATCAAACTATCACTCACAAGACATCAAACTATCACTCACAAGACATCAAACTACCACTCACAAGACATCAAGCTATCACTCACAAGACATCAAACTATCACTCACATGACATCACACTATCACACACAAGACATCAAACTATCACTCACAAGACATCAAACTATCACACACAAGACATCAAACTATCATACACAAGACATCAAACTATCACACACAAGACATCAAACTATCACACACAAGACATCAAACTATCACACACAAGACATCAAAATACCACTCACAAGACATCAAGCTATCACTCAAAAGACATCAAACTATCACACACAAGACATCAAACTATCATACACAAGACATCAAACTATCACTCACATGATATAAAACTATCACACACATGACATAAAACTGACTCACACAAGCCATACAAATATCACACATAAAACATCAACTATCACTCACAAGACATTGAACTGTCACTCACAAGACATCAAACTACCACTCACAAGACATCAAACTATCACACACAAGACATCAAAATATCACACACAAGACAACAAAACTACCACTCACAAGACATCAACTATCACTCACAAGACATCAAACTATCACACACAAGACATCAAACTATCACACACAAGACATCAAACTATCACACACAAGACAACAAACTACCACTAACAAGACATCAAGCTATCACTCACAAGACATCAAACTACACACACAAGACATCAAACTATCACTCACAAGACATCAAACTATCACACACAAGACATCAAACTATCACACACAAGACATCAAACTATCACACACAAGACATCAAACTATCACACACAAGACATCAAAATACCACTCACAAGACATCAAACTATCATTCACAAGACATCAAACTACCACTCACAAGACATCAAGCTATCACTCACAAGACATCAAACTATCACTCACAAGACATCACACTATCACACACAAGACATCAAACTATCACTCACAAGACATCAAACTATCACACACAAGACATCAAACTATCATACACAAGACATCAAACTATCACTCACAAGATATAAAACTATCACACACATGACATAAAACTGACTCACACAAGACATACAAATATCACACATAAAACATCAAACTATCACTCACAAGACATTGAACTGTCACTCACAAGACATCAAACTACCACTCACAAGACATCAAACTATCACACACAAGACATCAATATCACACACAAGACAACAAACTACCACTCACAAGACATCAAACTATCACTCACAAGACATCAAACTACCACTCACAAGACATCAAGCTATCACTCACAAGACATCAAACTATCACTCACAAGACATCAAACTATCACACACAAGACATCAAACTATCACACACAAGACAACAAACTACCACTAACAAACATCAAACTATCACTCACAAGACATCAAACTATCACTCACAAGACATCAAACTACCACTCACAAGACATCAAGCTATCACTCACAAGACATCAAACTATCACTCACAAGACATCACACTATCACACACAAGACATCAAACTATCACTCACAAGACATCAAACTATCACACACAAGACATCAAACTATCATACACAAGACATCAAACTATCACACACAAGACATCAAACTATCACACACAAGACATCAAACTATCACACACAAGACATCAAAATACCACTCACAAGACATCAAGCTATCACTCACAAGACATCAAACTATCACACACAAGACATCAAACTATCACACACAAGACATCAAACTATCTCTCACAAGACATCAAACTATCACACACAAGACATCAAACTATCACACACAAGACATCAAACTATCACACACAAGACATAAAACTATCACACACAAGACATCAAACTACCACTCACAAGACATCAAACTATCATTCACAAGACATCAAACTACCACTCACAAGACATCAAGCTATCACTCACAAGACATCAAACTATCACTCACAAGACATCACACTATCACACACAAGACATCAAACTATCACTCACAAGACATCACACTATCACACACAAGACATCAAACTACCACTCACAAGACATCAAACTATCACACAAAAGACATCAAACTATCACACACAAGACATCAAACTATCACACACAAGACAACAAACTACCACTCACAAGACATCAAACTATCACACACAAGACAACAAACTATCACTCACAAGACATCAAACTACCACTCACAAGACATCAAACTATCACACACAAGACATCAAACTATCACACACAAGACATCAAACTACCACTCACAAGACATCAAGCTATCACTCACAAGACATCAAACTATCACTCACAAGACATCAAACTACCACTCACAAGACATCAAGCTATCACTCACAAGACATCAAACTATTACTCACAAGACATCACACTATCACACACAAGACATCAAACTATCACTCACAGACATCAAACTATCACACACAAGACATCAAACTATCATACACAAGACATCAAACTATCACACACAAGACATCAAACTATCACACCACAAGACATCAAACTATCACACACAAGACAACAAACTACCACTCACAAGACATCAAGCTATCACTCACAAGACATCAAACTATCACACACAAGACATCAAACTATCACACACAAGACATCAAACTATCACTCACAAGACATCAAACTATCACACACAAGACATCAAACTATCACACACAAGACATCAAACTATCACACACAAGACATAAAACTATCACACACAAGACATCAAACTACCACTCACAAGACATCAAACTATCATTCACAAGACATCAAACTACCACTCACAAGACATCAAGCTATCACTCACAAGACATCAAACTATCACTCACAAGACATCACACTATCACACACAAGACATCAAACTATCACACACAAGACATCAAACTATCACACACAAGACAACAAACTACCACTAACAAGACATCAAACTATCACACCCAAGACATCAAACTATCACACACAAGACATCAAACTATCATTCACAAGACATCAAACTACCACTCACAAGACATCAAGCTATCACTCACAAGACATCACACTATCACACACAAGACATCAAACTATCACACACAAGACATCAAACTATCACACACAAGACAACAAACTACCACTAACAAGACATCAAACTATCACTCACAAGACATCAAACTATCACTCACAAGACATCAAACTACCACTCACAAGACATCATGCTATCACTCACAAGACATCAAACTATCACTCACAAGACATCACACTATCACACACAAGACATCAAACTATCACTCACAAGACATCAAACTATCACACACAAGACATCAAACTATCATACACAAGACATCAAACTATCACACACAAGACATCAAACTATCACACACAAGACATCAAACTATCACACACAAGACATCAAAATACCACTCACAAGACATCAAGCTATCACTCACAAGACATCAAACTATCACACACAAGACATCAAACTATCACACACAAGACATCAAACTACCACTCACAAGACATCAAACTATCACACAAAAGACATCAAACTATCACACACAAGACATCAAACTATCACACACAGACAACAAACTACCACTCACAAGACATCAAACTATCACACACAAGACAACAAACTATCACTCACAAGACATCAAACTACCACTCACAAGACATCAAACTATCACACACAAGACATCAAACTATCACACACAAGACATCAAACTACCACTCACAAGACATCAAACTATCACTCACAAGACATCAAACTATCACTCACAAGACATCAAACTACCACTCACAAGACATCAAGCTATCACTCACAAGACATCAAACTATTACTCACAAGACATCACACTATCACACACAAGACATCAAACTATCACTCACAAGACATCAAACTATCACACACAAGATATCAAACTATCATACACAAGACATCAAACTATCACACACAAGACATCAAACTATCACACACAAGACATCAAACTATCACACACAAGACAACAAACTACCACTCACAAGACATCAAGCTATCACTCACAAGACATCAAACTATCACACACAAGACATCAAACTATCACACACAAGACATCAAACTATCACTCACAAGACATCAAACTATCACACACAAGACATCAAACTATCACACACAAGACATCAAACTATCACACACAAGACATAAAACTATCACACACAAGACATCAAACTACCACTCACAAGACATCAAACTATCATTCACAAGACATCAAACTACCACTCACAAGACATCAAGCTATCACTCACAAGACATCAAACTATCACTCACAAGACATCACACTATCACACACAAGACATCAAACTATCACTCACAAGACATCAAACTATCACACACAAGACATCAAACTATCATACACAAGACATCAAACTATCACACACAAGACATCAAACTATCACACACAAGACATCAAACTATCACACACAAGACATAAACTACCACTCACAAGACATCAAACTATCACCCACAAGACATCAAACTATCACTCACAAGACATCAAACTACCACTCACAAGACATCAAGCTATCACTCACAAGACATCAAACTATCACTCACAAGACATCAAACTATCACACACAAGACATCAAACTATCACACACAAGACAACAAACTACCACTCACAAGACATCAAACTATCACTCACAAGACATCAAACTATCACTCACAAGACATCAAACTACCACTCACAAGACATCAAGCTATCACTCACAAGACATCAAACTATCACTCACAAGACATCACACTATCACACACAAGACATCAAACTATCACTCACAAGACATCAAACTATCACACACAAGACATCAAACTATCATACACAAGACATCAAACTATCACACACAAGACATCAAACTATCACACACAAGACATCAAACTATCACACACAAGACAACAAACTACCACTCACAAGACATCACACTATCACACACAAGACATCAAACTACCACTCACAAGACATCAAACTATCACACACAAGACATCAAACTATCACTCACAAGACATCAAACTACCACTCACAAGACATCAAACTATCACACACAAGACATCAAACTATCACTCACAAGACATCAAACTATCACACACAAGACATCAAACTATCACACACAAGACATCAAACTATCACACACAAGACAACAAACTACCACTCACAAGACATCAAACTATCACACACAAGACATCAAACTATCACACACAAGACAACAAACTACCACTCACAAGACATCAAACTATCACACACAAGACATCAAACTATCACACACAAGACAACAAACTACCACTCACAAGACATCAAACTACCACTCACAAGACATCAAACTATCACACACAAGACATCAAACTATCACACACAAGACAACAAACTACCACTCACAAGACATCAAACTATCACACACAAGACATAAAACTATCACACACAAGACATCAAACTACCACTCACAAGACATCAAACTATCACACACAAGACATCAAACTATCACTCACACGACATCAAACTACCACTCACACGACATCAAACTATCACACACAAGATATCAAACTACCACTCACAAGACATCAAACTATCACTCACAAGACATCAAACTATCACACGCAAGACATCAAACTATCATACGCAAGACATCAAACTATCACACACAAGACATCAAACTATCACACACAAGACATCAAACTATCACACACAAGACATCAAACTATCACTCACAGACATCAAGCTATCACACACAAGACATCAAACTATCACTCACAAGACATCAAACTACCACTCACAATATGCAAGTAATTTATACCAGATAAACTCTTACCCAAGGCGGACTGTCAGACAAACGGAAATGAATGTGTCTTAGACATGATTTATTTTAGGCTATGGAGGCTGTGATAACAGTAGAGGCCACGCCCAATCTTGGTCTACAAAGTTATCATTGTCTGTTAGGCTATGTTCACTTCACGGTTACCATTTTCTTCAAGGTCATCATTGACTACAACGTTATCACTATCTACAAAGTTATTATTGTCTACATAGTTATCATTGCCTACAAAGTTTATCGTTGCCTACAAGCTATCACTATTTACATAGTTATCTTTGTCTACAAAGCTATCGCTGTCAAAAAATTATCGTTGTCTCCTAAGTTATCACTGTCTACAAAGTTATCATTGTTTACAAATTTGTCATTGTTCACAAAGTTATCATTGCCTACAAAGTTATCGTCGTCTACAAAGATATTATTGTCAAGTTGTTACCTTTTCAACGTCAAATAAGATGTGTCTCATGGATGGCATGAAAGCTGCCAAGTCACAGAATGGAATAATGAACGCATGGGAGCAGGTAACTTAGTCGTTACCCATTATTTCATAGACAACAGCAGTAACATATGGTAGCGATCAGCAATGTTAGGACATAAAATTTAAAGTATGGAAAATTTCCAGCCAGAATAACAAGTTAAGAGAATATAAAGTTTGTAGGGGGTAGTGGACACACAGAAGTGGGAAGGAAGGTAAGGTACAATTATACTGAGAGCTTAGGTCCATGGAAATTTCCACTTCAACCAAGTTTATGGAAGTGAGAGTAGGCGCATGACAATAGCATGCATTGACCCCATGTCTTTGGCGTCTGATAAATAAGTTGTCATCCAACTACCAGGAAAGGTCATTGTCATGAGGTAATAATTAATTTAAATAGGGCATAGAGATTCACGAAAATAAGGTGTTTTCATCAAACCATGAGATAGGTCAAGTATCGGTCACAGAATGATGAGGAGTGACCAACTCAAGTGATCAGAAGAGTGCAAATTGTCACTTTGCGACAGTTTGATTGGCTGCTGATTTTCAGACGAAGAGTGTGAGGTTGGAGTATTTAAACTTCAACACAGTAGGTTTTAGACAGTTAGAGATTAGACGAAGTCAGAATGTAGACTAAGTAAGCTTAGTCCGGCTTCGGCCGTACTGCTGAAGGCAGTTAATAGAAGTTAAGTTAAGATTAGAAAGTTGAGCCAGTTAGTTAGGAAGTTATAATCTTCAAGTTGTAGTTTCAAGTCAGTTGAGATGTTATAATGTAAGTTGATAGAGAGTATTAAGGATATCAATGAACATATGAACTTTAGATGTGAAGTGTCTGAGAGTTTTCAAGTTGTGTTTCACATTCTGATAAACGTAAGTATGTGATAGAGAGATCGAATGCAAGATATGCATTTGTGGACTGATCATATCCACCGACTATTTGTCTCAGAAAAGTCCCGAATTAATTAACATTAATTTAAGATAAGTGCATCCGCTACAGAACGATCATAGGCCAAGATTAATAATAGAGATCAATAAACTGATTATGATTATAATAAATGAGAGAACTCTGTCATGATTTACCTGTTGTGATCAATGTGATGTGCTGTCAAGAGAATACAAGATAATATAAGAATTAACATCACAGCTTTACAACAGCCATACTTACAGAACATGTTTAGACTCCCTACCATTATCACAGAAACATGGCTGCCTAATGTCACGTGACCTATATAGCACCACACGTGCTCGCACAACCATCACAACACAACAAATATTGAAGCTGCCAAGCGTATCTCACTTAATTGAAAGTTGCCTCACTGTTCAAGTCTCGAGGCTGGTTCCCTACACATTTTAATTATTCTAATCGATGAAATTGTTTCCTCAGGACAGACCAAAAGTTTACCAGTTTGTTGCCCCGCACAAACACGCGCGTCACAGTTCAGGTTGGTGTACTCCGACAGGTGTCTCCGGCAGTAAAAGTTATCGTGCGTGTCACGTGATGACGTTAACGTGACGGCCGTTAGTTCTCACATTACATCATCGATTGTAGATGGGGGTGGGATAGGTGTCTCCCTGCAGCAAAACGAGTGTTCTCAAACACTAACAAGAACTATCAGTGTTCCCAAACACTAGCAAGAACTATCAGTGTTCCCAAACACTAGCAAGAACTATCAGTGTTCCCAAACACTAACAAGAACTATCAGTGTTCCCAAACACTAGCGAGAACTATCAGTGTTCCCAAACACTAGCGAGAACTATCAGTGTGTTCCCAAACACTAGCAAGAACTATCAGTGTGTTCCCAAACACTAGCGAGAACTATCAGTGTGTTCCCAAACACTAGCGATAACTATCTGTGTGTTCCCAAACACTAGCAAGAACTATCAGTGTGTTCCCAAACACTAGCAAGAACTATCAGTGTGTTCCCAAACACTAGCGAGAACTATCAGTGTTCCCAAACACTAGCAAGAACTATCAGTGTGTTCCCAAACACTAGCAAGAACTATCAGTGTTCCCAAACACTAGCAAGAACTATCATTGTTCCCAAACACTAGCAAGAACTATCAGTGTTCCCAAACACTAGCAAGAACTATCAGTGTTTCCAAACACTAGCAAGAACTATCAGTGTTCCCAAACACTAACAAGAACTATCAGTGTTCCCAAACACTAGCAAGAACTATCAGTGTTCCCAAACACTAGCAAGAACTATCAGTGTTCCCAAACACTAGCAAGAACTATCAGTGTTCCCAAACACTAGCAAGAACTATCAGTGTTCCCAAACACCATCAAGAACTATCAGTGTTCCCAAACACTAGCAAGAACTATCAGTGTTCCCAAACACCATCAAGAACTATCAGTGTTCCCAAACACTAGCAAGAACTATCAGTGTTCCCAAACACCATCAAGAACTATCAGTGTTCCCAAACACCATCAAGAACTATCAGTGTTCCCAAACACTAGCAAGAACTATCAGTGTTCCCAAACACCATCAAGAACTATCAGTGTTCCCAAACACCATCAAGAACTATCAGTGTTCCCAAACACTAGCAAGAACTATCAGTGTTCCCAAACACTAGCAAGAACTATCAGTGTTCCCAAACACTAGCAAGAACTATCAGTGTTCCCAAACACTAGCAAGAACTATCAGTGTTCCCAAACACTAGCAAGAACTATCAGTGTTCCCAAACACTAGCAAGAACTATCAGTGTTCCCAAACACTAGAATAAAAGAAGACTAAGAAGAGTAAGAAGACATTCATCTAACGAAAGTGACGTACCCGTGCGCTGCCGGGGCCCGAAAGGGGAGTAAAGAATAGCGGCGCTGTACCCTACCAGGCATGTTCGTAAGAGGCGAGAAAGGAGGGCTGGGCATGGGACTGGCTATCCCATACTGTAAAAAAAAAAGTCGAAAAAACTTCACAAACATGGACAAGTCAACGAGAGAAACAGACCCGGCTCAAATAATCCTCCAAATATACTACCAGCAGAAGAAAAGTTACACGTTAACTGTGGAAAACCAAGCAAAGAAGAAATAATGAAAGCCATCAAGCTATTAAAAAATGGTATAGCCACAGGACCAGATGAAATTCCTTCGGAAGCCATCAAAGCAGATATTAACACCTCTACCAAGATGTTACAAAATCTATTTGATAAAATTTGGGAGCGGGAATAAATACCTACCTCATGTGGGAAACAACAGGTAAGAGAAAAAGAGGAAGACCCAGGGAGACACTGAGAAGAACATTGATGAGAGAGGCAAGAGCAGCAGGATTCGGCTCCCTCAATGAGATAGAGCAGCTTGCACAGAACAGAGACAAATGGCGAGATTTGATAAAATATCTTTAAAAGAAAACTGCTAGAACACAAATTCAGATAGGAGAAGGAGTATCTTGGTCTACGCCCTATGGGCCGGCAGTAGTATTGGTGGCGGTAATGCCCTCCTATTGAAAAAAAAACGCAGCTGCGTTTTGTTAAATGCCCTGTCTTTTTGTCTATATAGAAAGTATACACGCAGCAAGACGGATCGACCAAGACAGCGAGACCTTGGTGAGCATAGGTGACCTCGTGATGCGCACTGCCTCACGATATGTGTGTGCTTGTAAATAAATAGTGTGTTGTGATGATTTGAAAAGGGAGGAAAGCAAGTGCTAGCTCTCGCTTGCTCATCAGTAATAGTGGTTCGCTATCTCTTTCTCTCTCTCTCGCTATCTCTCTCTCCCTCTCCTTCGTTGTCTCTTTCGCTCTCGATCATTCTCTCTCGTTCTCTCTCCAATTCCGTCTCTGTTTCTCTCGTTATCTCTCTCCATCTCCGTCTCTGTCTCCCTCGTTATCTCTCTCCCGCTCCATCGCTCTCTCTCTCCAGCTCTGTCACTCTCGCTCTCGCTATCTCTCTCCTTCGCTGTCTCTATCTCTCGCTATCTCTCTCCGTCTCCATCACTCTCTCTCGCTCCCTCTCTGTCTCTTTCGCTCTCGCTGTCTCTATCTCTCGCTATCTCTCTCCCTCTCCATCGCTCTCTCTCTCGCTCCCTCTCCAGCTCTGTCTATTTCGGTCTCGCTATCTCTCTCTCTTTCCATCTCTGTCTCTCGCTATCTCTCTCCCTCTCCATGGCTCTCTCTCGCTCCTTCTCCAACTGTCTCTTTCGCTCTCGCTATCTCTCTCTCGGTATCTCTCTCTCGGTATCTCTCTCCCTCTCCACTGCTGTCTCTCTCGCTCTCGCTCATTCTCTCGGTCTCTCTCCCTCACCATCTCTGTCTCTCTCGCTATCTCTCCCTCTCCATCGTGTTCTCACACTCCCTCTCCATCTTTCTCACCTATCCTCTCTTAGACGTCTAACCTATCAGGCCACCCTCCCTCCTCTCCCTTTATCTCTCCCACATCGTTCCGCCCTCCCGTATATTTTTAGCATCCCTCCTATTGTAAGACTTGATTACTCTCACCCTTTATGTCTAGCACCTCGCCTTCCTTCTCCTAGACTTCTCTGTATCTCTCTCTCTCTCGCTCTCTCTCGCTCTCTCTCTCTTCTAACCCCTACTAGACTTCTTTCCTACCATTCGTACTTTATACACATCACTATTAATACAACCGAAATTCCTTTAATGATAACCTACCACATCGTTATGAGATAAGAGAAAAACAGAAAAAAAATTCAACTTACACCGTAAAATATACCACTACAACACAGACCGCTAGACTGAACAGTACTATGAAAATAAACTTCCGTGAATCAATCGCGCTTATAACACGAAGTTTCACATGCAACTGGTAAATACAATTTGGACGACACTATTTCACTCTCGACTAACATCTAGGCTAACCAATCAGAGAAGAGGATTTCTATCGAACACCCATCAACGAAATGACTAACCTTTAGATTAACTAATCAGAGAAGAGGATTACTGTTATCGTGATAACTGACCTCATTTTCCACATTAAGTGCTGTCGATTCTGACACATGGGTTATTTTAAATCGATTCGGTCTCTGATAAAAGCCACCGGTCGGGTCAATGGTGGGGGAAATAATACAGGTGGCGGGTTACTTGAAAGCGATTTGACCCCTGATGCAATACATGAGTTCCATGACAGTCATAATAGTTAGACACAACGAGCAGAAAGTTATATTCAATGTCCAAAAAGTTAGGCCAAATCGCAAAAATTTAACACCAGAACACACACATTTAGGCTCATAAGCAAAAGGTCGATCTCAAAACCCTGCAAATCTACTCCCATAGTCATAATAGTTAGACACATCGAACCGATCGTTATTTTAAAGTCCAAAAAGTTTGGCCAAATCACTAAAATTTTACCCACAGAACACAAAAATATAGACTCATTAAAAAAGTCGACGTCAAAACCCTAAAAATCTACTCACATAGTCATAATAGTTAGTCACAACGAGCAGGAAGTTATATTCAAGGTCCAAAAATTTAGACCAAATCGCAAACATTTTACCCCAGAACACAAAAAATGTAAGCTCATAAGCGAAAAAGTCGACCTCAAAACCCTAAAAATCTACTCACATAGTCATAATAGTTAGACACATCGAACAGATAGTTATATTCAAGGTCCAAAAAGTTAGACCAAATCGCAAATTTTAACACCAGAACACACAAATTTAGGCTCATAAGCAAAAGGTCGATCTCAAAACCCTGCAAATCTACTCCCATAGTCATAATAGTTCATCAAAAAGTGCACGTGCATGCACCGAAACGCACTGCAATGATGCAAATATATATATATATATATATATATATATATATATATATATATATATATATATATATATATATGGTAGGTAAACTGCCACATACACTACTAGCTTTTTGTTGTTTTTTTTTGTTGGAATTTGATATGTAGGGGTGTCAAATATTATGTTTGAGGTATGCCTTGAGGTTATATTTCATTTTTGTATTGATTTCATGGGCGTATAAAAAAAAATGGTAAGGGGGGTAACAATTTCAGAAGTGATTTTTAAGTAAATTTTTGGTATGGGGATGTCTAAAATAAAGTTTTAGGTAAGCCTACGTGCTAAATTTACGATTTTCGTCGAATTCAGGGGCGTAGCCACCAAAAATTATAAGGGGGGGGTAACAATTTCAAAAGTGATTTTTAAGTAAATTTTTGGTACGGGGATGTGTAAAATACAGTTTTAGGTAAGCCTAGAGGTTAAATTTACGATTTTTATCAATTTCATTGGCGTACCCATTAAAAAATGGCCATGGGGGTAACAAGCATAAAAGTGACTTTTAAGAAAATTCTTGCTATTGGAATATTTAAGTGGGTACAATTTTGTGCTCTGGACTAACTTTTTTGGATCTTGAATATAACTTCCTGCTCGTTGTGTCTAACTATTATGACTATATGACTAGCTCTTTGGGATTTTTAGGTCGACTTTTTTAATATGAGCCTACATTGTTGTGTTCTGGTAGTAAAATGTTTGCGATTTGGCGTAATTTTTGGGACTTTGGATGTAACTATCTGTTCGATGTTTATAACTATTATGGCTATGTGAGTAGATTTTTAGGGTTTTGAGGTCGACTTTTTCGCTATGAGCTTACATTTTTTGTGTTCTGGGGGTAAAATGTTTGCGATTTGGTCTAAATTTTTGGACCTTGAATATAACTTCCTGCTCGTTGTGACTAACTATTATGACTATGTGAGTAGATTTTTAGGGTTTTGAGGTCGACTTTTTTAATGAGTCTATATTTTTGTGTTCTGTGGGTAAAATTTTAGTGATTTGGCCAAACTTTTGGACTTTAGGAATAACGATCGGTTCGATGTGTCCAACTATAATGACTATGGGGTAGATTTGCAGGGTTTTGAGATCGACCTTTGCTTATGAGCCTAAATTTGTGTGTTCTGGTGTTAAAATTTTGCGATTTGGCGTAATTTTTGGGACTTTGGATGTAACTATCTGTTCGATGTTTCTAACTGTTATGACTGTGTGAGTAGATTTTTAGGGTTTTGAGGTCGACTTTTTCGCTTATGAGCTTAAATTTTTGTGTTCTGGGGGTAAAATGTTTGCGATTTGGCCTAGCTTTATGGACATTGAATATAACTTTCTGCTCGTTGTGGCTAACTATTATGACTGTCATGGAACTCATCTGGTATTGCATCAGGGGTCAAAGCGCGTTCAAGTAACCCGCCACCTGTATTATTTCCCCACCATTGACCCGACCGGTGGCTTTTATCAGGGACCGAATCGACTTAAAATAACTGAGGTGTCAGAATCGACAGGACTTAATGTGGAAAATTAGGTCAGTTATCACGATAACAGTAATCCTCTTCTCTGATTAGTTAATCTAAAGGTCAGTCATTTCGTTGATGGGTGTCCAATAGAAATCCTCTTCTCTGATTGGTTAGCCTAGATGTTAGTCGAGAGTGAAATAGTGTCGTCAGATTTTTATTTACCAGTTGCATGTGAAACTTCGTGTTAGACTTCCGATAGACGGAGAGAGGGAGAGAGAGAGCGATGGGGAGGGAGAGATAAAGAGAGAGACAGAGACGGAGAGGGAGAGAGATAACGAGAGAAACAGAGACGGATTGGAGAGAGAACGAGAGAGAATGATCGAGAGCGAAAGAGACAACGAAGGAGAGAGAGATAGCGAGAGAGAGAGAAAGAGATAGCGAACCACTATTACTGATGAGCAAGCGAGTGCTAGCACCTGCTTTCCTCCCTTTCAAATCATCACAACACACTATTTATTTACAAGCACACACATATCGTGAGGCAGTGCGCATCACGAGGTCACCTATGCTCACCAAGGTCTCGCTGTCTTTGTCGATCCGTCTTGCTGCGTGTATACTTTCTATATAGACAAACAACACAGGGCATTTAACAAAACGCAGCTGCGTTTTTTTCTATATAGAAAGTATACACTCAGAAAATTTGGGGCATTAACCGCCACCTATACTACTGCCGGCTACGGCTCGAAAGGTCAATAGAATAGAATAGAATAAATACCTAAAGACTGGAAAGAAGGTTATATGATCAAACTACCAAAGAAAGGAAGTTTACAGGAGTGCACAAATTATAGTGGATTTATGCTACTATCAGTGCCAGGAAAAGTATTAAGCAGAATCATTCTGGAGAGACTAAAAGAGGTCATAGAGAAACATTTGAGAGATGAACAAGCAGGTTTTAGGAAGAACAGACCATGTGCTGATCAAATAACTACTCTACGTATAATAGTTGAACAAAGTTTAGAACTAAAATCCCCACTTTATATTGTATTAATAGATTATGAAAAGGCATTTGATAGTTTAGACAGAAGAATGCTTTGGAAGTTGCTGAGTCATTACGGAATCCCCATACAGTTTATTAACCTGATAAAAAGAATGTATGAAGGAACAAAATGTAGTGTGGTGCATGAAGGACAGCTTACAGAAGCATTTGAAATGGAGAAACGGAGATCAAGTCTTCTATGTCGGCAACCTAATGTCACCGGAGAAACGGAGATCAAGTCTTCTATGTCGGCAACCTAACGTCACTGGAGAAACGGAGATCAAGTCTTCTATGTCGGCAACCTAACGTCACTGGAGAAACGGAGATCAAGTCTTCGACGGGCAGATATTGTTCACCCGAGAAATATTTTCTATAGCACGCTTGGCTCCGCTACGTGAACATAAAGTCACAGGAGCCTAAATGCCTTCTTTCACAGTACAATAATGTCACCAGCTGATTGACCCGTCATAGTGGTGACCAGCAGCTAGCCCCTGCTGCTAACGTTACAATGGTGGTGGCCATGTCTCTGAATCAGACCGCTAGGTGACGTTGTTTACCACCACTGTCTCTCGTAGTTCAAGTGGATGAATGGCGACTCCCACACACACGTCGCCTGCGGCGTTGTTCTCGTGACTCTTGGATACTCGGTCCAACACGGACCGCTGGCATGGGAAATTGACACGTCTACACCTGTGTCCTGTGGTTAAATTTAGTACTTCGTTTAGTTTGTGCCCGCAACATTTTCCCAAGTTCTTACTCCACCTGGCGTGATAAGCTGACTGCTAGAAACACAACACTTCACTATGTTGAGGCAAACACACAAGTCTTTATTCATCTGACTTAAAAATTGGTGCCTAGTTACAACATATGTGCACATAATTACATGACCAACGGTTCTCTTCCGCACGGTCAGTCACACTTCTCAGTAGCAATATTACTCACCACTAGTCCCTAGACTCTCACACAACTTAAAACTCCTAGCCTCGGTTTTGTTGGGAACTTTTCCCCATTGAACAATTCCCTAATATCTACTTCTACGCTAATCTATCTTCTCATGTCGCTCGACTCTAGTTCCGTTAGAACTTAGCTGAGGCTGTTCTCTTAAGCACTACTTGCTAGCTTGGCTAACGTCGCCCCTAACTAGTCCTAGGTGTGTGACTTCTCTCTCTAAAGACTTGTCGTTCCTTTGTGTCTCGTCCTCAAATACTCCTCCTATCGTCCAATCAGAAACTACTTCCTCCGCTTTCCAACCAATCAACTCAACCCACGTCCCTGTTTACTCTGCTCACTAGACCCTCTCACTTATGTCGATACTCACACTTCACATATTTTCCTAATTTCTCGTGGACTCCTCACCTACGGTTACCTTCTCACCTTTCCCGAGATTCACGTTTCACCTACTTTCCCTCACATCTCGTGGTGTTCCCCCACTCACGGCTACATTTCATCCTTCACGGTAGGAGCTCCAGATATGCCGATTTGACGAGGAACGCTGTGTTCTGCCGACGAGATTTTGGGGAAACATAAGTCTACCACAGCAACAAATATCTAAGACCTACCGGATGCTGAAGCCAACAATCTACTACAGTCACGAACATGGCTCCTACCTGATCTCCATATTCTGTCCAACTCCATAGAACTTTCGCCAGTTCCCGGAAGTAGAAGAACACGAGGGCGCTGGACAAGACCATGACGATTGGTTGGCTGCAGAAGTGACGTAATAATATGTGTCGCTTGAACTTCTGTTGGCCAGTCTAGAGGAGATTAGCGCAACAAAACAACATTGCAGTCACTCCGTGATCAGTAACAGAACATGGCAGTCACTCCGTGGTTATGTGTCACATCTAGAGAAGATCAGTAATAGAACATGGCAGTCACTCCGTGGTTATGTGTCACATCTAGAGAAGATCAGTAATAGAACATGGCAGTCACTCAGTGGTTATGTGTCACATCTAGAGAAGATCAGTAACAGAACATGGCAGTCACTCAGTGGTTATGTGTCACATCTAGAGAAGATCAGTAATAGAACATGGCAGTCACTCAGTGGTTATGTGTCACATCTAGAGAAGATCAGTAATAGAACATGGCAGTCACTCAGTGGTATGTGTCACATCTAGAGAAGATCAGTAACAGAACATGGCAGTCACTCAGTGGTTATGTGTCACATCTAGAGAAGATCAGTAATAGAACATGGCAGTCACTCAGTGGTTATGTGTCACATCTAGAGAAGATCAGTAACAGAACATGGCAGTCACTCCGTGGTTATGTGTCACATCTAGAGAAGATCAGTAACAGAACATGGCAGTCACTCCGTGGTTATGTGTCACGTATACAGAAGATCAGTAACAGAACATGGCAGTCACTCCGTGGTTATGTGTCACGTCTACAGAAGATCAGTAACAGAACATGGCAGTCACTCCGTGGTTATGTGTCACGTCTACAGAAGATCAGTAATAGAAGATGGCAGTCACTCCGTGGTTATGTGTCACGTCTACAGAAGATCAGTAACAGAACATGGCAGTCACTCCGTGGTTATGTGTCACGTCTACAGAAGATCAGTAACAGAACATGGCAGTCACTCCGTGGTTATGTGTCACGTCTACAGAAGATCAGTAACAGAACATGGTAGTCACTCCGTGGTTATGTGTCATGTCTAGAGAAGATCAGTAAAAGAACATAGCAGTTACTCCGTGGTTACGTGTCATGTATAGAAGTGGTTAGTAACAGAACATGGCAATCACTCCTTCGATCTTCCCTGTAGTCACTTTCTGCTCTAGTTGTCTCCTCGGGGAACCCAAACGTGAGCATTGTCTCCTCGTGGCACCCAAACGTGAGCATTGTCTCCTCGTGGCACCCAAACGTGAGCATTGTCTCCTCGTGGCACCCAAACGTGAGCATTGTCTCCTCGTGGCACCCAAACGTGAGTATTGTCTCCTCGTGACACCCAAACGTGAGAATTGTCTCCTCCTGATGTTAGAAATGGCCTTGCCTTGTCACTTTCTTCACACTCTCCATGTTACTCTACTTGCTCTCCATGTTATTCTTCCTGCTCTCCATGTTACTCTACCTGCTCTCCATGTTATTCTTGCAGCTCTCCATGTTATTCTTCAGCTCACCATGCTATTCTTGCAGCACTCCATTTTACACTTGCAGCTCTCCATGTTATTCTTGCAGCCTCCATGTTACTATTCCTGCTCTCCATGTTATTCTTGCAGCCCTCCATGTTATTCTTGCAGCTCTCCATGTTACTCTTCCTGCTTTCCATGCTATTCTTGCAGCCCTCCATGTTATTCTTGCAGCTCTCCATGTTACTATTCCTGCTTTCCATGTTATTCTTGCAGCACTCCATGTTATTCTTGCAGCTCTCCATGTTACTATTCCTGCTTTCCATGTTATTCTTGCAGCACTCCATGTTATTCTTGCAGCTCTCCATGTTATTCTTGCAGCTCTCCATGTTATTCTTGCAGCTCTCCATGTTATTCTTGCAGCTCTCCATGTTATTCTTGCAGCTCTCCATGATATTCTTGCAGCTCTCCATGTTACTCTTCCTGCTCTCCATGTTATTCTTGCAGCTCCCCATGTTATTCTTGCAGCTCTCCATGTTATTCTTGCAGCTCTCCATGTTATTTTTGCAGCTCTCCATGTTACTCTTCCAGCTCACCATGTTATTCTTGCAGTTCTCCATGTTATTCTTGCAGCTCTCCATGTTACTCTTGCAGCTCTCCATGTTATTCTTGCAGCTCTCCATGTTATTCTTGCAGCTCTCCATGTTATTCTTCCAGGTAACCATGTTATTCTTGCAGCACTCCATGTTATTTTTGCAGCTCTCCATGATTTTCTTGCTGCTCTCCATGTTATTCTTGCAGCTCTCCATGTTATTCTTGCAGCCCTCCATGTTATTTTTGCAGCTCTCCATGATTTTCTTCCTGCTCTCCATGTTATTCTTGCAGCTCTCCATGTTATTCTTGCAGATCTCCATGTTATTCTTGCAGCTCTCCATGTTATTCTTGCAGCTCTCCATGTTATTCTTGCAGCTCTCCATGATATTCTTGCAGCTCTCCATGTTACTCTCCTGCTCTCCATGTTATTCTTGCAGCTCCCATGTTATTCTTGCAGCTCTCCATGTTATTCTTGCAGCTCTCCATGTTATTTTTGCAGCTCTCCATGTTACTCTTCCAGCTCACCATGTTATTCTTGCAGTTCTCCATGTTATTCTTGCAGCTCTCCATGTTACTCTTCCAGCTCTCCATGTTATTCTTGCAGCTCTCCATGTTATTCTTGCAGCTCTCCATGTTATTCTTCCAGGTAACCATGTTATTCTTGCAGCACTCCATGTTATTTTTGCAGCTCTCCATGATTTCTTGATGCTCTCCATGTTATTCTTGCAGCTCTCCATGTTATTCTTGCAGCCCTCCATGTTATTTTTGCAGCTCTCCATGATTTTCTTCCTGCTCTCCATGTTATTCTTGCAGCTCTCCATGTTATTCTTGCAGATCTCCATGTTATTCTTGCAGCTCTCCATGTTATTCTTGCAGCTCTCCATGTTATTCTTGCAGCTCTCCATGTTATTCTTGCAGCTCTCCATGTTATTTTTGCAGCTGTCCATGTTACTCTTGTAGCTTTCCATGTTGCACTTGCAGCTGTCCATGTTACTCTTGCAGCTCTCCATGTTATACTTACAGCTCTCTATGTTATTCTTGCAGCTCTCCATGTTACACTTACAGCTCTCCATGTCACACTTGCAGCTCTGCATGTTACACTTGCAGCTCTCCATGTTACAATTACAGCTCTCCATGTTACAATTACGGCACTCCATGTTACAATTTCAGCTCTCCATGTTACACTTGCAGATCTCCTTGTTACGAATACAGCTCTCCATGTTGCAATTACTGCTCTCCATGTTACACTTACAGCTCTCCATGTTACACTTGTAGCTCTCCATGTTACAATTACAGCTCTCCATGCAACAATTAAGGCTCTCCGTGTTATACTTGCAGCACTCCATGTAACATTTTTAACTGTCAATGTCACACTTGCAGGTCCCCATGTTACACTTGTAGCTCTTCATGTTACACTTGCAGCTAACCATGTTACACTTGTTGCTCTCCATGTTACACTTGCAGCTAACCACGTTACACTTGTTGCTCTCCATGTTATAAGTGTAGCTCTCCATGTTACACTTGAAGCTCTCCATGTTATATTTGCAGCTCTCCATATTACATTTACAGCTGTCCATGTTACACTTACAGCTGTCCATTTTACACCTGCAGATGTCGATGTTACACTTACAGCTGTCCATGTTACACTTGCAGCTCTCCACGTTATACTTACATTTGTCCATGTTACACTTACAGTTGTCCATGGTACATTTGCAGCTCTCCATGTTACAATTACATCTTTCCATGTTATAATTACAGCTCTCAATATTACACTTGCAGCTCTCCATGTTACAATTACAGCTCTCCATGTTATAATTACAGCTCTCCATGTTACGCTTGCAGCTCTCCATATTACACTTGTAGCTCTCCATGTTACAGTTACAGCTAACTATGTCACACTTGTAGTTCTCAATGTTACACTTGTAGCTCTCCATGTTACACTTGTAGCGTCCATGTTACACTTGTAGCTCTCCATGTTACACTTGTAGCTGTCCATTTTATACTTACAGCTCTCCATGTTACACCTGTAGCTCTCCATGTTACATTTTCTGCTGTCCTATTAAGACTTGTAGCTATCCATGTTACACTTACAGCTGTCCATGTTACACTTACAGTTGTCCATGTTACATTTGCAGCTCTCCATGTTACTTTTGCAGCTCTCCATGTTACAATTACAGCTCTCCATGTAATAATTACAGCTCTCCATGTTACACTTGGAGCTCTACATGTTACAATTACAACTCTCCATGTTACACGTGCAGCTCTCCATGTTATACTTGTAGCTCTCAAAGTTGCACTTGCAGCTGTCCTTGTTACACTTGTAGCTCTCCATGTTACTCTTCCTGCTCTCCATGTTACTCTATCTGCTCTCCATGTTATTCTTGCAACTCTCCATGTTATTATTCCAGCTCACCATGTTATTCTTGCAGCTCTCCATGTTATTCTTGCAGCTCTCCATGTTACTCTTCCTGCTTTCCATGTTATTCTTGCAGCTCTGCATGTTATTCTTGCTGCACTCCATGTCATTCTTGCAGCTCTCCATGTTATTCTTGCAGCTCTCCGTGTTAATCTTCCTGCTTTCCATTTATTCTTGCAGCTCTGCATGTTATTCTTGCTGCACTCCATGTCATTCTTGCAGCACTCCATGTCATTCTTGCAGCTCTCCATGTTATTCTTGCAGCTCTCCGTGTTAATCTTCCTGCTCTCCATGTTATTCTTGCAGCTCTCCATGATATTCTTGCAGCTCTCCGTGTTATTCTTCCAGCTCACCATGTTATTCTTGCAGCACTCCGTGTTATTTTTGCAGCTCTCCATGATTTTCTTGCTGCTCTCCATGTTATTCTTGCAGCTGTCCTTGTTACTCTTGCAGCTCTCCATGTTACACTTACAGCTCTCCATGTCACACTTGCAGCTCTCCATGTTAATCTTGCAGCTCTCCATGTTACACTTGCAGCTCTCCTTGTTACAATTACAGCTCTCCATGTTACAATTAAGGCACTCCATGTTACAATTACAGCTCTCCATGTTACACTTACAACTCTCCATGTCGTACTTGCAGCTCTCCATGTTACACTTGCAGCTCTCCATGTTACAATTACAGCTCTCCATGTTACAATTAAGGCACTCCATGTTACAATTACAGCTCTCCATGTTACAATTAAGGCACTCCATGTTACAATTACAGCTCTCCATGTTACACTTGCGGATCTCCATGTTACAAATACAGCTCTCCATGTTACAATTACAGCTCTCCATGTTACACTTGCATCTCTCCATGTTACTCTTGCAGCTCTCCATGTTACACGTGTAGCTAACTATGTTACTCTTGCAGCTCTCCATGTTACACTTGTTGCTCTCCATGTTACACTTGTAGCTCTCCATGTTACACTTACAGCTCTCCATTTTACACTTGTTGCTCTCCATGTTACACTTATAGCTCTGCATGTTACACTTACAGCTCTCCATGTTAAACTTGTAGCTCCCCATGTTACATTTGTAGCTCTCCGTGTTACACTTATAGCGCTGCATGTTAAACTTGTAGCTCTCCATGTTAAACCTATAGCTATCCATGTTAAACTTGTAGCTCTCCATGTTACACTTGCATCTCTCCATGTTACTCTTGCAGCTCTCCATGTTACACTTATAGCGCTGCATGTTAAACTTGTAGCTCTCCATGTTAAACCTATAGCTATCCATGTTATACTTGTAGCTCTCCATGTTACACTTGCATCTCTCCATGTTACTCTTGCAGCTCTCCATGTTACACTTGCAGCTCTCCATGTTACACTTGCAGCTGGTGTCCTCAACATTCTTCTGAGACTGGTTCCACTCATCAAGACTGGTTCCACTCATCAAGACTGGTTCCACTCATCAAGACTGGTTCCACTCATCAAGACTGGTTCCACTCTCAAGTTATATCTCTGACCTGTTTTTATATTTTAATTATCACATGTGCTCTTTTTTTGTTGAGACAATCCTTCTCTCTAATGTGTGGTAGTTGATCCAATCATTCTATCTAATGTGTAGTAGTTGATCCAATCATTCTATCTAATGTGTGGTAGTTGATCCAATCCTTCTCTCTAATGTGTGGTAGTTGATCCAATCCTTCTCTCTAATGTGTGGTAGTTGATCCAATCCTTCTCTCTAATGTGTGGTAGTTGATCCAATCCTTCTCTCTAATGTGTGGTAGTTGATCCAATCCTTCTCTCTAATGTGTGGTAGTTGATCCAATCATTCTATCTAATGTGTGGTAGTTGATCAATCATTCTATCTAATGTGTGGTAGTTGATCAAGTCCTTAACTCTAATGTGTGGTAGTTGATCCAATCCTTCTCTCTAATGTGTGGTAGTTGATCCAATCCTTCTCTCTAATGTGTGGTAGTTGATCCAATCATTCTATCTAATGTGTGGTAGTTGATCAAGTCCTTAACTCTAATGTGTGGTAGTTGATCCAATCCTTCTCTCTAATGTGTGGTAGTTGATCCAATCATTCTATCTAATGTGTGGTAGTTGATCAAGTCCTTAACTCTAATGTGTGGTAGTTGATCGAATCTTTCTATCTAATGTGTGGTAGTTTATCCAATCCTCCTCTCTAATGTGTAGTAGTTGATCCAATCCTTCTATCTAATGTGCGGTAGTTGATTCAATCCTTCTATCTAATGTGTGGTAGTTGATCCAATCCTCCTCTCTAATGTGTGGTAGTTGATCCAATCCTTCTATCTAATGTGTGGTAGTTGATCCAATCCTTCTATCTAATGTGTGGTAGTTGATCTAATCCTCCTCTCTAATATGTGGTAGTTGATCCAATCCTCCTCTCTAATGTGTGGTAATTGATCCAATCCTCCTCTCTAATGTGTGGTAGTTGATCCAATCCTTCTATCTAATGTGTGGTAGTTGATCCAATCCTTCTATCTAATGTGTGGTAGTTGATCTAATCCTCCTCTCTAATGTGTGGTAGTTGATTCAATCCTTATATCTAATGTGTGGTAGTTGATCCAATCCTCTCTAATGTGTGGTAGTTGATCCAATCCTTCTATCTAATGTGTGGTAGTTGATCCAATCCTCCTCTCTAATGTGTGGTAGTTGATGCAAAATATTCTCTGAATTTTCACCATTTGTCGCTGCTTCTTCTGGGGGACAGGGGGTCTAGAGGTAGGACGTCGGCCCATGAACAAAGTTCCTTGTTCGAATCCCACCACCTGCGATGAGAACTGTTCATCTACTTCCGTGGCGGTGGACTTCCCCCGTCTCTGGGCGGCTGTTATAGCTTCGGTACAGAGTGTAAATAGACCAGAGTGAGCACACTGTGCAGAGAAATAGGGCAAGTGTGCATTTAATATGATTGCCTACAAGAGAGGAGTGTGAGGGAGGGAGTGAATGAGAGATATATGAGAGAGAAGAAGTGAATGAGAGTTGTGTGAGGGAAGGAGTAAATGAGATGTGTGTGATGGTGAGAGTGAATGAGAGATAAATGAGAGAGAAGAAGTGAATGAGAGTTGTGTGTGAGGAGAAGTGAATGAGAGGTGTGTGTGAGAAGAAGTGAATGAGAGGTGTGTGAGGAAGGGAGTGAGAGATTGGTGTGTGTGAGAGGGAGTGAATGTGAGGTGTATGAGGAAGGGAGTGAGAGATTGGTGTGTGTGAGAGGGAGTGAATGAGAGGTGTGTGAGGAAGGGAGTGAGAGATTGGTGTGTGTGAGAGGGAGTGAATGAGAGGTGTGTGAGGAAGGGAGTGAGAGATTGGTGTGTGTGAGAGGGAGTGAATGAGAGGTGTGTGAGGAGGGGAGTGAGAGCTTGGTGTGTGTGAGAGGAGTGAATGAGAGGTGTGTGAGGAAGGGAGTGAGAGATGGGTGTGTGTGAGAGGGAGTGAATGAGAGGTGTGTGAGGAAGAGAGTGAGAGATTGGTGTGTGTGAGAGGGAGTGAATGAGAGGTGTGTGAGGAAGGGAGTGAGAGATTGGTGTGTGTGAGAGGGAGTGAATGAGAGGTGTGTGTGGAAGGGAGTGAGAGATTGGTGTGTGTGAGAGGAGTGAATGAGAGGTGTGTGAGGAAGGGAGTGAGAGATTGGTGTGTGTGAGAGGGAGTGAATGAGAGGTGTGTGAGGAAGGGAGTGAGAGATTGGTGTGTGTGAGAGGGAGTCAATGAGAGGTGTGTGAAGGAGGGCATGAATGAAAGGTGTGTGAATGAAGGAAGTCAATAAGAGGCAATAATACACTCCCTCACTCAATGGCAGATATGTGACCAAGAAGTGTGGGAGGGAGTGAATGAAAGGTGTGTGGGAGGGAGTGAATGAGAGGTGTGAGGGAGAGAAAGTGAATGAGAGGTGTGAGGGAGAAAGTGAATGAGAGGTGTGTGGGAGAAAGTGAATGAGAGGTGTGAGGGAGAAAGTTAATGAGAGGTGTGTGAGAGTGAGAGTGAATGAGTGGTGTGTGAGAGCGGAAGTGAATGAGAGGATTGTGAGGTAGGGAGTGAATGAGATGTATATGAGGGAGCGAATGATACGTATGAGAGGGAGCGAAAGAAAGATGTGGGAAGGAGCGACTGAGAGGTAGGGGAGGGAGTGAATGAGATGTGTGTCAGGGAGTAATGAGAAGTGTTTGAAGGTGTGAATGAGAGGTGTTTCAGGGATTGAATTAGAAGTGTATGAGGAATTGAATTAGAATTGTAGGAAAGAGTGAATGAGACGTGTTGAGGGAGTGAATTAGAGCTGTGTGAGTAATTGAGAATGAATGAGAGGTGTTGGTGGGATTGAATGAAAGTGTGAGGGAGTAAATGAGAGGTGTGGGCGTGAGTCAATGGGAATTGTGTGAGGCAGTGATTGAGAAGTGTATGAGTGATTAATGGGAAGTGTGTGAGGCAGTGAATGAGAGGTTTGGGAGTGAATGAGAGGTGTGTCAGGTAGGGAGTGAATGAGAGGTGTGGTGGGAGTAAATGAAAGTTGTGAAGGAGTAATTGAGAGGTGTAGGAGTTAGTCAATGGGAATTATGTGAGGCAGTGATTGAGAAGTGTGTGAGAGAGTTAATGGGAGGTGTGTGGTGCAGTAAATGAGAGACGTGGGAGTGTTGGAGTGAATGAGAGGTTTTTTAGGGAGGGTGTGATTGAGGGGTGTGTGAAGTATGGAGTGAATGGGAGGTGTGTGATGTAAGGAGTCAATGAGAGCTGTGTGATGTAAGGAGTGAATGACAGGTATTTAAATTACATAAGCGGAATGATTAGAGATCCGAGCTTCGCTAATTTATTAACTGATTTGACTAATTAACACGTGACCCACTGACCGACTCCAACAAAAACTCTCGTTTCCTATTAAGTTATTTACTTTGTTAAAGAAGCAATTATGTACAACCGAAATAAACAAACGAATAGGAATTGCAAAAAGTACTTTTGATGTCATGAAAAATATACTAACATCAAAACAAATAACACCAGAGCTAAAATTAAGAATAGCAAAATGTTACATCTTCTCAATATTCCTATATGGTGCAGAAACATAGACATTAGACAAGAAAACAGAACAGAGAATTGAAGCCTTTGAAATGTGGATATATAGAAGAATAGGTAGAATTGAATGGAAAGAAAAGAAAACAAATGATCAAGTCTTAAAACAACTAAAAATGAAAAGAGAGCTACTAAACACAATTCAAACAAGACAAATGCGATGTTTGGGGCATGTTAAAAGACACAACAGCCTACTAAAAGTAATCTTGGAGGGAAAAATACAAGGTAAAAGAGGCAGAGGCAGATTAAGACTAACATGGACAAATAATATTAAAAGATGGACAAATCAGTCTATGACAACCTGCACCATCAAAGCAAGAGACAGAGCTGAATGGCGCTCCATGGTAGCCAACTTTCGTTGCGGAGATGGCACTTGATGATGATGATGAAAGAAGCAATTACTTTATCATTACTTTATCATTACTTTATCATTACATTATCAAGAATGTATTATTTCTTGTTGCATCATTAAAGGGAATACGAATTGAGTGCAAATGATTGACAATGATCAAGTTTTTCCAAATGACCAAGTTATTCCACGAGATCAAGTTTTTCCAAATGACCAAGTTATTCCTCGAGATCAAGTTATAGCAGAACTGATCAAATTATAGCAGAACTGATCACGTTATAGCAGAACTGATTAAGTTATAGCAGAACTGATCAAGTATAGCAGAACTGATCAAGTTATAGCAGCACGATCAAGTTATAGCAGAACTGATCAAGTTATAGCAGAACTGATCAAGTTATAGCAGCACCGATCAAGTTATAGCAGCACGATCAAGTTATAGCAGAACTGATCAAGTTATAGCAGAACTGATCAAGTTATAGCAGCACCGATCAAGTTATAGCAGCACCGATCAAGTTATAGCAGAACTGATCAAATTATAGCAGAACTGATCAAGTTATAGCAGAACTGATCAAGTTATAGCAGAACTGATCAAATTATAGCAGAACTGATCAAGTTATAGCAGAACTGATCAAGTGATAGCAGCACCGATCAAGGTATAGCAGAACTGATCAAGTTAAAGCAGAACTGATCAAGTGATAGCAGAACTGATCAAGTTATAGCAGAACTGATCAAATTATAGCAGAACTGATCAAGTTATAGCAGAACTGATCAAGTGATAGCAGAACTGATCAAGTTATAACAGAACTGATCAAGTTATAGCAGAACTGATCAAGTTATAGCAGAACTGATCAAGTTATTCCACGAGATCAATTTATAGCAGAACTGATCAAGTTAAAGCAGAACTGATCAAGTGATAGCAGAACTGGTCAAGTGATAGCAGAACTGATCAAGTTATAACATAACTGATCAAGTTATAGCAGAACTGATCAAGTTATTCCAAATGACCAAGTTATTTCTCTAGATCAAGTTATAGCAGAACTGATCAAGTTATAGCAGAACTGATCAAGTTATAGCAGAACTACTGGTCAAGTGATAGCAGAACTGAGCAAGTTATAGCAGAACTGATCAAGTGATAGCAGAACTGATCAAGTTATAGCAGAACTGATCAAGTTATAGCAGAACTGATCAAGTTGTAGCAGAACTGAGCAAGTTATAGCAGAACTACTGGTCAAGTGATAGCAGAACTGAGCAAGTTATAGCAGAACTGATCAAGTTATAGCAGAACTGATCAAGTTATAGCAGAACTGATCAAGTTATAGTAGAACTACTGGTCAAGTTATAGCAGAACTGATCAAGTTATAGCAGAACTGATCAAGTTATAGCAGAACTGATCAAGTGATTGCGGAAATATCGTCGATAGAAGTTAGTGACCATCTAGAAGCTGTTGGTGACCATCACTCTGTGTGAACAGAGGTTCCGCCCCTGACGTTAACAACTAACTTAAAAGCAATACAATCGTGACGTTACGAATGTAACATGGATGTGTCCCTCTGGCACACCATGAATGGTCTCTACACACAGTGCGACATCTGGCGAGTCGCGTGGTGGAGACCACAGAACGGGTTGGAGAAAACACAACTCCTAGCCTCTAAATGTTCGATTCAACTTGATGAATCGAACGGCTCGTTAGAGATCAGGTCATCCGAAGTAATGATTTTTTTCTTTTTTCGTTCGCCAGCTATTACCCCTGGCGAAATCCCTAGAGACTAGGAATGAATTTTGCGTGTTAATCCATTTTTCCCTGGTAGTCGTGTGCACAGGGGTCCCTGCCGTACAGGCAGATAACTCCAACTTCGAGTTATGATTTAAAGGAAAATGGTGGGAGAAATGGTGGGAGAATAGATGGGAGAAATGTTGGTAGAATAGATGGGAGAAATGGTGGGAGAATAGATAGGAGAATAGTTGGGAGAAATGGTGGAAGAATAGATGGGAGAAATGTTGGTAGAATAGATGGGAGAAATGGTGGGAGAATAGATAGGAGAATAGTTGGGAGAAATGGTGGGAGAATAGGTGGGAGAAATGGTGGGAGAATAGATGGGAGAATAGTTGGGAGAAATTGTGGGAGAATAGATGAGAGAAATGACTATATTGGAAATTAGTGGCATAAATATATGGAAATAAATATACGTTTGGAGAAAATGTGAGAAGAATAGGAGAAATGAGAGCAGGGGAAATTGTTGACAAGAAAAGAGGCTGTACATAGAGGGAAGAATGTAGGTATATAACAAGAGAAGAATGTGGTTATATAACAAGAGAAGAATGTGGTTATATAACAAGAGGCGAGAAATGTCTATACTGTTGATATAAGACATTCTGGTATCCGTGTAATCGTGTGTGTCTGTAGCTGTAAAGATAAGCTATGATAGTATCCGTGTAGTCATGTGTGCCTGTGTTGCTGTAAAGGTTGGTATCCGTGTTATCGTGGTGTGTCAATTTCTGTTGACTGATGAAGGCTTGTTGTTCCGGCATCTTGTCGTAGCACACTTGTATTGTTGCTTCCATGACAAGAGAAAAGATTGGATGGCAGAAAGACTAGAAATGAGCAGCAGGTGAAGTCAATGAGAGAATTTGAAATAAATGGGAATACTGCCACCAGCAACTGGGATGTAAGCGTCATAGCCGACTACATGCGCCAGGATCGGTCAACAACTGAGCTGTTCCAGACCTTCCTCCGCCTGTAAGTTGTGCCCCTTAATTACAAACTAACCAGTAGACATCGAAGAGGGAAGACAATCAGCAACCCACGAATGTCGTTCCAAAGAAGGATGAGTCAGGTCGACAAACAATCCCTAAACTACCGACACAACGCAGCTACGCCCAAAAACGTTCTTTTAAGAGCCGACCATGATAAAGAGTGGACATGATAAAGAGTGGACATGATAAAGAGTGGACATGATAAAGAGTGGACAAGAAGCGAGCAAAGAAGAAACTCTGGGGAAGAAGTCTGGAGAAATCTTAACAGGAGTTTTATGTTTATGGGAGAAGGCATAGAAAAATGTGAGGAGAGGGAAATTAATGATTTGGGAGAAGACATTGAGAAATGTGACAACTTCCAGGTTCACCCAGCCTTAAATGGGTACAGACATTTTTTTTCTGAAAAACTAAAGCGGCACAGACGTAATACCGACCACCTTAAGCTAAAAATCATGTGCCTAAAGTCTAAAAAGTGATGGTCACTAACACCATATTCCCTGTAGGCCACCTGGCGTGACGGGGCTCTTGACTTGACTGACATTATTGTGTTCTGTCTGAATGTATCTACTCAATCTACTGCTTTCATGCAAATCTATCAAGCTGTGGCTACTAACAAGGCTACTTACACGCTGAGCGTATTACATTTAAACACATCCAGACTGTAGCTGATAGGAAACAATCTTCTTCACTAAGTTCCATAGATAACCCTGCGGTCTCTGGTACACACATCATTCATGTATCTGTGCACAGGAATTCAGTCACAGGCATTCAGTCACAGGTTCATAGCCGGTGTGCAAACAATCAACTGTAGACTAGGGAGTCAGTGAGCCACTGGGATCAACAGAAGCCAACAATCAACTATAGACCAGAGAGTCAGTGAGCCACTGGGATCAACAAAAGCCAACAATCAACTATAGACCAGAGAGTCAGTGAGCCACTGTGATCAACAGAAGCCAACAATCAACTATAGACCAGAGAGTCAGTGAGCCACTGTGATCAATAGAAGCCAACAATCAACTATAGACCAGAGAGTCAGTGAGCCACTGTGATCAATAGAAGCCAACAATCAACTATAGACCAGAGAGTCAGTGAGCCACTGTGATCAATAGAAGCCAACAATCAACTATAGACCAGAGAGTCAGTGAGCCACTGTGATCAATAGAAGCCAACAATCAACTATAGATCAGAGAGTCAGTGAGCCACTGTGATCAATAGAAGCCAACAATCAACTATAGACCAGGGAGTCAGTGAGCCACTGGGATCAACAGAAGCCAACAATCAACTATAGACCAGAGAGTCAGTGAGCCACTGTGATTAACAGAAGCCAACAATCAACTATAGACCAGAGAGTCAGTGAGCCACTGTGATCAACAGAAGCCAACAATCAACTATAGACCAGAGAGTCAGTGAGCCACTGGGATCAATACAAGCGAACAGTCAGGTGTAGACTAGAGAGTCAGTGAGCCACTGTGATCAACAGAAGCGAACAGTCAGCTGTAGACTAGGGAGTCAGTGAGCTACTGGGATCAACAGAAGCGAACAGTCAACTATAGACTAGGGAGTCGGTGCGCCACTGGGATCAACAGAAGCCAACAATCAACTATAGACCAGAGAGTCAGTGAGCCACTGGGATCAACAGAAGCGAACAGTAAACTGTAGACTGGGAGTCAGTAAGCCACTGGCATCAAAAGAAGCCAACAATCAACTATAGACCAGAGAGTCAGTGAGCTACTGAGATCAACAGAAGCGAACAGTCAACTATAGACTGGGAGTCAGTGAGCCATAGGGATCAACAGAAGCGAACAGTCAGCTGTAGACTAGGGAGTCAGTGAGCCACTGGGATCAACAGAAGCGAAAAGTCAACTATAAACTAGGGAGTCAGTGAGCCACTGGGATCAACAGAAGCGAACAGTCAACTATAAACTAGGGAGTCAGTGAGCCACTGGGATCAACAGAAGCGAACAGTCAATTATAGACTAGGGAGTCAGTGAGGCACGGGATCAACAGAAACGAACAGTCAACTATAGACTAGGGAGTCAGTGAGCCACTGGGATCAACAGAAACGAACAGTCAACTATAAACTAGGAGTTGGTGAGCCACTGGGATCAACAGAAACGAACAGTCAACTATAAACTAGGGAGTCAGTGAGCCACTGGGATCAACAGAAGCGAACAGTCAACTATAGACTAGGGAGTCATTGAGCCACTGGGATCAACAGAAGTGAACAGTCAGCTGTAGACTAGGGAGTTGGTGAGCCACGGGATTAATAGAAGCGATCAATCAACTATAGACTAGGGAGTCAGTGAGCCACTGGGATCAACAGAAACGAACAGTCAACTATAGACTAGGGATTCAGTGAGCCACGGGATCAACAGAATCGAACAATCAACTATAGACTAGGGAGTCAGTAAGCCACTGGGATCAACAGAAGCGAACAATCAACTATAGACTTGGAATCAGTGAGGCACGGGATCAACATAAACGAACAGTCAACTATAGACTAGGGAGTTGGTTAGCCACGGGATCAACAGAAACGAACAGTCAGCTGTAGACAAGGGAGTTGGTGAGCTACTGGGATCAACAGAAGCTAACAGTCAACTATAGACTAGGGAGTGGGTGAGCCACGGGATCAACAGAAGCGAACAGTCAACTATAGACTAGGGAGTCAGTGAGCCACTGGGATCAACAGATGTGAAGAGTCAACTATAGACTAGGGAGTTGGTGAGCCACGGGATCAACAGAAGCGAACAGTCAACTATAGACTAGGGATTCAGTGAGCCACGGGATCAACAGAATCGAACAATCAACTATAGACTAGGGAGTCAGTAAGCCACTGGGATCAACAGAAGCGAACAATCAACTATAGACTTGGAATCAGTGAGGCACGGGATCAACATAAACGAACAGTCAACTATAGACTAGGGAGTTGGTGAGCCACGGGATCAACAGAAACGAACAGTCAGCTGTAGACAAGGGAGTTGGTGAGCTACTGGGATCAACAGAAGCTAACAGTCAACTATAGACTAGGGAGTGGGTGAGCCACGGGATCAACAGAAGCGAACAGTCAACTATAGACTAGGGAGTCAGTGAGCCACTGGGATCAACAGACGTGAAGAGTCAACTATAGACTAGGGAGTTGGTGAGCCACGGGATCAACAGAAGCGAACAGTCAACTATAGACTAGGGAGTCAGTGAGCTACTGTGATCAACAGAAGTGAACAGTCAACTATAGACTAGGGAGTCAGTGAGCTACTGGGATCAACAGAAGCGAACAGTCAACTATAGACTAGGGAGTCAGTGAGCTACTGGGATCAACAGAAGTGAACAGTCAACTATAGACTAGGGAGTCAGTGAGCCACTGGGATCAACAGGAGCGAACAGTCAACTATAGACTAGGGAGTCAGTGAGCCACTGGGATCAACAGAAGCGAACAGTCAACTATAGACTAGGGAGTCAGTGAGCCACTGGGATCAACAGGAGCGAACAATCAGCTGCAGACTAAGGAGTTGGTGAGCCACGGGATCAACAGGAGCGAACAGTCAACTGTAGACTAGGGAGTCAGTGAGCCACTGGGATCAACAGGAGCGAACAATCAGCTGCAGACTAAGGAGTTGGTGAGCCACGGGATCAACAGGAGCGAACAGTCAACTGTAGACTAGGGAGTCAGTGAGCCACTGGGATCAACAGGAGCGAACGGTCAACTGTAGACTAGGGAGTCAGTGATCCATTGGGATCAACAGGAGCGAACAATCAGCTGCAGACTAAGGAGTTGGTGAGCCACGGGATCAACAGGAGCGAACAATCAGCTGCAGACTAAGGAGTTGGTGAGCTACTGGGATCAACAAAAGCGAACAGTCAACCGTAGACTACTACACACAGGATTAGAAGCAACTCAACGACACGGCAATTTCAATTAACGCCCGGGGGTGGGGTGGGGGATTTACGCGCAACAATAACAATACTATTGTTATATTGTCGTCAATAGCTACAATAACATAGCAATAACAACAGTTAATAACAATAGATAAGAATAGCAACAGAGAGAACAATTGGTAGCCAGACTCAGGTGGAGCTTGCACACAACCATTATCAACCGGCTGAGGTCCATGACAGACCTACTTAAAGTAATGGACACAAATATGGATACACGCACACCTTACCTGCACCAAAGTCACCGAGATGTTAAATGACAAGAACGACAGTTATGACACGCCCACATATAGAATCTGTTGTAACAAGGTGTGTTCTGAGCCCTCATAGTTACACCCACCCACGCTGTTTCCTCTCTCTCTCTCTCTCTTGGTAGAGCTAATGAAAGGGACAAAACCAATAAATTACATTTTACTGTGATTGTTTACCCGAGAATCCAACAGAAATGTGAAGAATTGGAAAAACAACAAAAGAAGGACTCACAATTTATGGATAACCAGTTAAATGAATTAACAGGAAGAAATGAAGTCAAAGTTTCAGGATGTGTGAAATCAAAGGAAGGGAATATAATAATGGGACAGGAGAAGGCAATGGAAAGATGGACAGAATATATCAGTCAAGTCTGTGATGATGAAAGACCAGAGCTAAACAATTCAAACAAAGAACAGACCCACCAATAATGCAGAGTGAAGTGGAGGAGGCAATTCAACACATGAAAAGAGGCAAAGCTCCAGGTCCAGATAATATAAAAATTGAAGAGATAAATGCATTAGGAGAGCTGGGAGTACAAGTCATAACAAAACTACTCAATGACATATATAACACTGGACACATACCAGAAGATCTACTAAAACCTATCTTTGTAGCCATACTGAAGAAGTCAGGCGCCACTGATTGTGAAGACCATCGCACTATTAGTCTCATGAGTCATATCACTAAAATATTACTAAGAATAATCATGAGACGCGTAAGGAACAAAATAAAACCAGAAATAAGTGAGGAACAATGTGGATTTGTGGAAGGAAAGGGCACCAATAATACAATATACATCTTAAGAACATTGATAGAAAGATCTATAGAGGCAAAGAAAGATCTATAGAGGTAAAGAAAGATCTATATATGTGCTCATCAAGGCCAGCTCCTTGTGGGGATGGGGCTTAACAGTCACCAGAGACTGAAAACCAAGACTGGCCAGGCCTTCCTACAACCGAGCAAGACCACAGTCTGCTCTAGCAAGTCAAGCCTTCCTACACCCGAGCAAGACCACAGTCTGCTCTAGCAAGTCAGGCCTTTCTACACCCGAGCAAGACCACAGTCTGCTCTAGCAAGTTTAAGTGCTGAAGTCGGAGGCAACCAGCCAAAAGGCGCACTACAACAATCAGGATGCCACGCACTCACGCCAATGGGAAGTTACTCTACCGAAGATCAGGCAACCTATCTTTCCCAGGAAATTGAGGATGCGTTTCAAGAAAAGAAACTGGTACTAGCAGCATGGATAGACCTAAAGAAAGCATTTGATAAGGTATGGAAGGAAGGGCTTTTGAAGAAACTGAGAAATTACGGAGTAAATGGCAGGAAGTACAAATGGGTCAAAGCATACCTGCATAACAGGAGAGCCAGAGTGCAACTGGATGGTCTTAAGAGTAAGAAGGTCTTATTGCGCCAGGGCGTTCCACAGGGAGGGGTACTATCTCCAACACTTTTTCTGATCTACATCAATGACCTAGTTACTGAACTACCACATGGCATCAAAGTGGCAATGTATGCAGATGACTTGGTAATGTGGTGCACAGAAGAGTATGCAACAGTGGCCTCCAAATTGCTACAAAGAGCTATGAATGCACTGAATACATGGACAAATACTGAAGGGAGGTCAAAAAGTAATGCACACCAATTTTTTTCTCGGAAACTATTCGGGCAAAATGTGTGAAATTTTCACAGATTGTAGCTGAACATCCCCTTTACACTACCTATTTGTCAACATAATCTCCGTCCAAGCGTATTGCTTTACGCCAACGCGAAACTAGGTCATGAATGCCTCGTTTGTACCAAGTTTTGTCCTGCTCGCGTAGCCATTTTTTAACTGCACGGATCACATCCTCATCATTGTCAAAGTGTTTCCCACGCAGGAATTTTTTGAGTGGTCCAAACAGATGGAAATCTGAGGGAGCCAGATCAGGGCTGTAAGGAGGATGGTGCAGTACAGTCCAACCAAATTTGTTGATTGCTTCCCGTGTTACCAGACTTGAGTGAGGGCGTGCATTGTCATGTTGAAGCAACAAATCTGCAGATGGCTTATTAGGCCGAACTCTGTGGAACCGATTTTTGAGTTTTGTCAGTGAATTGATGTAAGCTGTCGAGTTGATTGTCTCACCTCTTGTCATTACATCAACAAGAATCACACCATCAATGTCCCAGAAGACAGTGATCATCACCTTTCCGGCTGATGGAGATGTTTTGAATTTTTTTCTTTTTGGTGACTGTGGATGATGCCATTCCATTGACTGCATTTTTGTTTCAGGCTCATAATAATGTGCCCACGTTTCGTCACCGGTAACAATTTTTGGACAAAAACATTTCTCCTTCAACACCGAAACGCTCCAACAATTCAGAACAGAATGTTTTCCTTTGAACTCTGTGATCATTTGTTAGGCACCGAGGAACCCATCGAGCGCAAATCTTTGAATATCCGAGAGTTTTAAAAATTGCGATTGCACTTCCCTTGTTGACTGTAAGCTGCAATGCCAATTGCTGACTAGTGATACGCCTATCCTTACGAATAATGGCATCAGCCCGGTTTAACATGTCTGTGCTGGTAGCCGAGGCAACACGTCCAGAACGCGGTAAATCATGCAGCTCCACTCGTACACTTTCTGCAGCTTTAATTCTCTGAACCCAGCGACTAACTGTGCTCCTATCGACTGCAGAACATTTGTACACTGCACACAGTCGTTTGTGAATGTTTGCCACAGTTTCTTTTTCCGCAACCAGAAATTCTATGACAATTCGCTGTTTGTAACGGACATTGTTGACAAGCTCCATTTTAACGGTTCATAGATTGCGTAATATTTTTCAGAATGCTGTGCAATTTGGTGCACATAATTGGAACATGTCATATTCCAAGTGTGCAAAATTTCATATTCCTATCTTTATTATTAGCCGAGAAAAAAATTGGTGTGCATTACTTTTTGACCTCCCTACGTAGATGGTGTATCAGCATCAATACAGACAAATGCAATTCTACACTTTTCACTCTCTCCCCGAAACAAAAAGCAGGAGCCATCTACATAAACAATGAGCCTGTGAAAGAAGACATACAAGCTACATATCTCGGAGTTACATTTGATAACAAACTATCTTGGAAACAGCAGATAAATAAGGCAACCCAAAAAGCAAGGAGGAAATTGGCTATTCTAAGAAAGCTGTGTGGAACCACATGGGGTGCGAGTGGGAAAATACTCAGTAAAGTTTACCTGCAGAGTATACGCCCACATTTAGAATATGGATCATCTGCATGGTGCTCAGCATCAAATACCACACTGCAAGAACTGGATAAAGTACAAAACCAGTCACTTAGGGTCATCACAGGAGCAATGAAATCAACACCAATATTGGAGATGGAGAAATTGTGGAGGATACCAGCACTGAGAGAACGGAGAAACACAAAAGTGCTGATACAGGCAGAAAAATTTGCATGTATGCCGAGACATCCAATGAAAGACCGATTCCAAAATCTTGCATTGGGACGACTTAAGAGAAGCAGCTTTATCCACCAAGCCAAGCGTATTAGTAGACAAACACCAGACATGCCAAGAGTTGTTAAACCCCTACTGCCCATACCAGAACAGACTCCCTGGACAGAGGAATCAGGATTATCAATACAAATATGGACAGAAGTGAAAGGAATAGTTGACAAAGAGGAACAGAAGAGTCTACAGCGAAAAACAATAACTCTCAGTTTCCTGGATGAAGAATACCCACAAGACATATGGATCCGTGTGTACACAGATGGATCAGCACAGAATGCAGTAAAGAATGGGGGAGCAGGTGCATACATAGAGTACCCAAATAACACTAGGGATATGAATAAAATATCAACAGGGAAATATTGTCACAATTATGATGCAGAAATGCAAGCAATAAAGTTGGCAATAGAAAAACTGCTGAACAGTAATCTTAGCCCACAGCCTGTAGTGTTTTTGACAGATGCAAGATCAGTACTCCAGGCACTACAATCTAGAAAATTACCACATCTGCTGACCTTATTGACTGAACTCTGCAAGCACCACGGGGTTGCCCTGCAGTGGATCCCATCTCACTGTGGAATACCAGGAAATGAGAAAGCAGATCAGTTGGCAAAGGAAGGTTCAACAGACACACAACTAGATACACCAGTTACATACCATCATAAGAAACAGATAATCAAATCAATCAGAGAACCACAAGCCCCAAATCAGGATGCCTTTCATAATATGAATAGATATGAACAAGTTATCATTATACGCATAAGAACAGGACACAATCGACTCCATAGTCACATGTATACAAAATTCAAGATCAGCACATCAACTACTTGTACATGTGGACAGGCACCCCAGACTGCTGAACACATACTTCAAGACTGCACTGAATATAGTAAGTAAAAAGTAAAGTACCCCCGTCACGCCAAGTGGCGTATAGGGAAATATGGTGTTAGTGACCCTATATTTTACAGACCTTCAGCACACGATTTTTGGGGTAATGTGGTCGGTATTAGGCCCGTGCTGCTTTACTTTCCCAGAAAAAAATCCGGTACCCATTTAAGGCTGGGTGAACCCGGAAGCCGTCGGTTGGGATCGAAACCTACCCCTTGTCCTTTGTAGTACAGTTCACTAACCACTGAGCTATCGCGGCTCCCTACTGAATATAGTAGGCTGAGGAAAATCCATTGGCCCATAGATACAACACTACCGACAAAACTACATGGGCCACTGCAAGAATTACAAAAGGCAGTAAAATTTATACAGGAAACGACATTGCAGATATAGACAATACCTCAGGAGAACGAAAGATAGATAGATAGAAACAAAGACACAGGACCACCAATAATGCGGAGGGAAGTGGAGGAGGCAATTCAACACATAAAAAGAGGCAAAGCTCCAGGTCTCGACAACATAATAATCGAAGAGATAAATGCATTAGGAGAGATGGGAGTACAAGTCATAACAAAACTATTCAGATATAAGATCTATATATGTGCTTTATAGACTACACGAAATCACTTGACAAATAAAGCATGTGGAAATAATCAATATGCTGGAGAAATTAAACATTGATGGCAAGGATCTGCGAATCATAAAATAACATATACTGGCAAAAAACAGCAGCGATACGAATTAGCAACCAAACAGGACAATTCCAATATATAAAACAAGGATGACAGACAGTGCTGTGTTCTGTCACCGGATTTGTTTTCACTTTACAGCGAACATATGAGATCAATAGTAGACAAAAAAGGAATTGAAGTCAACGGTCACAACATAAATAATTTGCGATATGCGGATGACACAGTCTTAATAGCAGAGACAGAGAATGAGCTACAAGAAATGATAGACATAATAGTAAAAGAAAGCAACAAGAAAGGTCTCAGTCTGAATAGTAAGAAAACAGAAGTAATGGTCATATAAAAGAAACAATCATCACCAGCATGCAGCATAAAATTAAACAGGACAAATCTGAAACAAGCGCAACGCGTCAAATACTTGGGCACATTAATAACATCAGATGGAAGATGCACCACAGAAATAAACAGCAGAATAGCTCAGGCCAAAGTAGAATGTCAGAAAATGAAAAATATCTTATACAGCAAGTCTTTGTCAATAGAAGTGAGAAAGAGAGTTCATCGGTGCTATAAAGAACCAATTCTGACCTATGGAAGCGAATCATGGACAGTAGATAAACAAGTGAAAAAACGATTAGAAGCCACAGAGATGGGATTTCTCAGAAAAATATTGAGAGTTCCATGGACAGCTAAAAAGACCAATGAGGAACTTCTCAAAGAGGCCAACACAAAAAGGGAGCTCCTAAAGAACATCAGAAAGAAAAAATCAACATTTTCTGGTCACATCATGAGAAAAGTAAAGTCTGAATACTTGGTTACAAGTGGCAAAGTAAAAGGAAAGAGAGATTGCGGACGACAAAGAGAGAAAATACTGGATAGCTTGGTGTCATGGCATGGAAAACAATCATCAACAGAACTGATACGATGCACTGTAGATAGAAGATTGTCGAAGGACATGATCACCTACGCCAACCGGTATGGCACATGATGATGATGATACCCCAGTAGATGTGCATCACTGCTGAAGGATGAAGTCATGGAGACTGGGGCCCGCGACAGGTCGAAGGACAAAGAGAAAACTGGGGCCCGCGACAGGTCGAAGGACAAAGAGAAAACTGGGGCCCGCGACAGGTCGAAGGACAAAGAGAAAACTGGGGCCCGCGACAGGTCGAAGGACAAAGAGAAAACTGGGGCCCGCGACAGGTCGAAGGACAAAGAGAAAACTGGGGCCCGCGACAGGTCGAAGGACAAAGAGAAAACTGGGGCCCGCGACAGGTCGAAGGACAAAGAGAAAACTGGGGCCCGCGACAGGTCGAAGGACAAAGAGAAAACTGGGGCCCGCGACAGGTCGAAGGACAAAGAGAAAACTGGGGCCCGCGACAGGTCGAAGGACAAAGAGAAAACTGGGGCCCGCGACAGGTCGAAGGACAAAGAGAAAACTGGGGCCCGCGACAGGTCGAAGGACAGAGAGAAAACTGGGGCCCGCGACAGGTCGAAGGACAAAGAGAAAGCTGGGACCCGCGACAGGTCGAAGGACAAAGAGAAAACAGGGGCCCGCGACAGGTCGAAGGACAAAGAGAAAACTGGGGCCCGCGACAGGTCGAAGGACAAAGAGAAAACTGGGGCCCGCGACAGGTCGAAGGACAAAGAGAAAGCTGGGACCCGCGACAGGTCGAAGGACAAAGAGAAAACTGGGGCCCGCGACAGGTCGAAGGACAAAGAGAAAACTGGGGCACGCGACATGTCGAAGGACAAAGAGAAAACTGGGGCCCGCGACAGGTCGAAGGACAAAGAGAAAACTGGGGCCCGCGACAAGTCGAAGGACAAAGAGAAAACTGGGGCACGCGACAAGTTGAAGGACAAAGAGAAAACTGGGGCCCGCGACAGGTGGATGGACAAAGAGAAAACTGGGGCCCGCGACAGGTGGATGGACAAAGAGAAAACTGGGGCCCGCGACAAGTCGAAGGACAAAGAGAAAACTGGGGCCCGCGACAGGTGGATGGACAAAGAGAAAACTGGGGCCCGCGACAGGTGGATGGACAAAGAGAAAACTGGGGCCCGCGACAGGTGGATGGACAAAGAGAAAACTGGGGCCCGCGACAAGTCGAAGGATAGAGAGAAAACTGGGGCCCGCGACAGGTGGATGGACAAAGAGAAAACTGGGGCCCGCGACAGGTGGATGGACAGATAGAAAACTTAGGACCGCGACAGGTGGATGGACAGAGAGAAAACTGGGGCCCGCGAAGGGTGGATGGACAGAGAGAAAACTGGGGCCCGCGACAGTTAATGGACAGAGAGAAAAATGGGGCCGGCACCAGGGGGATGGACAGATAGAAAACTGGGGCCCGCGACAGGTGGATGGACAGATAGAAAACTTAGGCCCGCGACAGGTGGATGGACAAAGAGAAAACTGGGGCCTGCAACGGATGGATGGACAGATAGGAAACTGGCGCCTCCGACAGGTGGATGGACAGAGAAAAAAATGGGGTCTGCGATAGATGGTTGGACAGAGAGAAAACTGGGGCCCGAGACAGGTCGAAGAACAAAGAGAAAACAGGGCCTCGTTTCATGTGTATGGACAGAGAGGAAAATGGCGCCTGCGACAGGTGGATGGACAGAGAGAAAACTGGGGCCGGCGACAGGTGGATGGACAGAGAGAAAACTGGGGCCTGCGACATGTGGATGGACAGAGAGAAAACTGGGGCCGGCGACAGGTGGATGGACAGAGAGAAAACTGGGCCTGCGACAGGTGGATGGACAGAGAGAAAACTGGGGCCTGCGACATGTGGATGGACAGAGAGAAAACTGGGGCCGGCGACAGGTGGATGGACAGAGAGAAAACTGGGGCCGGCGACAGGTGGATGGACAGAGAGAAAACTGGGGCCTGCGACATGTGGATGGACAGAGAGAAAACTGGGGCCTGCGACATGTGGAAGGACAGAGAGAAAACTGGGGCCTGCGACAGGTGGATGGACAGAGAGAAAACTGGGGTCTGCGACAGGTGGACGGACAAAGAGAAGACTGGAGCCTGCGACAGGTGGATGGACAAAGAAAAAACTGGGGTCTGCGACAGGTGGATGGACAGAGAGAAAACTGGAGCCTGCGACAGGTGGATGGACAAAGAAAAAACTGGGGTCTGCGACAGGTCAAAGGACAGAGAGAAAATGGGGTCTGCGACAGGATTTGATGACTAAACATTGAAACCTCTCTCTCTCTCTCTCTCTCTCTCTCCCTGCGATCAGGACTCAATCAGAGTAGGATTCCAGACTCTCACATGAAGTCAGCTGTCAGGTTAAGTGTGTTGATCGCCCCCACAGACAGAACATCACAATTAGAGTCCGCCAGATCCACTCTGATTGAACACCTGTTAAAATGTTGCACTGTGTTCTGCGCCAGTGGCCCAGTGCATCCGATTTCAGCCAGCATTTTATTCAGGTTTGCTTTCCTTAGCCTTTGATTGTCCCCAATCTTCCTGCAAGGCAGCAGATTGTTTTTTCTATAGGGGGATTCTGCCCTTAGATGGTCGGCCCTCCCAGGTTTACGAGCACCATCTGCCCGAGTCACTAGAGGTGACTAACACAGACATGCACACACAAAGATGTGAGATGTGACTAACACAGTCATGCACACAGCGATACGAGCCATGACTAACACTGACACACATCAAGATATATGACACATGACTAACATAAACATGCACATAAAGATATGAGATATGATTGACATAGACATGCACACACAAAGATATCACACATGCCTAACATAGACATGCACACAAAGATATGAGATATGACTAACATAGACATGCACACACAAAGATATGAGATGGGACTAACATAGACATGCACACACACAGATATGAGATGGGACTAACATAGCCATGCACACACAAGGATATGAGATGTGACAAACACATACATGCACACACAAAGATATGAGATATGACTAACATAAACATGCACACAAAGATATGAGATATCACTAACCAAGACAGGCACACACAAAGATATGACACATAACTAACACAGATACACACTAAGATATGAGATATGATTAACACGGACACACCAAGATATGAGATATGACTAACATGACACACACCAAGATATGAGCCATGGCCAGCGCACACACACACACACACACACACACACGCACGCACTCACGCACGCACGCACACACACACACACACAAGCTAAGATATGAGCCATGGATGGCACAGAAACACATCAAGATATGAGCCATGGCTTCACGGAAAAACACCAAGAAATGAACCATGTCTAGCACAGAAACACATTAAGGTATCCATATGCTTGGGTTTGTTGTAGTCGGCAGACTCTTCCTCGACAGAAGAATCATCGACATACGAGACGCAGGCCCCGATTAACTGTTCACAGGTTTCGTTCAAACAGATGTCCGGAGATTTGAGAGTGCAGTCTGACCCGTAGTGCGTTTCCTTGCACGTACAGTCTGCACTTTCCGGGTCACATATGATGTCACAGCCATCAGAACACGTCTGTTCGCACTGTAGCCCAAAATTACCATCGGGACAAGTGTCATTACAGGTATAGCCAGGATGTTTACATTGTAGGCATTTTCCGGATTTTTTCTCACATAAAGGACAGACACTGAGACAAGACCCGGAGCAGTCGTGTCCATAGATCCCATGTGAACAGTTGCCGTGACACGTACCGATGATGATGTTGCTGCCTTTGCTACACCAACCACACACTGCACAAAACGACCAAGAATGCCCGTCCAGACAATAGGTGTCTGTAAATGTTTGCACTTCACACACCGTCAGTGCACTGTCGGCCTGCGAAATGGTCGATGAGAACTCAATCTTAATGTGTGCCATTGGCGTTTGTGTGTTGACTACAATAGTGTTCACAGAAATGTTTGGGTATGATATATCAGTATACTGGAACACTACGCCGCCACTGTCAGAGAAAGCCTTTAGAGCGGCATTCTTTACCCGAATCATAGTGCTAGCTCGATGATAGATTCGAATGGTGTGAATCTTCTGGGGCATGGCAAAGTTCAGATACCAGTAAACAGAATTGGTTCCACTTCTCAATTGTGTGTGTGTGCAGTCATTGTCATAGAGATTGGTCTTTGTTTTGCCATTACAGCGGCATCTGGTCCACATCCGTCTCCTGTATAACAAGCATCAAATGTGTCGGTCTGGTTTGTGTTCTGTTTGAGAGCCACATTCCGACCCCCGCCAATGTAGATGGAGCAGATATTTGCAACTATCGCCCCTTCAATCCGTAACTTGTTGATCAGACCAGCCCCAGAGCAAAAGACATCAATCTCGTGCTGACTAACTACAAACCTTGATTCATTGTTACATGAGGCAGAACCATTTAGTTTTACCGTGAAACTGTCCGGATTGTTAAGTCATTCACATAAATCCTGAACCAGGAGAACGGCAAAGATTGATTGAGAGTTGCCTCAACTGATGTAGAATCTGCGTCCGGATTACATGTGGTGTCGTTGTTATCATGCAGGAAAGTAGGTTCAGATTTTTGGGCGTATTTGTAAACGATATCCAAGTACTGACACTGGGGTCCGAAATATTCGTGCTGACAACTGTCATTATTTGGGCATATCCCTGTAGTTTTGTCACAAACTAAGCCATTATAGCAGTGACATTGTAACGTACAATTTGCCTCAAACCAACCGTCTGCACAAGTTAGGTCATTAGCTTCCAAGGTCGGGAACGAAGCCAGCAGAATAAAGACTTGATCTACAGCGATGGTTAACGAACTATGTACAAACATTTATTATCAAATCCGTGATTACATTTCTAACAATCCGCCAACTCGCTGTGATAACAGATAGCGTGATGTTCAAAGTCAACATTGTTTACACCATGGCTCGAACGCGAACAAGCTTCCATCTTCAAAACATTGAAACATAAAACATCTACCAGTTGCAAACTGATATCTTCAGTAATCAAGAAAAGACAATGGTCATATGCTGGACATGTGATGAGGAGCAATAATAACCGAATAACAAAGCAAGCCCTCATGTGGTAAACAATAGGTAAGAGGAAAAGATGTCGACCCAGAGAGACACTGAGAAGAACATCGATCCGAAAGGCAAGAGCAACAGGAATCGGCTCCACCAATGAGATAGAGATGCTTGCACAGAACAGAGACAAATGGCGAGATTTGATAAAATATCTTTAGAAGGATTGAAAACTACTAGAATAAAAATTTAGATAAGAGAAAGAGTATCTGGGTCTATGCCCTATAGGCCGGCTACGGATAGATAGATAGATAGATAGATAGATAGATAGATAGATAGATAGATAGATAGATAGATAGATAGATAGATAGATAGATAGATAGATAGATAGATAGATAGATGGATAGATGGATAGATGGATAGATGGATAGATAGATAGATAGATAGATAGATAGATAGATAGATAGATAGATAGATAGATAGATAGATAGATAGATAGATAGATAGATAGATAGATAGATAGATAGATAGATAGATAGATAGATAGATAGATAGTTGCAAACACAAAACTCTAGAATGTTGTTAACAACATCGATCAGTTGCAAACACCACACTCTAGAGTGTTGTTAATAACAACGACCAGTTGCAAACACCAAACTCTAGAGTGTTGTTAACAACAACGATCAGTTGCAAACACCAAACTCTAGAGTGTTGTTAACAACAACGATCAGTTGCAAACACCAAACTCTAGAGTGTTGTTAACAACAACGATCAGTTGCAAACACCAAACTCTAGAGTGTTGTTAACAACAACGATCAGTTGCAAACACCAAACTCTAGAGTGTTGTTAACAACAACGATCAGTTGCAAACACCAAACTGTAGAGTGTTGTTAACAACAACGATCAGTTGCAAACACCAAACTCTAGAGTGTTGTTAACAACTACGATCAGTTGCAAACACCAAACTCTAGAGTGTTGTTAACAACATCGATCAGTTGCAAACACAAAACTCTAGAGTGTTGTTAAGACCTAATAGCTACAACGTAAACCTCTGACGCGTGGACATGTTGGCCACGTGACCTCTGTGTGAGCCCTCGGACGACGCGCCAGCCATCGTTGTGTCCTCGCAAGTCACACACACCTACCTCTAATCGGCAACATTTGGCAGCCATTGATTATTTCAGAAAAATAAGCAAGCATTTTTTTTTGCTTCTCTCTATCCCCAAATCGTGCAGGCCCTGGCTAATCTTAAAACCAATAAACAGAACAGATTTGAATCACACACCAACCTCCCGAGACGGATGGTCTACCAGGCGACACGTAACATGACAAAGAACAAAATGGCCGCTGCAACTTGTAGACATCAGTTTTGAGTTGTCAGACAGACCGAGCGATATTTTCCTTCGTGAAATCAAACGGACACAGTGAGCACAGCATGAAAGTCTTGCCGTTACAAGCGGCACCAACTTCTAGCGCTTGACAACTTGTGTTTCTTGATAATCTCTGCGCGACCATGTCAGAACGGAAATGATGTGTACTTTCATTTGTCCTGGGCTGCACACGTGACACCTGAAACGCTTGAACACAACAACCGATCCGCTTGGAAACAAAGACAATTATAAATAAATAGTCGCACGAACTTTGATACATCAGTTGACAGAGTTAAGGGACATTAGAACATCGCGGAGAGACATAACTTGTGGTGTAGGAGACAGGTAGTCTGTTGTGGTGTAGGAGACAGGTAGTCTGTTGTGGTGTAGGAGACGAGTAGTCTGTTGTGGTGTAGGAGACGAGTAGTCTGTTGTGGTGTAGGAGACGGGGAGTCTGTTGTGGTGTAGGAAACGGGTAGTCTGTTGTGGTGTAGGAGACGGGGAGTCTGTTGTGGTGTAGGAAACGGGGAGTCTGTTGTGGTGTAGGAAACGGGGAGTCTGTTGTGGTGTAGGAGACGGGGAGTCTGTTGTGGTGTAGGAGACGGGGAGTCTGTTGTGGTGTAGGAGACGGGGAGTCTGTTGTGGTGTAGGAGACGGGTAGTCTGTTGTGGTGTAGGAGACGGGGAGTCTGTTGTGTTGTAGGAGACGGGGAGTCTGTTGTGGTGTAGGAGACGGGGAGTCTGTTGTGGTGTAGGAGACGGGTAGTCTGTTGTGGTGTAGGAAACGGGTAGTCTGTTGTGGTGTAGGAAACGGGTAGTCTGTTGTGGTGTAGGAGACGGGGAGTCTGTTGTGGTGTAGGAAACGGGGAGTCTGTTGTGGTGTAGGAGACGGGGAGTCTGTTGTGGTGTAGGAGACGGGTAGTCTGTTGTGGTGTAGGAGACGGGGAGTCTGTTGTGGTGTAGGAGACGGGGAGTCTGTTGTGGTGTAGGAGACGGGTAGTCTGTTGTGTTGTAGGAGACGGGTAGTCTGTTGTGGTGTAGGAAACGGGTAGTCTGTTGTGTTGTAGGAGACGGATAGTCTGTTGTGGTGTAGGAAACGGGTAGTCTGTTGAGATAACGTTCGTGGCCATGACTTGACTTGCTGCATCTGCTCGATGACTCTACATAGACCTATCTGTGAGAGGCTGCAACAGATCTTCTACCAATAAAGTATTTAATTGTTGAATCATTTCCCACTCTCATGGGCAGGAGGAATCCAGTCCGGACATTTATCAACTACGCCATCTTTGTCGGAATTTTCTTTTTCGTTTACAAATTTTTCCTGGGAAATGAAAATCAGGTAGGATGTTGGTTTATATGACTGTGTTTACACTTGTAAGGTATGATGTTAGCTTATATGACTGTGTTTACACTTATAAGGTATGATGTTAGCTTATATGAATGTGTTTACACTTGTAAGGTATGATGTAAGCTTATGTGAATGTGTTTACACTTGCGAGGTGTGATGTTGACTTATGTGACTGTGTTTACACTTGCGAGGTGTGATGTTGACTTATGTGACTGTGTTTACACTTGTGTGGTATGATGTTAGCTTATGTGACGGTGTTTACACTTGTATGGTATGATGCTAGCATATGTGACTGTGTTTACACTTGTGTGGTATGATTTTAGCTTATGTGACTGTGTTTACACTTGCGTGGTATGATGTTAGCTTATGTGACTGTGTTTACACTTGTGTGGTATGATGTTAGCTTATGTGGCTGTGTTTACACTTGTGTGGGATGATGTTAACTTATGTTACTGTGTTTACACTTGTGTGGTATGATGTTAAATTATGTGACTGTGTTTAGACCTGTGAGGTATGATGTTAGCTTATGTGGCTGTGTTTACACTTGTGAGGTATGATGTTAGCTTATATGACTGTGTTTACACTTGTGATGTATGGTTTTAGCTTATATGACTGTGTTTACACTTGTGATGTATGATGTTAGCTTATGTGGCTGTGTTTACACTTGTGATGTATGGTTTTAGCTTATATGACTGTGTTTACACTTGTGTGGTATGATGTTAGCTAATGTGACTGTGTTTACACTTGTGATATATGATGATAGCTTATGTGACTGTGTTTACACTTGTGTGGTATGATGTTAGCTTATGTGACTATGTTTACACTTGTAAGGTATGATGTTAGCTTATATGACTGTGTTTACACTTGTGAGGTATGATGTTAGCATATATGTGAGGTATGATGTTAGCTTATGTGACTATGTTCACACTTGTAAGGTATGATGTTAGCTTATGTGACTGTGTTTACACCTGTAAGGTATGATATTAGCTTATGTGGCTGTGTTTACACTTGTGATGTATGATGTTAGCTTATGTGACTGTGTTTACACTTGTGATGTATGGTTTTAGCTTATATGACTGTGTTTACACTTGTGTGGTATGATGTTAGCTTATGTGACTGTGTTTACACTAGTGATATATGATGATAGCTTATGTGACTGTGTTTACACTTGTGTGGTATGATGTTAGCTTATGTGGCTGTGTTTACACTTGTGTGGGATGATGTTAACTTATGTTACTGTGTTTACACTTGTGTGGTATGATGTTAAATTATGTGACTGTGTTTAGACCTGTGAGGTATGATGTTAGCTTATGTGGCTGTGTTTACACTTGTGAGGTATGATGTTAGCTTATATGACTGTGTTTACACTTGTGATGTATGGTTTTAGCTTATATGACTGTGTTTACTCTTGTGATGTATGATGTTAGCTTATGTGGCTGTGTTTACACTTGTGATGTATGGTTTTAGCTTATATGACTGTGTTTACACTTGTGTGGTATGATGTTAGCTAATGTGACTGTGTTTACACTTGTGATATATGATGATAGCTTATGTGACTGTGTTTACACTTGTGTGGTATGATGTTAGCTTATGTGACTATGTTTACACTTGTAAGGTATGATGTTAGCTTATATGACTGTGTTTACACTTGTGAGGTATGATGTTAGCATATATGTGAGGTATGATGTTAGCTTATGTGACTATGTTCACACTTGTAAGGTATGATGTTAGCTTATGTGACTGTGTTTACACCTGTAAGGTATGATATTAGCTTATGTGGCTGTGTTTACACTTGTGATGTATGATGTTAGCTTATGTGACTGTGTTTACACTTGTGATGTATGGTTTTAGCTTATATGACTGTGTTTACACTTGTGTGGTATGATGTTAGCTTATGTGACTGTGTTTACACTTGTGATATATGATGACAGCTTATGTGACTGTGTTTACACTTGTGTGGTATGATGTTAGCTTATGTGACTATGTTTACACTTGTAACGTATGATGTTAGCTCATATGACTGTGTTTACACTTGTGAGGTATGATGTTAGCATATATGTGAGGTATGATGTCAGCTTATGTGACTGTGTTTACACTTGTGAGGTATGATGTTAGCTTATATGACTGTGTTTACACTTGTGAGGTATGATGTTAGCATATATGTAAGGTATGATGTTAGCTTATATGTGAGGTATGATGTTAGCTTTTATGACTGTGTTTACACTTGTGAGGTATGATGTTAGCTTATATGACTGTGTTTACACTTGTAAGGTATGATGTTAGCATATATGTAAGGTATGATGTTAGCATATATGACTGTGTTTACACTTGTGAGGTATGATGTTAGCATATATGTAAGGTATGATGTTAGCTTATATGACTGTGTTTACACTTGTGAGGTATGATATAGCATATATGTAAGGTATGATGTTAGCTTATATGTAAGGTATGATGTTAGCATATATATAAGGTATGATGTTAGCATATATGTAAGGTATGATGTTAGCATATATGTAAGGTATGATGTTAGCATATATGTAAGGTATGATGTTAGCTTATGTGACTGTTTACGTCTCTTAGGTTGGATGTGAAGTTGCGCGAACTCAAACAACCAGACAACACAAACAACCAGACAACACAAACTAGCAGAGAACACAAAGTAGTAGACAACACAAACTAGCAGACAACACAAATTACCAAACAACACAAACTAGCAGACAACACAAACTACCAAACAACACAAACTAGCAGACAACACAAACTACCAAACAACACAAACTAGCAGACAACACAAACTAGCAAACAACATAGACTACCAAACAACACAAACTAGCAGACAACACAATCTAGCAGACAACAGAAACTACCAAACAACACAAACTAGCAGACAACACAATCTAGCAAACAACACAAACTACCAAACAACACAAACTAGCAGACAACACAAACAACCAAACAACACAAACTAGCAGACAACACAAACTAGCAGACAACACAAACTACCAAGGTCATAAGCAACCCGTGACACTATGTGACACTAGTAAACACATAAAAATACAAGGTCACAACCAACCTGTGACACTAGTAAACAACATAAAAATACAAGGTCACAACCAAAATGTGACACTAGTAAACACATAAAAATACAAGGTCACAACCAAAATGTGACACTAGTAAACAACATAAAAATACAAGGTCACAACCAACCTGTAACACTAGTAAACAACATAAAAATACAAGGTCATAACCAAAATTTGACACTAGTAAACAACTGAAAAATACAAGGTCACAACCAACCTGTGACACTAGTAAACACATAAAAATACAAGGTCACAACCAAAATGTGACACTAGTAAACAACATAAAAATACAAGGTCACAACCAAAATGTGACACTAGTAAACAACATAAAAATACAAGGTCACAACCAACCTGTGACACTAGTAAACAACATAAAAATACAAGGTCACAACCAAAATGTGACACTAGTAAACAACATAAAAATACAAGGTCACAACCAACCTGTGACACTAGTAAACAACATAAAAATACAAGGTCACAACCAAAATGTGACACTAGTAAACAACATAAAAATACAAGGTCACAACCAACCTGTGACACTAGTAAACAACATAAAAATACAAGGTCACAACCAACCTGTGACACTAGTAAACAACATAAAAATACAAGGTCACAACCAACCTGTGACACTAGTAAACAACATAAAAATACAAGGTCACAACCAAAATGTGACACTAGTAAACAACATAAAAATACAAGGTCACAACCAACCTGTGACACTAGTAAACAACATAAAAATATCTCAGTTGAAAAATCGGCACCTGCTCCTTGTGTGAGAACTGAAGAAGTGGCAGAAATATCGTTCTATGTGTGGCACGATTCACTGAGGCCAGTCACTAAACATTCTGTTCTTAGTGTAAGATCTAGAACTTTTAACACGCATGTAAGATCTTTCACATTAAACACGCATGTAAGATCTTTAATATTTAACACACATGTAATATCTTTAACATTTAATACATATGTAAGATCTTTAACATTTAATACACATGTAAGATCTTTAACATTTAATACACATGTAAGATCTTTAACATTTAACACACATGTAATATCTTTAACATTTAACACACATGTAAGATCTTTAACATTTAATACACATGTAATATCTTTAACATTTAATACACATGTAAGATCTTTAACATTTAATACACATGTAATATCTTTAACATTTAACACACATGTAAGATCTTTAACATTTAATACACATGTAAGATCTTTAACATTTAACACACATGTAAGATCGTTAATATTTAACATGCCCGTAAAATCTTTAACATTTAACACACATGTAATATCTTTAAAATTTAATACTCATGTAAGATCTTTAACATTTAATACACATGTAAGATCTTTAACATTTAACACATATGTAATATCTTTAACATTTAACACACATGTAATATCTTTAAAATTTAATACTCATGTAAGATCTTTAACATTTAATACACATGTAAGATCTTTAACATTTAGCACACATATAATATCTTTAACATTTAACACACATGTAAGATCTTTAACATTTAATACACATGTAATATCTTTAACATTTAATACACATGTAAGATCTTTAACATTTAACACGTCCAAAAGATCTTTAACATATAGCACATTTGTATTGTCACGTTAATGTAAGATCTTTAACATTTAACACGCAGGTAAGATCTTTAACATTAACACGCATGTAAGATCTTTAATATTTAATACACATGTAAAATCTTTAACATTTAATACACATGTAATATCTTTAACATTTAATACACATGTAAGATCTTTAACATTTAACACACATGTAAGATCTTTAAAATTTAATACACATGTAATGTCTTTAAAATTTAATACACATGTAAGATCTTTAATATTTAACACACATGTAATATCTTTAACATTTAATACACATGTAATATCTTTAACATTTAATACACATGTAATATCGTTAACATTTAATACACATGTAATATCTTTAACATTTAATACACATGTAAGATCTTTAACATTTAATACACATGTATTTTGTAACCTCTGAGATGGTTGATGTACAATAGAGGTGAGATGGTAGATGTACAATACAGGTGAGATGGTAGATGTACAATAGAGGTGAGATGGTAGATGTACAATAGAGGTGAGATGGTAGATGTACAATAGAAGTGAGATGGTAGATGTACAACAGAGGTGAGATGGTAGATGTACAATAGAGGTGATATGGTAGATGTACAACAGAGGTGAGATGGTAGATGTACAATAGAGGTGAGATGGTCGATGTACAATATAGGTGAGATGGTAGATGTACAATAGAGGTGAGATGGAAGATGTACAATACAGGTGAGATGGTAGATGTACAATAGAGGTGAGATGGTAGATGTACAATAGAGGTGAGATGCAGAATGGCTCAGTCAAAAACAGCTTTCCAAAAGATGAGAAAGATACTGTGCTATTCATTTTTGACAATAGAATCAAGAAAAAGAGTTCTTAAATATTATGTAGAGCCAGTCTTAACATATGGATGTGAATCATGGACAATATGACAGCAGACAAGAAAATCACTGGAGTCTGTAGAAATGTGGTTTTACAGAAGAATGTTGAGAATACCATGGACAGCTAAAAAAGAGTAATGAAAATGTTTTGAAAGAAAAGAGAGCTAATTTCCAATATTAGGAAGAAACAATCATCATTTTTTGGCCATGTAATGAGAAGGGAACAGCTGGAATATATTGCAACAACTGAGAAAATTGAGGGGCGAAGAGATAGAGGGAAGCAAAGAGAAAAAATACCAGACAACTTAAGAGAATGGCTTTGCAGAAGGTCAACAAAAGAAATGATAAATAACTGTCAAGATCGAAAGTTGTGCAGAGGCATGATCACCTACGCCAGCATCATGGTACGTGATGGTGATGATGGTAAGATCTTAAAAATTTAACACGCCTGTAAGATCTTTAACATTTGACACGCCTGTAAGATCTTTAACATTTGACACGCCTGTAAGATTTTTAACATTTTTAACACCCCTATAAGATCTTTAACATTTAACACGTCTGTTAGATCTTTAACATTTAACACGTCTGTTAAATCTTTAACATTTAACACGCCTGTTAGATCTTTAACATTTAACACGCCTATATTGTCACGTTACTGTAAGATCTGGATTAATTAACATATCCCTCTTGTCACGTTGCTGTAAAACCTTCAATATTGTACACACCTGTCTCGTCACTTTACCGTATAACCTTAAATATCTCACACACCTGTCTCGTCACTTTAACGTAAAACCTTCAATATTGTACACACCTGTCTCGTCACTTTACCGTAAAACCTTCAATATTGTACACACCTGTCTCGTCACTTTACCGTAAAACCTTCAATATTGTACACTCATGTCTAGTCACTTTACCGTAAAACCTTCAATATTGTACACACCTGTCTCGTCACATTACCGTATAACCTTCAATATTGTACACACCTGTCTCGTCACTTTACCGTATAACCTTCAATATCTCACACACCTGTCTCGTCACTTTACCGTAAAACCTTCAATATTGTACACGCATGTCTAGTCACTTTACCGTAAAACCTTCAATATTGTACACACCTGTCTCGTCACATTACCGTATAACCTTAAATATCTCACACACCTGTCTCGTCACTTTACCGTAAAACCTTCAATATTGTACACGCATGTCTAGTCACTTTACCGTAAAACCTTCAATATTGTACACGCATGTCTCGTCACTTTACCTTAAAACCTTCAATATTGTACACCCCTGTCTCGTCACTTTACCGTAAAACCTTCAATATTGTACACACCTGTCTCGTCACTTTACCGTAAAACCTTCAATATTGTACACGCATGTCTCGTCACTTTACCTTAAAACCTTCAATATTGTACACGCATGTCTCGTCACTTTACCGTAAAACCTTCAATATTGTACACACCTGTCTCGTCACTTTACCGTAAAACCTTCAATATTGTACACACCTGTCTCGTCACTTTACCGTAAAACCTTCAATATTGTACACACCCGTCTCGTCACTTTACCGTACAACCTTCAATATTGCACACACCTGTCTTGTCACTTTACCGTAAAACCTTCAATATTGTACACACCTGTCTCGTCACTTTACCGTAAAACCTGCAATATTGTACACGCATGTCTAGTCACTTTACCGTAAAACCTTCAATATTGTACACGCATGTCTAGTCACTTTACCGTAAAACCTTCAATATTGTACACGCATGTCTATTCACTTTACCGTAAAACCTTCAATATTGCACACATGATAAAGAACTTCCTTTTGCTACATGAAGAAACCAGACGATCCGTTCAGGGGCGCAGTCAAGCCGCATCCAAAATACGTCAGTCAACGCCCTGTCAAGGTTAACGTCATGGAGGAGAAGCCTGACGTCCACGACAATCTAAGGGAGGTAAGATAGGCTACGCTCACGTTATCTCTTACATTTCTCTCGTCGTCTCTCTACATCTATACGTAAAGGTCAAGGTAAAGTACGAGACTTGAACCGGCGTCTTAGCACGCGAGTTTCCACCCATATGTGCTCGGCCGCCTATCCAGAAATGTTCGGATATTCCTGTATAGTGTCGCCTCAAGCATCGAAACTCAGATGCGAAGCGACATTCCTCACCTTCCCAGGGTAATACCCTGGTACCCATTTCTGCCAACGTCTGGGTCGACCGTGGGAGTATTTTTTTTCCCAACCACCAGTACAATTCACACTGCTCCCAGCGGGAATCGAACACGGGTTGTCCGAACGTCGGTAGTCCAGTCGGGTGGTTTTCCCAACTGGGCTACCGAGGCCACTTACACCATCCTCACTTAACCTCTCTCTCTCTCTCTCTCTCTCTCACTCACTCTCATTATCGTCCTGTATCTGATTTCTTCCACTTTCTGACTTTCTTCCGCTACCTTTTTCTTTCTATGTCTCTCTCTCATGTATTAATCTGTGTCAACATGTACAGGGAGGGGGAGAAGAGAGTGATGCAGGCTTGAACAAACACAAACAGCGAAAGAGGGGTCGGGGCAGCTGTCCGTCTATCCACGGCCAACATCGTGTCAACATGTTAGACAAACGAGACATACGATGGCAAAGGTCTGATAACATCGAGAGGGGTCAACTCAAGACAAGATTTCAAAGAGAAATAACAATGCATGGAAATAAATATTCAACGAATGTAGAAGAATGCGTTCACAGACCATTTTAGATAATTCACAAACATATTTAGATGAGTTTAATAATCTTACACGAGTTCACAAACAATTTCAGATTAATTCACAAATAATTGAAATGATTATAGGTAACACCTGGTTTAAACAATACCCTAGGCGACTATGGACATGTACAGGCAACACACAGCAGCTATAAGAATTAGCAACCAAACAGGACAATTCCAATATATAAAACAAGGAGTCAGACAAGGCTGTGTTCTGTCGCTGGATTTGTTTTCACTTTACAGCGAACATATTATGAGATCAATAGTAGACAAAAGGAATTGAAGTCAACGGTCACAACATAAATAATTTGCGAAATGCGGATGACACAGTCTTAATAGCAGAGACAGAATGGACTACAAGAAATGATAGACATCATAGTAAAAGAAAGCAACAAGAAAGGTCTCAGTCTGAATAGTAAGAAAACAGAAGTAATGGTCATATCGAAGAAACAATCATCACCATCATGCAGCATAAAAATAAACAGGACAAATCTGAAACAAGTGCAACGTTTCAAATACTTGGGCACAATAATAACATTAGATGGGAGATGCACCACAGAAATAAACAGCAGAATAGCTCAGGCCAAAATAGCATTTCAGGAAATGAAAAATGTCTTATACAACAAATCTATGTCAATAGAAGTCAGAAAGAAAGTTCATCGGTGATATATAGAACCAATTCTGACCTATGGAAGCGAATCATGGACAGTAGACAAATAAATGAAAAGACGATTAGAAGCCACAGAGATGGGATTTCTCAGAAGAATGTTAAAAAGACCAATGAGGAAGTTCTCAAACAAGTCTACACTAAAAGGGAGCTACTAAAAAATACCAGAAAGAAACAATCAACATTTTTCGGGCACATCATGAGAAGAAGAAAGTTGAAATTCTTGGTTACAACAAGCAAAATACAAAGAAAAAGAGATCGCGGACGACAAAGAGAAAATACTGGATAGCTTGGTGTCATGGCATGGAGGACGGTCAACAACAAAACTGATACGATGCACTGTAGATAGAAGATTGTGGAAGGACATGATCGCCAACGCTAACCGGTATGGCACATGATGATGATGACAGAGAATATTCAGGAATGGGCTAACATCTGTTAAAACAAGGCCAGGAGCAGATTGCAATAGTGACCATGTACCAGTAATCGGAAAGATAAGAATAAAACTGCAGATGTGTCTTTTTCTGTGTCAGAAATCCTCAAGAAATATGAAATTAGAACTAGATATGTTTAGAGTAGGTAGACTGATGAGAGATAAGTACAGTACGATAGTACAAATAGATATAATGCTATTGAGAAAATATAGAACATCGTGGAGCAGTGGCAATGCTCAAACAATCGATTCAACAAACATCAAAAGAAATAATACCAGTGACTAATGCTTTGACTAATACTGTGACTAATATTGTGACTAATACTTGAGTAATATTGTGACGAATACTGTGATTAATATTGTGACTAATGATGTGACTAATAATGTAACTTGTACTGTGAATATTGTTGTAAACAGTACTGCGACTAATAATGTGACTAATACTGTGACTAATATTGTAACTAGTACTGTGACTAATATTGTAAAAGGTACTGTGACTAATATTGTGACTAATACTGTGGCGAATATTGTGATTAATACTGTGACTGATATTGTGACTAATACTGTGACTAATATTGTAAATAGTACTGTGAATAATGTTGCGACTAATATTGTGACTAATATTGCAACTAATATTATGACTAATAATGTGACTAATATTATGACTAATACTGTGACTAATATTATGACTAATATTGTGGCTAATATTTTGACTAATACTGTGACTGAAATTGTAACTAATATTGTGACTAATATACTGTGACTAATACTGTGACTAATATTATGACTAATACTGTGACTAATATTGTAACTAATAATTTGACTAATATAGTGAATCATAATGTGACTAATATTGTAACTAATCATGCGAGTAATATTATGAATAACATTGTGACAAATAATGTATTATGACTAACATTCTGACAGACACTATGACTGGTACTGTGACAAATATTGTAACTTATTCTGTGACTAATATTGTGACTAAAGTACTTAATGTAAACCTGCAGCGCTATTGTTGAGAGACCTGTGTGAGCTCGTTACAGAGACAAGAGTCCAGGGTCTGTTCCCACGTGACCAGTTCTGTTTGGACCGACCCGACTTGGTAGATTAGTAGGCGCTGTCAACATAATCTATTCGGGCGTTCAGTCGTGACGAGAGCGAAGTGCCAACAGTTATAAATAATAGATGAGAAGAGTTTGATGATGAGCAGCTTTCTCTCGTCTCTTGTAGGAGAGAGAACAGGACGCCGCCGATGAAAGGGTGAAGATTGATGTCGGAGACTTGCCTAAAGACCTCAGTCAAGGGAGACAATCTCTCGACAGTTTGAGTGACAACGAGAAGGTAAGATCACACTTTTGCCAGCAAAATCAACATCAAAGTTTTAACAGCAAAATCAACATCAAAATTTTAGCAGCAAAATCAACATCTACATTTTAGCAGAAAAATCAACATCTAAATTTTAGCTGCAAAATCAATATCAAAATTTTAGCAGCAAAATCAACATCTAAATTTTAGCAGCAAAATAAACATAAAATTTTAGCAGCAAAATCAACATCTAAAATTTAGCAGCAAAATAAACCTAAAAATTTTAGCAGCAAAATCAACATCTAAAATTTAGCAGCAAAATCAACATCAAAGTTTTAGCAGAAAAATTAAAAAAAAATTTTAGCAGCAAAATCACATCAACATTTTAAGAGCAAAATCAAAATTTTAGCAGCAAAATCAACATACAAATTTTAGCAGAAAAATCAACATCAAAGTTTTAGCAGAAAAATCAACATCAAAGTTTTAGCAGAAAAATCAACATCAAAATTTTAGCAGCAAAATCAACATCAAAGTTTACAGAAAAAACTATCTTAGTATTCAATTAAATCACAGTAAAATATCCTAGTACTCAAATCACACTAAACTATCCTAGTACTCAAATCACACTAAACTATCCTAGTACTCAATCAAATCACAGTAAACCGTCCTAGTACTCAATCAAATCACAGTAGACTGTCCTAGTACTCAATCAAATCTCAGTAGACTGTCCTAGTACTCAATCAAATCACAGTAGACTGTCCTAGTACTCAATCAAATCACAGTAGACTATCCTAGTACTCAATCAAATCACAGTAGACTGTCCTAGTACTTAATAAACACCTTAATTTATCTTATTTGAGTCAATAAAATCACAGTAAACTATCTTAGTACTCAAAATCAAATCACAGTAACCTATCCTAGTACTCAAAATCAAATCACAGTAAACTATCCTAGTACTCAAAATCAAAACACAGTAAACTATGCTAGTACTCAAAATCAAATCACAGTAAATATCCTAGTGCTCCATCAAATCACAGTAAACTATACTAGTACTCAAAATCAAATCACAGTAACCTATCCTAGTACTCCATCAAATCACAGTAAACTATCCTGTACTCAAAATCAAAACACAGTAAACTATGCTAGTACTCAAAATCAAATCACAGTAAACTATCTTAGTGCTCAAAATCAAATCACAGTAAACTATCCTAGTACTCGTTCAAATCACAGTAAACTATCCTAATACTCAATCAAATCACAGTAAACTATCCTAATACTCAATCAAATCACAGTAAACTATCCCTCAACTCAATCAAATCACAGTAAACTATCCTAGTACTCAATCAACTCATAGTAAACTTTCCTAGTACTCAATCAAACAATAGTAAACTATCATAGCACTCAAAACCAAATCACAGTAAATTATCTCTCAACTCAATCAAATCACAGTAAACTATCTCTCTACTCAATCAAATCACAGTAAATTATCTCTCAACTCAATCAAATCACAGTAAACTATCTCTCAACTTAATCAAATCACAGTAAACTATCTCTCAACTCAATCAAATCACAGTAAATTATCTCTCAACTCAATCAAATTACAGTCAACTATCTCTCAACTCAATCAAATCACAGTAAATTATCTCTCAACTCAATCAAATTACAGTCAACTATCTCTCAACTCAATCAAATCACAGTAAACTATCCCTCAACTCAATCAAATCACAGTAAACTATCTCTCAACTCAGTCAAATCACAGTAAACTATCCCTCAACTCAATCAAATCACAGTAAACTATCCCTCAACTCAATCAAATCACAGTAAACTATCTCTCAACTCAATCAAATTACAGTAAACTATCTCTCAACTCAATCAAATTACAGTAAACTATCCCTCAACTCAATCAAATCACAGTAAACTATCCCTCAACTCAATCAAATCACAGTAAACTATCCCTCAACTCAATCAAATCACAGTAAGCTATCTCTCAACTCAATCAAATTACAGTCAACTATCTCTCAACTCAATCAAATCACAGTAAATTATCTCTCAACTCAATCAAATTACAGTCAACTATCTCTCAACTCAATCAAATCACAGTAAATTATCTCTCAACTCAATCAAATCACAGTAAACTATCCCTCAACTCAATCAAATCACAGTAAACTATTCCTCAACTCAATCAAATCACAGTAAACTATCCCTCAACTCAATCAAATCACAGTAAACTATCCTTCAGCTCAATCAAATCACAGTAAACTATTCCTCAACTCAATCAAATCACAGTAAACTATCCCTCAACTCAATCAAATCACAGTAAACTATCCTTCAACTCAATCAAATCACAGTAAACTATTCCTCAACTCAATCAAATCACAGTAAACTATCCCTCAACTCAATCAAATCACAGTAAACTATTCCTCAACTCAATCAAATCACAGTAAACTATCCCTCAACTCAATCAAATCACAGTAAACTATCCCTCAACTCAATCAAATCACAGTAAACTATCCCTCAACTCAATCAAATCACAGTAAACTATCCCTCAACTCAATCAAATCACAGTAAACTATCCCTCAACTCAATTAAATCACAGTAAACTATCCCTCAACTCAATCAAATCACAGTAAACTATCCCTCAACTCAATCAAATCACAGTAAACTATCCCTCAACTCAATCAAATCACAGTAAACTATCCCTCAACTCAATCAAATCACAGTAAACTATCCCTCAACTCAATCAAATCACAGTAAACTATCCCTCAACTCAATCAAATCACAGTAAACTATCCCTCAACTCAATCAAATCACAGTAAACTATCCCTCAACTCAATCAAATCACAGTAAACTATCCCTCAACTCAATCAAATCACAGTAAACTATCCCTCAACTCAATCAAATCACAGTAAACTATCCCTCAACTCAATCAAATCACAGTAAACTATCCCTCAACTCAATCAAATCACAGTAAACTATCCCTCAACTCAATCAAATCACAGTAAACTATCCCTCAACTCAATCAAATCACAGTAAACTATCCCTCAACTCAATCAAATCACAGTAAACTATCCCTCAACTCAATCAAATCACAGTAAACTATCCCTCAACTCAATCAAATCACAGTAAACTATCCCTCAACTCAATCAAATCACAGTAAACTATCCCTCAACTCAATCAAATCACAGTAAACTATCCCTCAACTCAATCAAATCACAGTAAACTATCCCTCAACTCAATCAAATCACAGTAAACTATCCCTCAACTCAATCAAATCACAGTAAACTATCCCTCAACTCAATCAAATCACAGTAAACTATCCCTCAACTCAATCAAATCACAGTAAACTATCCCTCAACTCAATCAAATCACAGTAAACTATCCCTCAACTCAATCAAATCACAGTAAACTATCCCTCAACTCAATCAAATCACAGTAAACTATCCCTCAACTCAATCAAATCACAGTAAACTATCCCTCAACTCAATCAAATCACAGTAAACTATCCCTCAACTCAATCAAATCACAGTAAACTATCCCTCAACTCAATCAAATCACAGTAAACTATCCCTCAACTCAATCAAATCACAGTAAACTATCCCTCAACTCAATCAAATCACAGTAAACTATCCCTCAACTCAATCAAATCACAGTAAACTATCCCTCAACTCAATCAAATCACAGTAAACTATCCCTCAACTCAATCAAATCACAGTAAACTATCCCTCAACTCAATCAAATCACAGTAAACTATCCCTCAACTCAATCAAATCACAGTAAACTATCCCTCAACTCAATCAAATCACAGTAAACTATCCCTCAACTCAATCAAATCACAGTAAACTATCCCTCAACTCAATCAAATCACAGTAAACTATCCCTCAACTCAATCAAATCACAGTAAACTATCCCTCAACTCAATCAAATCACAGTAAACTATCCCTCAACTCAATCAAATCACAGTAAACTATCCCTCAACTCAATCAAATCACAGTAAACTATCCCTCAACTCAATCAAATCACAGTAAACTATCCCTCAACTCAATCAAATCACAGTAAACTATCCCTCAACTCAATCAAATCACAGTAAACTATTCCTCAACTCAATCAAATCACAGTAAACTATCCCTCAACTCAATCAAATCACAGTAAACTATCCCTCAACTCAATCAAATCACAGTAAACTATACCTCAACTCAATCATATCACAGTAAACTATCCCTCAACTCAATCAAATCACAGTAAACTATCCCTCAACTCAATCAAATCACAGTAAACTATCCCTCAACTCAATCAAATCACAGTAAACTATCCCTCAACTCAATCAAATCACAGTAAACTATCCCTCAACTCAATCAAATCACAGTAAACTATCCCTCAACTCAATCAAATCACAGTAAACTATCCCTCAACTCAATCAAATTATAGTAAACTATCCCTCAACTCAATCAAATCACAGTAAACTATCCCTCAACTCAATCAAATCACAGTAAACTATTCCTCAACTCAATCAAATCACAATTATCTTTAATGATACCCCCCGCCCCTTCACCCTCCAGAAGCAGATGCCGTTCCAGAATCCTGTTGTGAACAGAACAGAAAGTGTGAATCGTCGACCAGTAACTGGAGGTTACAAGGATTTACATCAGTTCCACGAAGGTCACGGAGTGGATAGGAAACTGGAAGAGGAGATGAAGCGACGTCGTGAGATCTTCTTCAAGAATCTAAAAAAACGTGAGGAGGAACTCGATGAGAATGATTACACGGTGAGTGGGTCATAGAGACTAATAGGAAGATAGAGCCATGTGAATATAGAGCCATGTGCATATTGTATGATAGAGCCATGTGCATATTGTATGATAGAGCCTTGTGAATATAGAGCCATGTGAACATTGTATGATAGAGCCATGTGAATATTGTATGATAGAGCCATGTGAATATAGAGACATGTGAATATTGTATGATAGAGCCATGTGAACATTGTATGATAGAGCCATGTGAACATTGTATGATAGAGCCATGTGAATATTGTATGATAGAGCCATGTGAATATAGAGCCATGTGAATATTGTATGATAGAACCATGTGGATATAGAGCCATGTGGATATTGCATGATAGAGCCATTTGAATATAGAGCCATGTGAATATTGTATGATAGAGCCATGTGAATATTGTATGATAGAGCCATGTGAATATTGTATGATAGAGCCATGTGAATATACAGCCATGTGAATATTGTATGATAGAGCCATGTGAATATACAGCCATGTGAATATTGTATGATAGAGCCATGTGAATATTGTATGATAGAGCCATGTGAATATACAGCCATGTGAATATTGTATGATAGAGCCATGTGAATATACAGCCATGTGAATATTGTATGATAGACAAACATACACATGAAGACGACATACACACAGACATACAGGCAGACTAGTATACCAATAAGTGGACGTACATGAAGATGACAACATACATACATACAGATAGACAGAAGACGGACATACAGATATTGAAAACAGAGAGACAGACATGCAAACAGAGAGACAGACATGCAAACAGAGAGACAGACATGCAAACAGACAGATAGACAGTTTATTGTTTGAATGTCTTCTTATTCAGCGATCAGCTATTGCTCGACATTTAGACATTTAGACGTTTAGACATTTAGACATTTAAACGTTTAGACATTTAGACATTTAGACATTTAGACATTTAGACGTCTATACATTTAGACGTTTAAACGTTTAGACATTTAGACGTTTAGACGTTTAGACATTTAGACATTTAGACATTTAGACGTTTAGACATTTAGACATTTAGACGTTTAGACGTATAGACGTGTAGACGTTAAGACGTTTAGACATTTAGACGTTTAGACGTTTAGACATTTAGACGTTTAGACATTTAGACATTTAGACGTTCAGACATTAAGACGTTTAGACATTTAGACGTTTAGACATTTAGACGTGTAGACGTTTAGACATTTAGACATTTAGACGTTTAAACGTTTAGACATTTAGACGTTTAGGCATTTAGACGTTTAGACATTTAGACATTTAGACGTTTAGACATTTAGACGTTTAGACATTTAGACGTTTAGGCATTTAGACATTTAGACGTTTAGACGTTTAGATATTTAGACGTGTAGACTTTTAGACATTTAGACATTTAGACGTTTAGACGTTTAGACATTTAGACATTTAGACGTTTAGGCATTTAGACGTTTAGGCATTTAGACATTTCACATTTAGAGCAACCTGGGTCAAGAACAAGACGGCGCGTTTCATGTCATCGCCGATTCATCATAACTTGTCGTGTAGGCTTGTTTCTGTGGGTCATGTGTGTGTTCTTAGGGTGTTGAGATATATGCAGGCCTGTAGGATATACTTTGGACTTCCGGTCAATATGGCTGATAGGTGACAATGAACCGTTGAAGCTCTGTCTGAAAAGTTCCTTGTTGCAGTTTCTTCATATTCCAAGTCAGGCTTGTTGCCGGAAACACTGAGATTAGTGATCTGTACCAACCATGAGCTGTGTGTTTCATCGGATGGTGTTTCCATATTCAGATTAGTGATCTGTACCGTGAGCTGTGTGTTTCATCGGATGGTGTTTCCATATTCAGATTACTCACGATGAATGATGATATCGTATGACGAAGGACAGTTCAGATGCGTTCACTGTCGGTGCTAAAAATGCCTCATGTCTTTTGACGTGTGCTGTGTTTGCTACGATAGTATTTGCAGCTGCCTTTCTTTGGGTATTCGACGAGATGTTAATTCGGATGATTCCTCTGGCACGGACGGTAGAGCAATTATGCATTTTCATTCGTTTGCGTTGATACTGGGACCTTTGAATAACTATAACTATGCTCTGTGGTATGTCTGGATGTTCCACAGGTACTTGTTGCAAAGTCACTGACTTCTGTCTGGTGTAGGTGTGTTCTGATGCCACACTGACCTATCTAGAGTCTGAATATCTTGGGCTTCTCATGTCTGCTGAGGTTGTTTGAAATGATATCAAAGTATTCTTGGCAACCCCAAAGGTACTCATCTGTATTCAGCGGATGATGACGAAAGTTGTTCGGGCTGAAGGTCTCGATAGCGCTGTGCCGACCCAGGGCGCCATTAGGGTCGTCGATTCTAATGGGCGCCAAAATAACGAGAAATAGCAGCCATATGAATGATATCAGTGGAAACAGTCGATAATGACGACTCTAAGTCTCAAAGCTAAAATGTGTGTTGCTGGTGGCTGAGTTGCTGTTAAAATGTGTTGTTTGTAGCTGAGTTGCTGCTGAAATGTGTTGTTGGTGGCTGAGTTGCTGCTGAAATGTGTTGTTAGTAGCTGAGTTGCTGCTGAAATGTGTTGTTGGTGGCTGAGTTGCTGCTGAAATATGTTGTTGGTAGCTGAGTTGCTGCTGAAATGTGTTGTTGGTGGCTGAGTTGCTGCTGAAATGTGTTGTTGGTGGCTGAGTTGCTGCTGAAACGTGTTGTTGGTGGCTGAGTTGCTGCTAAAATGTGTTGTTGGTGGCTGAGTTGCTGCTGAAATGTGTTGTTGGTGGCTGAGTGCTGCTAAAATGTGTTGTTGGTGGCTGAGTTGCTGCTGAAATGTGTTGTTGGTGGCTGAGTTACTGCTAATGTGTATTGTTGGTGAGTGACTGGCGATGTGTATTGTTGGTGAGTGACTGGCGATGTGTATTGTTGGTGAGTGACTGGCGATGTGTGTTGTTGGTGAGTGACTGGCGATGTGTGTTGTTGATGAGTGACTGGCGATGTGAGTTGTTGGTGAGTGACTGGCGATGCGTGTTGTTGGTGAGTGACTGGCGATGTGTGTTGTTGGTGAGTGACTGGCGATGTGTGTTGTTGATGAGTGACTGGCGATGTGAGTTGCTGGTAGCTGAGTTGCTGCTGAAATGTGTTGTTTGTAGCTGAGTTGCTGCTAAAATGTGTTGTTTGTAGATGAGTTGCTGCTGAAATGTGTTGTTTGTAGCTGAGTTGCTGCTGAAATGTGTTGTTGGTGGCTGAGTTGCTGCTGAAATGTGTTGTTGGTGGCTGAGTTGCTGCTAACCTGTATTGTTGGTAGCTGAGTTACTGCTAATGTGTATTGTTGGTGAGTGACTGGCGTTGTGTGTTGTTGGTGAGTGACTGGCGATGTGTGTTGTTGATGAGTGACTGGCGATGTGAGTTGTTGGTGAGTGACTGGCGATGTGAGTTGTTGGTGAGTGACTGGCGATGTGTGTTGGTGGCTGAGTGACTGGTGGTGTGTGTTGGTGGCTGAGTGACTGGCGATGTGTGTTGTTGGCTGAGTGACTGGCGATGTGTGTTGTGATGAGTGACTGGCGATGTGAGTTGCTGGTAGCTGAGTTGCTGCTGAAATGTGTTGTTGGTGGCTGAGTTGCTGCTGAAATGTGTTGTTGGTGGCTGAGTTACTGCTAATGTGTATTGTTGGTGAGTGACTGGCGTTGTGTGTTGTTGGTGAGTGACTGGCGATGTGTGTTGTTGATGAGTGACTGGCGATGTGAGTTGTTGGTGAGTGACTGGCGATGTGTGTTGGTGGCTGAGTGACTGGTGGTGTGTGTTGGTGGCTGAGTGACTGGCGATGTGTGTTGGTGGCTGAGTGACTGGTGGTGTGTGTTGGTGGCTGAGTGACTGGTGGTGTGTGTTGTTGGCTGAGTGACTGGCGATGTGTGTTGGTGGCTGAGTGACTGGTGGTGTGTGTTGGTGGCTGAGTCACTGGCGATGTGTGTTGTTGGCTGAGTGACTTTCGATGTGTGTTGTTGGTAGCTGAGTGACTGGCAATGTGTGTTGTTGGCTGAGTGACTGGCAATGTGTGTTGTTGGTAGCTGAGTTACTGGCGATGTGTATTGTTGGTGAGTGACTGGCGTTGTGTGTTGTTGGTGAGTGACTGGCGATGTGTGTTGTTGATGAGTGACTGGCGATGTGAGTTGTTGGTGAGTGACTGGCGATGCGTGTTGTTGGTGAGTGACTGGCGATGTGTGTTGGTGGCTGAGTGACTGGTGGTGTGTGTTGGTGGCTGAGTGACTGGCGATGTGTGTTGGTGGCTGAGTGACTGGTGGTGTGTGTTGGTGGCTGAGTGACTGGTGGTGTGTGTTGTTGGCTGAGTGACTGGCGATGTGTGTTGGTGGCTGAGTGACTGGTGGTGTGTGTTGGTGGCTGAGTCACTGGCGATGTGTGTTGTTGGCTGAGTGACTTTCGATGTGTGTTGTTGGTAGCTGAGTGACTGGCAATGTGTGTTGTTGGCTGAGTGACTGGCAATGTGTGTTGTTGGTAGCTGAGTTACTGGCGATGTGTATTGTTGGTGAGTGACTGGCGTTGTGTGTTGTTGGTGAGTGACTGGCGATGTGTGTTGTTGATGAGTGACTGGCGATGTGAGTTGTTGGTGAGTGACTGGCGATGCGTGTTGTTGGTGAGTGACTGGCGATGTGTGTTGTTGGTGAGTGACTGGCGATGTGTGTTGTTGATGAGTGACTGGCGATGTGAGTTGCTGGTAGCTGAGTTGCTGCTGAAATGTGTTGTTTGTAGCTGAGTTGCTGCTAAAATGTGTTGTTTGTAGATGAGTTGCTGCTGAAATGTGTTGTTTGTAGCTGAGTTGCTGCTGAAATGTGTTGTTGGTGGCTGAGTTGCTGCTGAAATGTGTTGTTGGTGGCTGAGTTGCTGCTAACCTGTATTGTTGGTAGCTGAGTTACTGCTAATGTGTATTGTTGGTGAGTGACTGGCGTTGTGTGTTGTTGGTGAGTGACTGGCGATGTGTGTTGTTGATGAGTGACTGGCGATGTGAGTTGTTGGTGAGTGACTGGCGATGTGAGTTGTTGGTGAGTGACTGGCGATGTGTGTTGGTGGCTGAGTGACTGGTGGTGTGTGTTGGTGGCTGAGTGACTGGCGATGTGTGTTGTTGGCTGAGTGACTGGCGATGTGTGTTGTTGTGATGAGTGACTGGCGATGTGAGTTGCTGGTAGCTGAGTTGCTGCTGAAATGTGTTGTTGGTGGCTGAGTTGCTGCTGAAATGTGTTGTTGGTGCTGAGTTACTGCTAATGTGTATTGTTGGTGAGTGACTGGCGTTGTGTGTTGTTGGTGAGTGACTGGCGATGTGTGTTGTTGATGAGTGACTGGCGATGTGAGTTGTTGGTGAGTGACTGGCGATGTGTGTTGGTGGCTGAGTGACTGGTGGTGTGTGTTGGTGGCTGAGTGACTGGCGATGTGTGTTGTTGTCTGTGACTGGCGATGTGTGTTGGTGGCTGAGTGACTGGTGGTGTGTGTTGGTGGCTGAGTCACTGGCGATGTGTGTTGTTGGCTGAGTGACTTTCGATGTGTGTTGTTGGTAGCTGAGTGACTGGCAATGTGTGTTGTTGGCTGAGTGACTGGCAATGTGTGTTGTTGGTAGCTGAGTTACTGGCAATGTGTGTTGGTGGCTGACTGACTGGCGATGTGTGTTGTTGGTAGCTGAGTGACTGGCAATGTGTGTTGTTGGTAGCTGAGTGACTGGCAATGTGTGTTGTTGGTAGCTGAGTGACTGGCAATGTGTGTTGTTGGTAGCTGAGTTACTGGCAATGTGTGTTGGTGGCTGACTGACTGGCGATGTGTGTTTGTGGCTGACTGACTGGCGATGTGTGTTGTTGGTGAGTGACTGGCGATGTGTGTTGTTGGCTGAGTGACTGGCGATGTGTGTTGGTGGCTGAGTGACTGGCGATGTGTGTTGTTGGTGAGTTACTGGCGATGTGTGTTGTTGGTGAGTGACTGGCGATGTGTGTTGGTGGCTGAGTGACTGGCGATGTGTGTTGTTGGTGAGTGACTGGCGATGTGTGTTGTTGGTGAGTGACTGGCGATGTGTGTTGTTGGTGAGTGACTGGCGATGTGTGTTGTTGGTGAGTGACTGGCGATGTGTGTTGTTGGCTGAGTGACTGGCAATGTGTGTTGTTGGTGAATGACTGGCGATGTGTGTTGTTAATGAGTGAGTAACATAAATGTCAATGTTGGCATGTCTTCTGTGCAATAAACAAGACAACTATGTAGAGCCTCAGAAAACTGGATTGGATACAATAAATGGGGCAAATTGGGATGATTCGGCTTTGTAAATAAGGCAAGATTAAACAAAGAAGCAACGTATCAATCAAAATGTCTCCAACAGAAACAACAATAAGCAAATAGGAATAAAACTGTAGCTAAACAAGTCAAGAATAGCGTGCACAAACATAGCAGCGGCGGTATATAAAAATAGAAATAGAAATAGAGAAGAAAATAATATCACACACGACTCTGATTTAGGTGCAGAAAATGTGATCAATTGGGATTGTTGAAACATCTAAGTTGTCATTTATTTTTGACTCAATACACCCATCAACCTCACTCCATAAATAACACCCAGCAACCTCACTCCATAAATATCACCCAGCAGCCTCACTCCATAAATAACACCCATCAACCTCACTCCATAAATAACGCCCATCAACCTCACTCCATAAATGAAACGCATCAAGCACACTCCATAACTGACACAATCAGCCCCACTCTATAAGTGACACCCATCACCACACTCCATGAATGACAGCCATCAATACCACTCCAAACAACAAAATCCCTCAATAACATTTCATCAATGACAGACATAAACACCCCTGCATCAATGACACCAATGAAAACCACTCCACCAATAACACAAATAAGCACCCCTCCACCAATGACACCCATACACCAATGACACCCATAAACACCCTTCCACCAATGACACCAATAAACACCCCTCCACCAATGACACCAATAAACACCCCACCACCAATGACACCCATAAACACCCCTCCACCAATGACACCCATAAACACCCCTCCACCAATGACACCAATAAACACCCCTCCACCAATGACACCAATAAACACCCCTCCACCAATGACACCCATAAACAACCCTCCACAAATGACACCCATAAATACCCCTCCACCAATGACACCCATAAACACCCCTCCACCAATGACACCCATAAACACCACTCCACCAATGACACCCATAAACACCACTCCACCAATGACACCAATAAACACCACTCCATCAATGACACCAATAAATACACCTCCACCAACGACACCTATAAACACCCCTCCACCAATGACACCCATAAACAACCTTCCACCAATGGCACCCATAAACACCCCTCCACCAATGACACCCATAAACACCACTCCACCAATGACACCAATAAACACCACTCCATCAATGACACTAATAAACAACCCTCCATCAATGACACTAATAAACACCACTCCATCATTGACACCCATAAACACCCCTCCACCAATGACACCCATAAACACCATTCCACCGATGACACCTATAAACACCCCTCCATGGATGACACCCATAAACACCCCTCCATCAATGACCCACATAAACACCCCTCCACCAACGACAAACATAAACACCCCTCCACCAACGACGCATATAAACACCCCTCCACCAATAACATACATAATCAACTCTCCATCAATGACACACATAAACACCCCTCCATCAAGGACACACATAAACCCCTCTATCAGTGACACCCATAAACACCCTCCACCAATGACACCCAAAAATACACCTCCACCAATCACACACATAAACACCCTCCACCAATGACAATCAAAACACTCTCCATCAACACCACTCTGACAACGATAGTCATCAATGACACTCTAAAGATGACGTCATAAAAACAATTCTAATGACAACTTTACGTCCAACCTCTGCCCCACCCACCAGAACTTGAATGAGCATCACGATGACATCACGTTCGTGACGGCAGGCTCCCACTCTACCTTCTACGCCACGATCCAGCTCATCTACTCGGTTCAGTACCTCTACCCTGACAGCCAAGTGGCCGTCTACGACATCGGGCTCACTTCGGATGAGAAACAATTTGTAAGTGGTAGGGCGGGATGTGAGGGGCGGTGTATGGGGCGGGATGTGGGGAGCGGGATGTGAGTGGCGAAGTGTGAGGGCGGGATGTGAGGGGCAATGTATGGGGGCGGGATGTGAGTGGCGGAGTATGAGGGACGGAGTGTGGGGGCGGGATGTGAGTGGCGGAGTGTGAGGGACGGAGTGTGGGAGCGGAGTTGTTGGCAGGAATATAGGGACGATTGTGAGGGGTGGAGTTTGGCGGGTTGTGAGGGGAGGAGTGTTTTGTTGGAGATATGTATGGTATGGCTGATTGTGGGGGTGGGGTGTGTAGGGAGTAGTGTATTGGCAGGAGTATGGGGCGGGTGTATAGCCAGAAGTGTGTTGGTAGGAGTGTGTTGGCAGGAGTGTGTTAGTTGAAGTGTATGGGTGGGGTGTGTTGGCAGGAGTGTGTTGGTAGAAATGTGTTGCGAGATAATAAAGCATATTGTGTTGTCAGGAGTTTGTTGCAGGAAGTGTGGGGTGTAATAGTATGTAAATTAGGCTAGAATAAATCACATAACTTAAGATATAACCTGGGTCAGATAGCTTGGGTCGGATAGCTTTTGTCGGATAGCCTGTATCGGACAGCTTTGATCGGATAGCTTTGGCGGTTAGCTTTGGTCGGTTAGCTTTGGTCGGTTAGCTTTGGTCGGTTAGCTTTGGCGGTTAGATTTGGTCGGTTAGCTTTGGTCGGTTAGCTTTGGTCGGTTAGCTTTGGTAGCTTAGCTTAGTGCTGACTCCAAGCACATAACATGGCAAGTGAATGGATATTTCCTTGCTGTTATTGGGAAATATGTGCCTCTCCTGAAATTAGGTTGATAAACAAACTCGGAAGTAGGTCAAGTTTATGAGAGAGGTCACACTTAAGAGTTTATGGTATCTGTTTTATTTATTTATTTTTTTCAATTTTCAAATTTCAATATTTTTTTTTTTTTTTTGGTCAGCTAGAGTTTTAGCTTCTAGTTGAATTATTAGTTGCAAGATGGCCGCGCGGAGACTGAGCCAAGATCTTATGCAAATGAGACAGTGGTATTTAATCTCATGCACACAAGTTAGGAGGAGTTGGGGACAACATCAGAAGTTAGTTGAGAAGTAGAATCAGAAATATCAACAAGACGATCTTAGTTCGGCTTCGGCCGAAGCTGTTGAAGGCAGGTTTGATAATAATGTGGACGTCCACAAGTTAAGTCACAAAAGTCAGTTAGTAAAAGAGAAGAGCAGCCAGAAGCAGTTAGTTGAGAAGTAGATAGAACAAGCACAGAACAAGTAACTTTAGAAAACTAGAGAACAAGTTTAATATAGATAAGTCAGTCAGTACTGACACCATTTAGTTGTGAAGTGTTTTCAAGTGAGATTCAGAAGATGTGTTCTCCAGAGAACAGTAGCAAGTTGATGAAATAGAAGCGTAACGTAAGACATGTTGTGAATGTCAGAATTATAGAAGTAACGTAAGACATGTTGTGAATGTCAGAATTATAGAAGTAACGTAAGACATGTTGTGAATGTCAGAATTATAGAAGTAACGTAAGGCATGTTGTGAATGTCAGAATTATAGAAGTAACGTAAGACATGTTGTGAATGTCAGAATTATAGAAGTAACGTAAGACATGTTGTGAATGTCAGAATTATAGAAGTAACGTAAGACATGTTGTGAATGTCAGAATTATAGAAGTAACGTAAGGCATGTTGTGAATGTCAGAATTATAGAAGTAACGTAAGACATGTTGTGAATGTCAGAATTATAGAAGTAACGTAAGACATGTTGTGAATGTCAGAATTATAGAAGTAACGTAAGGCATGTTGTGAATGTCAGAATTATAGAAGTAACGTAAGGCATGTTGTGAATGTCAGAATTATAGAAGTAACGTAAGACATGTTGTGAATGTCAGAATTATAGAGGTAACCGACAATAAGTTCTAAAGGATGGCTCAATATCCATGCGGGATGTAGGGGAAAGGGTGTGTTGTTGGGAGTGTAGGGGCGGGATGTGGAGGGTGGGGGCAGAAATGTGAGGGGCGAAATACGGAGGAAGAAGTGTGATGACTGGATGTGTCGGGCGGAGTGTGAAGTGCAGAGTGCATTGTTGGGAGTGTGGGGGCATGGTGTGAGAGGCAGAGTAAGCTGACAGGAGTGTGTTGTCAGGAGTGTGTGGTCGGGAGTGTGTTGTCAGGAGTGTGTTGTCAGAACTGTGTTGTCGGGAGTGTGTTGTCGGAAGTGTGTTGTCAGGAGTGTGGGGTGGGGGCATGGTGTGTGAGGCAAAGTAAGCTGACAGCAGTGTGCGAGCGCAATGTGAAGGACAGAATGTGTTGTCTGGAGCGTTGAGGTGGGATAGGAAGTGCAGGGTGTGTTGTGAGGAGTGTGGAGGCGTTATGTGAGAGGCGGAGTGTTGACAGAAGTGTGGATGTAAGAGGCAGAGTGTGGAGTCGGGAGGTGAAGGGCGGAGTGTGTTGGCAGGTGGCAGGAGTGTGGAGGCGAGAAGTGAGGGCCGGACTGTGGTATCGGGAGATGAGGGACGGAGTGTGTTGGCAGGAGCGTGAGGATGGAATGTGTTTACAACTGAAACTCAAATAAACAAAAGAATATGAATGTCAAAAAGTAATTTTAATGTCATGAAGAACATACAAACATCAAAACAAATAACACCAGGGCTAAAACTAAGAATAGCAAAATGTTACGTCTTCTCAATATTCCTGTATGGTGCAGAAACATGGACATTAGACAAGAAAACAGAACAGAAAATTGAAGCCTTTGAAATTTGGATATATAGAAGAATAGGTAGAATTGGGTGGAAAGAAAAGAAAACAAACGATGAAGTCTTAAAACAACTAAAAATGAAAAGAGAACTACTAAACACAATTCAAGCAAGACAAATGCGATTTTTTGACCATGTTAAAAGGCACAACAGCCTACTGAAAGTAATCTGTGTGAATGATCCAGTGTGAGGAAGGGGCGGAGCGTGTTGGCAGGAGTGTGAGGAAGGGGTGGAGCGTGTTGGCAGGAGTGTGAGGAAGGGGCGGAGCGTGTTGGCAGGAATGTGAAGAAGGGACAGAGGGTGTTGGCAGGAGTGGGAGGAAGGGACGGAGGGTGTTGGCAGGAGTGTGAGGAAGGGACGGAGGGTGTAGGCAGGAGTGGGAGGAAGGGACGGAGGGTGTTGGCAGGAGTGGGAGGAAGAGGGTGTTGGCAGGAGTGTGAAGAAGGGACGGAGCGTGTTGACAAGAGTGTGAGGAAAGGGCGGAGAGTGTTGGCAAGAGTGTGAGGAAAGGGAGGAGCGTGTTGGCAAGAGTGTGAGGAAGGGAGGGAGCGTGTTGGCAAGAGTGTGAGGAAGGAGCGGAGCGTGTTGGCAGGAGTGTGAGGAAGGGGCGGAGCGTGTTGGCAAGAGTGTGAGGAAGGGGCGGAGCGTGTTGGCAAGAGTGTGAGGAAAGGGCGGAGCGTGTTTGCAAGAGTGTGAGGAAAGGGCGGAGCGTGTTGGCAAGAGTGTGAACACGGGGTGTGGAAAATACTGGGAAAAGGTGATGGATTTATTGATGGAGGGAATAATGGAGAAGTGATGGAGTTATTGATGGAGGGAATAATGGGGAAGTGATGGTGTTATTAATGGAGGGAATAGTGGGGAAGTGATGAAGTTATTGATGGAGGGAATAATGGGGAAGTGATGGAGTTATTGATGGAGGGAATAATAGGGAAGTGATGGAGTTATTGATGGTGGGAATAATGGGAAGTGATGGAGATATTAATGGAGGAAATAGTAGAGAAGTGATGGAGTTATTGATGGAGGGAATAGTGGGGAAGTGATGAAGTTATTGATGGACGTAATAATGGGGAAGTGATGGAGTTATTGATGGAGGGAATAGTGATGAAGTGATGGAGTTATTGATGGACGGAATAATGGGGAAGTGATGGAGTTATTGATGGAGGAAATAGTGGGGAAGTGATAGAGTTATTGATGGAGGAAATAGTGGGAAAGTGATAGAGTTATTGATGGAGGAAATAGTGGGGAAGTGAGGAAGTGGGGAAGTGATAGAGTTATTGATGGAGGAATAGTGGGGAAGTGGGGAAGTGATAGAGTTATTGATGGAGGAAATAGTGGGGAAGTGGGCAAGTGATAGAGTTATTGTTGGAGGGAATAGTGGGAAAGTGATAGAGTTATTGATGGAGGAAATAGTGGGGAAGTGATAGAGTTATTGATGGAGGGAATAGTGGGGAAGTGATAGAGTTATTGATGGAGGAAATAATGGGGAAGTGGGGAAGTGATAGAGTTATTGATGGAGGAAATAGTGGGGAAGTGATAGAGTTATTGATGGAGGGAATAGTGGGGAAGTGATAGAGTTATTGATGGAGGGAATAGTGGGAAAGTGATAGAGTTATTGATGGAGGAAATAGTGGGGAAGTGATAGAGTTATTGATGGAGGAAATAGTGGGGAAGTGGGGAAGTGATAGAGTTACTGATGGAGGAAATAGTGGGGAAGTGGGGAAGTGATAGAGTTACTGATGGAGGAAATAGTGGGGAAGTGGAGAAGTGATAGAGTTATTGATGGAGGAAATAGTGGGGAAGTGGGGAAGTGATAGAGTTATTGATGGAGGAAATAGTGGGGAAGTGGGGAAGTGATAGAGTTATTGATGGAGGAAATAGTGGGGAAGTGGGAAGTGATAGAGTTATTGATGAAGGAAATAGTGGGGAAGTGGGGAAGTGATAGAGATATTGATGGAGGAAATAGTGGGGAAGTGGGGAAGTGGAGAAGTGATAGATTTATTGATGGCGGAAATAGTGGGGAAGTGGGGAAGTGATAGAGTTATTGATGAAGGGAATAATGGGGAAGTGATAGAGTTATTGATGGAGGAAATAATGGGTAAGTGGGGAAGTGATAGAGTTATTGATGGAGGAAATAGTGGGGAAGTGATAGAGTTATTGATGGAAGGAATAGTGGGGAAGTGATAGAGTTATTGAAGGAGGAAATAGTGCGGAAGTGGGGAAGTGATAGAGTTATTGATGGAGAAAATAGTGGGGAAGTAGGGAAGTGATAGAGTTATTGATGGAGGGAATAGTGGGGAAGTGATAGAGTTATTGTTTGGAGGGAATAGTGGGGAAGTGGGGAAGTGATAGAGTTATTGTTGGAGGGAATAGTGGGGAAGTGATAGAGTTATTGTTGGAGGGAATAGTAGGGAAGTGATGAAGTTATTGTTGGAGGGAATAGTGGGGAAGTGGGGAAGTGATAGAGTTATTGATGGAGGGAATAGTGGGGAATTGGGGAAGTGATAGAGTTATTGTTGGAGGGAATAGTGGAGAAGTGATAGAGTTATTGATGGAGGAAATAATGGGGAAGTGGGGAAGTTATTGATGGAGGAAATAGTGGGGAAGTGGGGAAGTGATAGAGTTATTGATGGAGGAATAGTGGGTAAGTGGGGAAGTCATGAAGTTATTGTTGGAGGGAATAGTGGGGAAGTGATAGAGTTATTGATGGAGGAAATAGTGGGGAAGGGATGAAGTTATTGTTGGAGGGAATTGTGGGGAAGTGATGGAGTTATTGGTGGAGGAAATAGTGGGGAAGTGATAGAGCTATTGATGGAGGAAATAGTGGGGAAGTGATAGAGTTATTGATGGAGGAAATAGTGGGGAAGTGGGGAAGTGATATATTTATTGATGGAGGAAATAGTGGGGAAGTGGGGAAGTGATAGAGTTATTGATGGAGGGAATAGTGGGGAAGTGATAGAGTTATTGATGGAGGAAATAACGGGGAAGTGGGGAAGTGATACAGTTATTGATGGAGGAAATATTGGGGAAGTGATAGAGTTATTGATGGAGGGAATAGTGGGGAAGTGATATAGTTATTGATGGAGGAAATAGTGGGGAAGTGGGGAAGTGATACAGTTATTGATGGAGGAAATAGTGGGGAAGTGGGGAAGTGATAGAGTTACTGATGGAGGAAATAGTGGGGAAGTGGGGAAGTGATAGAGTTATTGATGGAGGAAATAGTGGGGAAGTGGGGAAGTGATAGAGTTATTGATGGAGGAAATAGTGGGGAAGTGGGGAAGTGATAGAGTTATTGATGGAGGAAATAGTGGGGAAGTGGGGAAGTGATAGAGTTATTGATGGAGGAAATAGTAGGGAAGTGGGGAAGTGATAGAGTTATTGATGAAGGAAATAGTGGGGAAGTGGGGAAGTGATAGAGATATTGATGGAGGAAATAGTGGGGAAGTGGGGAAGTGGGGAAGTGATAGATTTATTGATGGCGGAAATAGTGGGGAAGTGGGGAAGTGATAGAGTTATTGATGAAGGGAATAATGGGGAAGTGATAGAGTTATTGATGGAGGAAATAATGGGTAAGTGGGGAAGTGATAGAGTTATTGATGGAGGAAATAGTGGGGAAGTGATAGAGTTATTGATGGAAGGAATAGTGGGGAAGTGATAGAGTTATTGAAGGAGGAAATAGTGCGGAAGTGGGGAAGTGATAGAGTTATTGATGGAGAAAATAGTGGGGAAGTGGGGAAGTGATAGAGTTATTGATGGAGGGAATAGTGGGGAAGTTATAGAGTTATTGTTTGGAGGGAATAGTGGGGAAGTGGGGAAGTGATAGAGTTATTGTTGGAGGGAATAGTGGGGAAGTGATAGAGTTATTGTTGGAGGGAATAGTAGGGAAGTGATGAAGTTATTGTTGGAGGGAATAGTGGGAAGTGGGGAAGTGATAGAGTTATTGATGGAGGGAATAGTGGGGAATTGGGGAAGTGATAGAGTTATTGTTGGAGGGAATAGTGGGGAAGTGATAGAGTTATTGATGGAGGGAATAGTGGGGAAGTGATAGAGTTATTGATGGAGGGAATAGTGGGAAAGTGATAGAGTTATTGATGGAGGAAATAGTGGGGAAGTGATAGAGTTATTGATGGAAGAAATAGTGGGGAAGTGGGGAAGTGATAGAGTTACTGATGGAGGAAATAGTGGGGAAGTGGGGAAGTGATAGAGTTATTGATGGAGGAAATAGTGGGGAAGTGGGGAAGTGATAGAGTTATTGATGGAGGAAATAGTGGGGAAGTGGGGAAGTGATAGAGTTATTGATGGAGGAAATAGTGGGGAAGTGGGGAAGTGATAGAGTTATTGATGGAGGAAATAGTGGGGAAGTGGGGAAGTGAAAGAGTTATTGATGAAGGAAATAGTGGGGAAGTGGGGAAGTGATAGAGATATTGATGGAGGAAATAGTGGGGAAGTGGGGAAGTGGGGAAGTGATAGATTTATTGATGGCGGAAATAGTGGGGAAGTGGGGAAGTGATAGAGTTATTGATGAAGGGAATAATGGGGAAGTGATAGGGTTATTGATGGAGGAAATAATGGGTAAGTTGGGAAGTGATAGAGTTATTGATGGAGGAAATAGTGGGGAAGTGATAGAGTTATTGATGGAAGGAATAGTGGGGAAGTGATAGAGTTATTGATGGAGGAAATAGTGCGGAAGTGGGGAAGTGATAGAGTTATTGATGGAGAAAATAGTGGGGAAGTGGGGAAGTGATAGAGTTATTGATGGAGGGAATAGTGGGGAAGTGATAGAGTTATTGTTTGGAGGGAATAGTGGGGAAGTGGGGAAGTGATAGAGTTATTGTTGGAGGGAATAGTGGGGAAGTGATAGAGTTATTGATGGAGGAAATAATGGGGAAGTGGGGAAGTTATTGTTGGAGGGAATAGTGGGGAAGTGGGGAAGTGATAGAGTTATTGATGGAGGGAATAGTGGGTAAGTCATGAAGTTATTGTTGGAGGGAATAGTGGGGAAGTGATAGAGTTATTGATGGAGGAAATAGTGGGGAAGGGATGAAGTTATTGTTGGAGGGAATTGTGGGGAAGTGATGGAGTTATTGATGGAGGGAATAGTGGGGAAGTGATAGAGCTATTGATGGAGGAAATAGTGGGGAAGTGATAGAGTTATTGATGGAGGAAATAGTGGGGAAGTGGGGAAGTGATATATTTATTGATGGAGGAAATAGTGGGGAAGTGGGGAAGTGATAGAGTTATTGATGGAGGGAATAGTGGGGAAGTGATAGAGTTATTGATGGAGGAAATAACGGGGAAGTGGGGAAGTGATACAGTTATTGATGGAGGAAATATTGGGGAAGTGATAGAGTTATTGATGGAGGGAATAGTGGGGAAGTGATATAGTTATTGATGGAGGAAATAGTGGGGAAGTGGGGAAGTGATAGAGTTATTGATGAAGGAAATAGTGGGGAAGTGGGGAAGTGATAGAGTTACTGATGGAGGAAATAGTGGGGAAGTGGGGAAGTGATAGAGTTATTGATGGAGGAAATAGTGGGGAAGTGGGGAAGTGATAGAGTTATTGATGGAGGAAATAGTGGGGAAGTGGGGAAGTGATAGAGTTATTGATGGAGGAAATAGTGGGGAAGTGGGGAAGTGATAGAGTTATTGATGGAGGAAATAGTGGGGAAGTGGGGAAGTGATAGAGTTATTGATGAAGGAAATAGTGGGGAAGTGGGGAAGTGATAGAGATATTGATGGAGGAAATAGTGGGGAAGTGGGGAAGTGATAGATTTATTGATGGCGGAAATAGTGGGGAAGTGGGGAAGTGATAGAGTTATTGATGAAGGGAATAATGGGGAAGTGATAGAGTTATTGATGGAGGAAATAATGGGTAAGTGGGGAAGTGATAGAGTTATTGATGGAGGAAATAGTGGGGAAGTGATAGAGTTATTGATGGAAGGAATAGTGGGGAAGTGATAGAGTTATTGAAGGAGGAAATAGTGCGGAAGTGGGGAAGTGATAGAGTTATTGATGGAGAAAATAGTGGGGAAGTGGGGAAGTGATAGAGTTATTGATGGAGGGAATAGTGGGGAAGTGATAGAGTTATTGTTTGGAGGGAATAGTGGGGAAGTGGGAAGTGATAGAGTTATTGTTGGAGGGAATAGTGGGAAGTGATAGAGTTATTGTTGGAGGGAATAGTAGGGAAGTGATGAAGTTATTGTTGGAGGGAATAGTGGGGAAGTGGGGAAGTGATAGAGTTATTGATGGAATGAATAGTGGGGAATTGGGGAAGTGATAGAGTTATTGTTGGAGGGAATAGTGGGGAAGTGATAGAGTTATTGATGGAGGAAATAATGGGGAAGTGGGGAAGTTATTGTTGGAGGGAATAGTGGGGAAGTGGGGAAGTGATAGAGTTATTGATGGAGGGAATAGTGGGTAAGTGGGGGAGTCATGAAGTTATTGTTGGAGGGAATAGTGGGGAAGTGATAGAGTTATTGATGGAGGAAATAGTGGGGAAGGGATGAAGTTATTGTTGGAGGGAATTGTGGGGAAGTGATGGAGTTATTGGTGGAGGAAATAGTGGGGAAGTGATAGAGCTATTGGTGGAGGAAATAGTGGGGAAGTGTTAGAGCTATTGGTGGAGGAAATAGTGGGGAAGTGATGGAGTTATTGATGTAAGGAATAGTGGGAAATTGATGGAGTTTTTGTTGGAGGGAATTGTGGGGAAGTGATGGAGTTATTGATGCAGGGAATAGTGGGGAAGTGGTAGAGTTATTGATGGAGGGAATAGTGGGGAAGTGATGAAGTTATTAAAGGAGGGATAGTAATGGAGAAGTTATGGGGGAGGGAGATGGAATAACAAAGGAATATTCACGAGCGAGTTAATATCGGGGAAGTTAGGGAAATAGCAGGACATTGTGATAATGCTAGGATGAGGGATTAATAGGAGAATATCGGAAGAATGAGGGAAAAATTGGAGAATATGGGGAGAATGAGGGAATAATGGGAGAATGTATGATATATGAAGGAATAATGGACAAATATAGGGAGAATGAGGTCATAATGAAAGAATATAGGGAGAATGAGAAGTAATGGGAGAATATAGGGAGAATAAGGGAATAATTGGAGAATATAGGGAGAATAGGGAATAATATAGTGAGAATGAAGGAATACTGTAAGAATATATGGAGAATGAGGCAATAATGGAAGAATATAGGGAGGATAAGAGTGGACTAGTCTTACTTTTGATCACTAAGTGACTGTTTATCTTGTCCACAATTTGTCACCTTCTACAGAAATGTGTGTATGGATCACGATAAATATCGCACGTCAGTTCTCTTGTTTGTGCCTGGACAGTGGGAGAACGATTGTCAAGGCAACAACATGATGATGTGGACAGTGGGAGAACGATTGTCAAGGCAACAATATGATGATGTGGACAGTGGGAGAACGGTTGTCAAGGCAACAACATGATGATGTGGACAGTGGGAGAACGATTGTCAAGGCAACAACATGATGATGTGGACAGTGGGAGAACGATTGTCAAGGCAACAACATGATGATGTGGACAGTGGGAGAACGATTGTCAAGGCAACAACATGATGATGTGGACAGTGGGAGAACGATTGTCAAGGCAACAACATGATGATGTAGACAGTGGGAGAACGATTGTCAAGCAACAACATGATGATGTGGACAGTGGGAGAACGATTGTCAAGGCAACAACATGATGATGTGGACAGTGGGAGAACGATTGTCAAGGCAACAACATGATGATGTGGACAGTGGGAGAACGATTGTCAAGGCAACAACATGATGATGTGGACAGTGGGAGAACGATTGTCAAGGCAACAACATGATGATGTGGACAGTGGGAGAACGATTGTCAAGGCAACAATATGATGATGTGGACAGTGGGAGAACGGTTGTCAAGGCAACAACATGATGATGTGGACAGTGGGAGAACGATTGTCAAGGCAACAACATGATGATGTGGACAGTGGGAGAACGATTGTCAAGGCAACAACATGATGATGTGGACAGTGGGAGAACGATTGTCAAGGCAACAACATGATGATGTGGACAGTGGGAGAACGATTGTCAAGGCAACAACATGATGATGTAGACAGTGGAAGAACGATTGTCAAAGCAACAACATGATGATGTGGACAGTGGGAGAACGATTGTCAAGGCAACAACATGATGATGTGGACAGTGGGAGAACGATTGTCAAGGCAACAACATGATGATGTGGACAGTGGGAGAACGATTGTCAAGGCAACAACATGATGATGTGGACAGTGGGAGAACGATTGTCAAGGCAACAACATGATGATGTGGACAGTGGGAGAACGATTGTCAAGGCAACAACATGATGATGTAGACAGTGGGAGAACGATTGTCAAGGCAACAACATGATGATGTGGACAGTGGAAGAACGGTTGTCAAGGCAACAACATGATGATGTGGACAGTGGGAGAACGATTGTCAAGGCAACAACATGATGATGTGGACAGTGGAAGAACGGTTGTCAAGGCAACAACATGATGATGTGGACAGTGGGAGAACGATTGTCAAGGCAACAACATGATGATGTGGACAGTGGAAGAACGGTTGTCAAGGCAACAACATGATGATGTGGACAGTGGGAGAACGATTGTCAAGGCAACAACATGATGATGTGGACAGTGGAAGAACGATTGTCAAGGCAACAACATGATGATGTGGACAGTGGGAGAACGATTGTCAAGGCAACAACATGATGATGTGGACAGTGGGAGAACGATTGTCAAGGCAACAACATGATGATGTGGACAGTGGGAGAACGATTGTCAAGGCAACAACATGATGATGTGGACAGTGGGAGAACGATTGTCAAGGCAACAACATGATGATGTGGACAGTGGGAGAACGGTTGTCAAGGCAACAACATGATGATGTGGACAGTGGGAGAACGATTGTCAAGGCAACAACATGATGATGTGGACAGTGGGAGAACGATTGTCAAGGCAACAACATGATGATGTGGACAGTGGGAGAACGATTGTCAAGGCAACAACATGATGATGTGGACAGTGGGAGAACGATTGTCAAGGCAACAACATGATGATGTGGACAGTGGGAGAACGATTGTCAAGGCAACAACATGATGATGTAGACAGTGGAAGAACGGTTGTCAAGGCAACAACATGATGATGTGGACAGTGGGAGAACGATTGTCAAGGCAACAACATGATGATGTGGACAGTGGGAGAACGATTGTCAAGGCAACAACATGATGATGTGGACAGTGGAAGAACGGTTGTCAATGCAACAACATGATGATGTGGACAGTGGGAGAACGGTTGTCAAGGCAACAACATGATGATGTGGACAGTGGGAGAACGGTTGTCAAGGCAACAACATGATGATTTGAAAGAAGAAGAACAATGACCGTCGCCTACTCCAGTGGGATCAAATCAGTTGATGGTGATCGCTGAGAGAGAGAGAGAGAGAGAGAGAGAGAGAGAGAGTTAAGAGATAGAGAGTTAAGAGAAGGAGAGTTAAGAGACAGAGAGTTAAGAGATAGAGAGAGAGTCAGAGAAAGATATATATGAAAGAGATAAGAGAGATAGAGAGACAAGACAAGAATAAGGTTGAAAGAGAATGAACGAGATAGGGTGAGTGGTGGCATTAAGCTTCATGTGTCGAACTGAGCATTGCCTGAGATTGTTTAACGACCTATAGCTGACCGGTTATACCAGGACCCGTGGATCATCAAGATGCAACTCTACCTCCCTGTTGTGAGCCGGAAACAGAGCAACCAAGCGAGTAGGGACCGAATAGGGAATACAACCCAGTGTCCCATTATCCCATGTTGAAATTATGTTGCTGAACAAAACGGTATAGATATGACAGCTACTATACTACTAAACTACGAAACACTCAAATAACGCCCACTGAACGTTACTATACTACTAAACCACGAAACACTCACATAACGCCCACTGAACGCTACTATACAACTAAACTACGTCACCACAACTTAAATAACGCCCACTGAACGTTACTATACTACTAAACTACGACACGACTCAAATAACGCCCACTGATCGCTGAACTATACTACTAAACTACGACACGACTCAAATAACGCCCACTGATCGCTGAACTATACTACTAAACTACGACACGACTCAAATAACGTCCACTGAATGCTACTATACAACTAAACTACGACACGGCTCAAATAACGCCCACTGAACGCTAGTATACAACTAAACTACGACACAACTCAAATAACGCCCACTGAACGTTACTATACTACTAAACCACGAAACACTCACATAACGCCCACTGAACGCTACTATACAACTAAACTACGACACAACTCAAATAACGCCCACTGAACGCTTCTATACTACTAAACTACGACACGACTCAAATAACGCCCACTGATCGCTGAACTATACTACTAAACTACGACACAACTCAAATAACGTCCACTGAACGCTACTATACTACTAAACTACGATACGACTCAAATAACGCCCACTGAACGCTACTATACAACTAAACTACGCCACGACTCAAATAACGCCCACTGAACGCTTCTATACTACTAAACTACGACACGACTCAAATAACGCCCACTGAACGCTTCTATACTACTAAACTACGACACGACTCAAATAACGCCCACTGAACGCTTCTATACTACTAAACTACGACACGACTCAAATAACGCCCACTGAACGCTTCTATACTACTAAACTACGACACGACTCAAATAACGCCCACTGAACGCTACTATACTACTAAACTCCGACACGACTCAAATAACGACCACTGAACGCTACTATACTACTAAACTACGACACGACTCAAATAACGCCAACTGAACGCTACTATACTACAAAACTACGACACGACTCAAATAACGCCCACTGAACGCTACTATACTAGTAAACCACGACAGAACTCAAATAACTCCCACTGAACGCTAATATACTACTAAACTACGACACAACTCAAATAACGCCCACTGAACGCTACTATACTATCAAACCACGGCACAACTCAAATAACGCCCACTGAACGCTACTATACTACTAAACTACGACAGAACTCAAATAACGCCCACTGAACGCTACTATACTACTAAACTACGACACAACTCAAATAACGCCCACTGAACGCTACTATACTACTAAACTACGACACATCTCAAATAACGCCCACTGAACGCTACTATACTACTAAACTACGACACAACTCAAATAACGCCCACTGAACGCTACTATACTACTAAACTACGACACATCTCAAATAACGTCCACTGAACGCTGCTATACTACTAAACTACGACACAACTCAAATAACGCCCACTGAACGCTGCTATACTACTAAACTACGACACAACTCAAATAACACCCACTGAACGCTACTATACTACTAAACTACGACACAACTCAAATAACGTCCACTGAACGCTGAACTATACTACTAAACCACGACACACTCAAATAACGCCCACTGAACGCTACTATACAACTAAACCACGACACAACTCAAATAACGCCCACTGAACGCTTCTATACTACTAAACTACGACACGACTCAAATAACGCCCACTGATCGCTGAACTATACTACTAAACTACGACACAACTCAAATAACGTCCACTGAACGCTACTATACAACTAAACTACGACACGACTCAAATAACGCCCACTGAACGCTACTATACAACTAAACTACGCCACGACTCAAATAACGCCCACTGAACGCTTCTATACTACTTAACTACGACACGATTCAAATAACGCCCACTGAACGCTTTTATACTACTAAACTACGACACGACTCAAATAACGCCCACTGAACGCTTCTATACTACTAAACTACGACACGACTCAAATAACGCCCACTGAACGCTTCTATACTACTAAACTACGACACGACTCAAATAACGCCCACTGAACGCTACTATACTACTAAACTACGACACGACTCAAATAACGCCCACTGAACGCTACTATACTACTAAACTACGACACGACTCAAATAACGCCCACTGAACGCTACTACAATACTAAACTACGACACAACTCAAATAACGCCCTCTGAACGCTACTATACTACTAAACTACGACACAAATCAAATAACGCACGCTGAACGCTACTAAACTACGACACACTCAAATAACGCCCACTGAACGCTACTAAACTACGACACAGCTCAAATAACGCCCACTGAACGCTACTATACTACTAAACCATGACATACTCAAATAACGCCCGCTGAACGCTACTAAACTACGACACACTCAAATAACGTCCACTGAACGCTACTATACTACTAAACTACGACACAACTCAAATAACGCCCACTGAACGCTGCTATACTACTAAACTACGACACAACTCAAATAACGCCCACTGAACGCTGCTATACTACTAAACTACGACACAACTCAAATAACGTCCACTGAACGCTGAACTATACTACTAAACCACGACACACTCAAATAACGCCCACTGAACGCTACTATACAACTAAACCACGACACAACTCAAATAACGCCCACTGAACGCTACTCTACTACTAAACTACGACACAACTCAAATAACGCCCACTGAACGCTACTATACTACTAAACTACGACACAACTCAAATAACGCCCACTGAACGCTACTATACTACTAAACTACGACACATCTCAAATAACGCCCACTGAACGCTACTATACTACTAAACTACGACACAACTCAAATAACGCCCACTGAACGCTACTATACTACTAAACTACGACACATCTCAAATAACGTCCACTGAACGCTACTATACTACTAAACTACGACACAACTCAAATAACGCCCACTGAACGCTGCTATACTACTAAACTACGACACAACTCAAATAACGCCCACTGAACGCTACTATACTACTAAACTACGACACAACTCAAATAACGTCCACTGAACGCTGAACTATACTACTAAACCACGACACACTCAAATAACGCCCACTGAACGCTACTATACAACTAAACCACGACACAACTCAAATAACGCCCACTGAACGCTACTATACAACTAAACTACGCCACGACTCAAATAACGCCCACTGAACGCTTCTATACTACTAAACTACGACACGACTCAAATAACGCCCACTGAACGCTTCTATACTACTAAACTACGACACGACTCAAATAACGCCCACTGAACGCTTCTATACTACTAAACTACGACACGACTCAAATAACGCCCACTGAACGCTACTATACTACTAAACCACGACAGAACTAAAATAACTCCCACTGAACGCTAATATACTACTAAACTACGACACAACTCAAATAACGCCCACTGAACGCTACTATACTATCAAACCACGGCACAACTCAAATAACGCCCACTGAACGCTACTATACTACTAAACTACGACACAACTCAAATAACGCCCGCTGAACGCTACTGTACTACTAAACCACGACACAGCTCAAATAACGCCCACTGAACGCTACTACAATACTAAACTACGACACAACTCAAATAACGCCCTCTGAACGCTACTATACTACTAAACTACGACACAAATCAAATAACGCCCGCTGAACGCTACTAAACTACGACACACTCAAATAACGCCCACTGAACGCTACTAAACTACGACACAGCTCAAATAACGCCCACTGAACGCTACTATACTACTAAACCATGACATACTCAAATAACGCCCGCTGAACGCTACTAAACTACGACACACTCAAATAACGTCCACTGAACGCTATTATACTACTAAACTACGACACAACTCAAATAACGCCCACTGAACGCTGCTATACTACTAAACTACGACACAACTCAAATAACGCCCACTGAACGCTGCTATACTACTAAACTACGACACAACTCAAATAACGTCCACTGAACGCTGAACTATACTACTAAACCACGACACACTCAAATAACGCCCACTGAACGCTACTATACAACTAAACCACGACACAACTCAAATAACGCCCACTGAACGCTACTCTACTACTAAACTACGACACAACTCAAATAACGCCCACTGAACGCTACTATACTACTAAACTACGACACAACTCAAATAACGCCCACTGAACGCTACTATACTACTAAACTACGACACATCTCAAATAACGCCCACTGAACGCTACTATACTACTAAACTACGACACAACTCAAATAACGCCCACTGAACGCTACTATACTACTAAACTACGACACATCTCAAATAACGTCCACTGAACGCTACTATACTACTAAACTACGACACAACTCAAATAACTCCCACTGAACGCTGCTATACTACTAAACTACGACACAACTCAAATAACGCCCACTGAACGCTACTATACTACTAAACTACGACACAACTCAAATAACGCCCACTGAACGCTACTATACTACTAAACTACGATACATCTCAAATAACGCCCACTGAACGCTACTATACTACTAAACTACGACACAACTCAAATAACGCCCACTGAACGCTACTACACAACTAAACCACGACACAACTCAAATAACGCCCACTGAACGCTACTATACTACTAAACTACGACACAACTCAAATAACGCCCACTGAACGCTACTATACTACTAAACTACGACACAACTCAAATAACGCCCACTGAACGCTACTATACTACTAAACTACGACACATCTCAAATAACGCCCACTGAACGCTACTATACTACTAAACTACGACACAACTCAAATAACTCCCACTGAACGCTACTATACTACTAAACTACGACACAACTCAAATAACGCCCACTGAACGCTACTATACTACTAAACTACGACACAACTCAAATAACGCCCACTGAACGCTACTATACTACTAAACTACGACACAACTCAAATAACGCCCACTGAACGCTACTATACTACTAAACTACGACACAACTCAAATAACGCCCACTGAACGCTACTATACTACTAAACTACGACACAACTCAAATAACTCCCACTGAACGCTGCTATACTACTAAACTACGACACAACTCAAATAACGCCCACTGAACGCTACTATACTACTAAACTACGACACAACTCAAATAACGCCCACTGAACGCTACTATACTACTAAACCACGACACACTCAAATAACTCCCACTGAACGCTGCTATACTACTAAACTACGACACAACTCAAATAACTCCCACTGAACGCTGCTATACTACTAAACTACGACACAACTCAAATAACGCCCACTGAACGCTGCTATACTACTAAACTACGACACAACTCAAATAACTCCCACTGAACGCTGCTATACTACTAAACTACGACACATCTCAAATAACTCCCACTGAACGCTGCTATACTACTAAACTACGACACATCTCAAATAACTCCCACTGAACGCTGCTATACTACTAAACTACGACACAACTCAAATAACGCGCACTGAACGTAGCTATACTACTAAACTACGACACATCTCAAATAACTCCCACTGAACGCTACTATACTACTAAACTACGACACAACTCAAATAACGCGCACTGAACGCTGCTATACTACTAAACTACGACACATCTCAAATAACTCCCACTGAACGCTGCTATACTACTAAACTACGACACAACTCAAATAACGCGCACTGAACGCTACTATACTACTAAACTACGACACATCTCAAATAACTCCCACTGAACGCTGCTATACTACTAAACTACGACACATCTCAAATAACTCCCACTGAACGCTACTATACTACTAAACTACGACACAACTCAAATAACGCCCACTGAACGCTACTATACTACTAAACTACGACACATCTCAAATAACTCCCACTGAACGCTACTATACTACTAAACTACGACACATCTCAAATAACTCCCACTGAACGCTACTATACTACTAAACTACGACACAACTCAAATAACGCCCACTGAACGCTACTATACTACTAAACTACGACACATCTCAAATAACGCCCACTGAACGCTACTATACTACTAAACTACGACACAACTCAAATAACGCCCACTGAACGCTACTATACTACTAAACTACGACACAACTCAAATAACGCGCACTGAACGCTGCTATACTACTAAACTACGACACAACTCAAATAACGCGCACTGAACGCTGCTATACTACTAAACTACGACACAACTCAAATAACGCGCACTGAACGCTGCTATACTACTAAACTACGACACAACTCAAATAACGCCCACTGAACGCTGCTATACTACTAAACTACGACACAACTCAAATAACGCCCACTGAACGCTGCTATACTACTAAACTACGACACAACTCAAATAACGCCCACTGAACGCTACTATACTACTAAACTACGACACAACTCAAATAACGCCCACTGAACGCTACTATACTACTAAACTACGACACAACTCAAATAACGCCCACTGAACGCTACTATACTACTAAACTACGACACAACTCAAATAACGCCCACTGAACGCTGCTATACTACTAAACTACGACACAACTCAAATAACGCCCACTGAACGCTGCTATACTACTAAACTACGACACAACTCAAATAACGCCCACTGAACGCTGCTATACTACTAAACTACGACACAACTCAAATAACGCCCACTGAACGCTGCTATACTACTAAACTACGACACAACTCAAATAACGCCCACTGAACGCTGCTATACTACTAAACTACGACACAACTCAAATAACTCCCACTGAACGCTACTATACTACTAAACTACGACACAAGTCAAATAACGCCCACTGAACGCTACTATACTACTAAACTACGACACATCTCAAATAACTCCCACTGAACGCTACTATACTACTAAACTATGACACAACTCAAATAACTCCCACTGAACGCTACTATACTACTAAACTACGACACAACTCAAATAACTCCCACTGAACGCTACTATACTACTAAACTACGACACATCTCAAATAACTCCCACTGAACGCTACTATACTACTAAACTACGACACATCTCAAATAACGCCCACTGAACGCTACGATGTCGACGATGAGGAACGACTGTCACGCTAAAGTTGGAGGAAATGAGGACATTCATTGGCAGGACAACTAGTATTGAGTGGATGTGAGCGTGCGTTTGTGTTGATGTGTGTGTGTGTATCTGTGCGTGTGTGTATTTGTATGAATTCTCTCTCTCACACACACACACAATAACCAAAAATAAGATAACGGAGTGAGAGACCATTCACTTTTGGAGACATGAAGTGGTGGAAGGTTGCCGGGTAGGGCTGGTGATCAATGTTGGCATGTAACTGGTGACACACACACAAGCACACACACCACACACACACACAAGCACACGCACAAGCACACCCACCACACACACACACACAAGCACACCCACCACACACAAGTGCACACACACAAACACACCCACCACACACACAAGCACACCCACCACACACAAGTACACACACACAAGCACACCCACCACACACAAGCACACCCACCACACACACACAAGCACACTTACCACACACAAGCACACCCACCACACACAAGTACACACACACAAGCACACCTACCACACACACACACCACACCCACCACACACACAAGCACACCTACCACACACAAGCACACCCACCACACACAAGCACACCCACCACACACAAGTACACACACACAAGCACACCCACCACACACAAGCACACCCACCACACACACAAGCACACCCACCACACACAAGCACACCCACCACACACACACAAGCACACCTACCACACACACACACACTACACACACAAGCACACACACACCACACACACACACACCACACCTACCACACACACCACACACCCACACACACAGAAGCACACCCACCACACACACAAGCACACCCACCGCACACACACCCACCACACACACACCACCACACACCACACAAGCACACCCACCACACACCACCCACACACAAGCACACACCACCACACACACACACACAAGCACACCCACCACACACACACACACAAGCACACCCACCACACACACACACACACACACAAGCACACCCACCACACACACACACACACACACAAGCACACCCACCACACACCCACCACACCCATACACGAAAGGTTGGCCAGAACAAACTGATCATTTACAGATCGAGTCTCTGTGCAAGACGACGGTGCCCTCCTTGTATCTCCATCTGTGGCCGGAGCACATGTACAAGATGAGGCATCGCATCTGGAGACCGCTCTTGTTACAGGTACTGTCTTGAAGGGAGGGGAGAGGCGTCTCTTGGGGGGGGGGGCGTCTCTGGGAGGAGGGAGAGACGTGGCTGAAGGGAGAGAGATATTTGAGGGGAGAGAGGCGTGGTTGAAGGGAGTGAGAGATGTGTGTGGGGAGAGAGGCGTGGTTGAAGGGAGAGAGATGTTTGAGGGGAGAGAGGCGTGGCTGAAGGGAGAGAGAGATGTGTAAGGGGAGAGAGGCGTGGTTGAAGGGAGAGAGAGATGTGTAAGGGGAGAGAGGCGTGGTTGAAGGGAGAGAGAAATGTGTGAGGGGAGAGAGGCGTGGTTGAAGGGAGAGAGAGATGTGTAAGGGGAGAGAGGCGTGGTTGAAGGGAGAGAGAAATGTGTGAGGGGAGAGAGGCGTGGTTGAAGGGAGAGAGAAATGTGTAAGGGGAAAGAGGCGTGGTTGAAGGGAGAGTGACATGAGTGAGGGGTGAGAAGCGTGACTGAGGTGGGGAGAGAGATGTGAATGAGGGGAGAGAGAAGCGTGTCTAAGGGGAGATGGGAGACGTGACTTCGGGTATGTGGTGTGACTGAGGGGAAGAGAAGTGTGGCTGAAAGGAGAGTGACATGTATGAGGGGAGAGAGGCGTGACTGAGGTGGGAGGAGAGGTGTGACTGCGGGAAGAAAGGCGTGACTGATAGGAAAGAGAAGCCTGACTGAGGGAAGAGAGAGGTGTATCTAATGAGAAATGGGAGGCGTGACTTCGGTAATGAGGTGCGACTAAGGGAGAGAGAGACGTGACTGAGGGGGAGAGGTGTGATCGAGGGGAAAGGGTCGTGACTGAGGGGAGAGAGAGCAGTGACTGAGGGGAGAAAGGCGTGACGGAGGGAGATGAGAGGCATGATTGATGGGAGAGAAGTGTGACGGAAAGAGATGAGAGAGAGATGCGTTTTATTTTTTGCCTACGTCATCTTTCACCTTTGGCGAGGTCCATAGAGACTAGGAACTGAACTGTACGTGTTCATCCGTTTTTCTTTGGTTGGCGTGTGCACCGAGCTCTCTGTTTGTGTGTGTGTGTGTGTGTTTCTTTAATGTATATAAATATAACAAAATCACTAACAAAGAATTATGGAAATGTACCAGTCAAATACCAGTGGATAAAGAGATACGGCGAACACGATGGCGCTGGATAGGACACACACTACGGAAGCCAACTGAGAATATTACACAACATGCCATTTATTGGAATCCCCAGGGGAAAAGACAAAGAGGAAGACCAAGGAATTCTCGGAGAAGACAGATAGATGCAGAGATGAAGATGATGGGGGAGACATGGTATGATCCTAAAAGAATGGCAACAACACTGAACGACTTGGAAAGTGTTTGTTGAAGACCTATGCTCCACTGGGAGCTAAAAAGGTAGAAGATATAAATATATGATTTTCTTGATTGCCCTAATTTGTAGGTGTTTACAATACCCACATTTGTTGTAATCAACATTGCCATTTAAAAAGGCAAAATGTCACAAGTTAGTCCACACAATCTTAGCACTTGCTCGCACTTACTGAACGTGATTTTGAAAAACGCGCCACTTTTGTCATGTCCGATTTCTTGTTAAATAGGTTCAGATATGTATTTTGACAAACTAGTTACTTTGATGTACATGCGATCATTTGTCAGCTGATGTGAAGTGACTATATTCCTTCACATGCGATCATTTGTCAGCTGTTGTGAAGTGACTATATTCCTTCACATGCGATCATTTGTCAGCTGTTGTGAAGTGACTATATTCCTTCACATGCGATCATTTGTCAGTTTTTGTGAAGTGACTATATTCATGTACATGTGATCATTTGTCAGCTGTTGTGAAGTGACTATATTCCTTCACATGTGATCATTTGTCAGCTGTTGTGAAGTGAATATATTCCTTCACATGTGATCATTTGTCAACTGTTGTGTAGTGACTATATTCCTTCACATGCGATCATCTGTCAGCTGTTGTGAAGTGACTATATTCCTTCACATGCGATCATTTGTCAGCTGTTGTGAAGTGACTGTATTCCTTCACATGTGATCATCTGTCAGCTGTTGTGAAGTGACTATATTCCTTCACATGTGATCATTTGTCAGCTGTTGTGAAGTGACTATATTCCTTCACATGTGATCATTTGTCAGCTGTTGTGAAGTAACTATATTCCTTCACATGTGATCATTTGTCAGCTGTTGTGAAGTGACTATATTCCTTCACATGTGATCATTTGTCAGCTGTTGTGAAGTGACTATATTCCTTCACATGCGATCATTTGTCAACTGTTGTGAAGTGACTATATTCCTTCACATGCGATCATCTGTCAGCTGTTGTGAAGTGACTATATTCCTTCACATGCGATCATCTGTCAGCTGTTGTGAAGTGACTGTATTCCTTCACATGTGATCATCTGTCAGCTGTTGTGAAGTGACTATATTCCTTCACATGTGATCATGTGTCAGCTGTTGTGAAGTGACTATATTCCTTCACATGTGATCATTTGTCAGCTGTTGTGAAGTAACTATATTCCTTCACATGCGATCATTTGTCAGCTGTTGTGAAGTGACTATATTCCTTCACATGTGATCATTTGTCAGCTGTATTGAAGTGACTATATTCCTTCACATGTGATCATTTGTCAGCTGTTGTGAAGTGACTATATTCCTTCACATGTGATCATTTGTCAGCTGTTGTGAAGTGACTATATTCCTTCACATGTGATCATTTGTCAGCTGTTGTGAATTGACTATATTCCTTCACATGTGATCATTTGTCAGCTGTTGTGAATTGACTATATTCCTTCGCATGCGATCATTTGTCAGCTGTTGTGAAGTGACTATATTCCTTCACATGTGATCATTTGTCAGCTGTTGTGAAGTAACTATATTCCTTCACATGCGATCATTTGTCAGCTGTTGTGAAGTGACTATATTCCTTCACATGTGATCATTTGTCAGCTGTATTGAAGTGACTATATTCCTTCACATGTGATCATTTGTCAGCTGTTGTGAAGTGACTATATTCCTTCACATGTGATCATTTGTCAGCTGTTGTGAAGTGACTGTATTCCTTCACATGTGATCATTTGTCAGCTGTTGTGAAGTGACTATATTCCTTCACATGTGATCATTTGTCAGCTGTTGTGAATTGACTATATTCCTTCGCATGCGATCATTTGTCAGCTGTTGTGAAGTGACTATATTCATGTACATGCGATCATTTGTCAGCTGTTGTGAAGTGACTATATTCCTTCACATGTGATCATTTGTCAGCTGTTGTGAAGTGACTATATTCCTTCACATGTGATCATTTGTCAGCTGTTGTGAAGTGACTATATTCATTCACATGCGATCATTTGCCAGCTGTTGTGAAGTGACTATATTCATGTACATGCGATCATCTGTCAGCTGTTGTGATGTGACTATATTCCTTCACATGCGATCATCTGTCAGCTGTTGTGAAGTGACTATATTCCTTCACATGCGATCATTTGTCAGCTATTGTGAAGTGACTATATTCCTTCACATGTGATCATTTGTCAGCTGTTGTGAAGTGACTATATTCCTTCACATGTGATCATTTGTCAGCTGTTGTGAAGTGACTATATTCATTCACATGCGATCATTTGCCAGCTGTTGTGAAGTGACTATATTCATGTACATGCGATCATTTGTCAGCTGTTGTGAAGTGACTATATTCATGTACATGCGATCATTTGTCAGCTGTTGTGAAGTGACTATATTCATGTACATGCGATCATTTGTCAGCTGTTGTGAAGTGACTACTTGATTTTAAAATCATGAAGAGTTTAAAGTGTAAATTCATCACTATGCAAAAGCTAACTGTGTTATTGTACAGGCACTTTTTTAATGACCTATCTCTATGATGAAGATATACATTCAAATGAAAAATTGTGACCCTCTTCAATGTGATACGAATACGTCTTTGACTAGCATTGTTACAAAATTAACGTAATTTACAGTAAAATCTAATTTTTAGAGCACACGGTTTGATATTATCCTAAAATTATATAACAAAAAACGATTTGGACAAAATTCAGACTACCTTTGTACTTAAATGTTATAAAATCTGAAGGTCGGTGAAAAAAAATAAGATTTCACGAAAAATAATGACAGAAATTCATGAAACAGTTTCCGAGATAATTGATCAACTTTGTTGGCACAAATTTGTAGACGAACTATAACAGTTGGTGCCAGGAAAGACCTGCTGATAAATAGAGGAAGATACAAGAAAATATTCGCGATAATCGCCTACTTCTAATTTTTGGTCATGTTAAAAGACACAACAGCCTAATAAAAGTAATATTGGAAAGGAAAATACAAGGTAAAAGAGGCGGAGGCAGACCAAGACTAACATGGACGAGTAGCATCAAAAGATTGACAAGTCAACCTATGACAATCTGCACCATCAAAGCAAGAGACAGAGTGGAATGGCGCTCCATGGTAGCCAACCTTCGATGTGGAGACGGCACTCGATGATGATTAATCGCCTACTTCTACTGAAGTCACTGGAACTGTGAAACACTTTCTTCGCCGCTGTCACGGAGTTCGTGCGTCTGAACTGAAACATTCATTAGTGCTTTCGCTAGCTTGTGTCAGTGATGACGACTACTGGAATCGTCGATAACTGCATCGAGGTATTCTGGAAGAAATCGGGCCCTTATGGAGTTGTTTAATATGTCATGTCACAGCAACGTGACAACACCTGCATGGTTTGTCACTGAAATACCAATTTTCATTGAATTCCAGAAGGTATTTGATAGGGTAAGGAAGGTGGCACTGTGGGAACAGCGAATCAATGCAACGTTGAGAAGAAACCACGACACAAACTACACAGCAACAACTATAACAACAATAACAACTACTACTACAACAGTTACAACAACAACTACAACAACAACTACTACTACTACTACAACAACAACTACAACAGTTACAACAGCAACTACTACTACCAAAAGATAAGTACTAGAATAATCCAAAAGACTTCGATATTGCCAAAGCTAAACAGAATTTGACAAGACAGATCAATCAACCTAAAATACAAGATTTGAATATTGCACACATTCAGTAATATCAATGTTTTTAAATGCACGTGAAACATAGACAAAGCATACATGGAAACCAAGTGTTACTATGAGATTCTTGACCGGCATCTCTCATTTAAGAAAGGAATTTATCACAAACGAGAAGATTGGTAAAACTATTGAAGGTTGATGTCAGTTCTGGTATCAGTCAAGAGAAGGCCGTCATATTGTAGTTATGTGCATGTCACACGATTTAACGGCCTGGCCAAGACCAGATTTCAGGGAGAAATTAAGAGTTGGGAGGTAGACAGGATAAGATGGGTTAGTGATATCAAAGGTGGAACATACTTCATGGACTCTGGCGTTGATTCACAGTCGCAACGACTCGTCGTATCGGTGCCTGCTTTCACAGCAGCTAAAGTAGAGAATGGATGAGGTGATGCAGGACATAATGACGATCTACGTTGTCAGGTGGGGGAAGTTGTCAGATATACAAACATGCAGGGATTGAATGTAGCGGAGTACTTGGCAAAATAGATATATAGGGAGGTCAAAAGATAGACTGAGAGGAGCACACGAGACATTAGCTTTAGGGGAGAATTATAAGAGAAATATGGTTTTGTTGGAACATATGGTTAAGAAGAACAATGATTAAAGAGGTTGAACATATGATCAAGGAGAAGAATGATAAAAGGAGTGGAACATATGATCAAGGGTAAGAATGATAAAAGAGATGAAACATATGATCAAGGGTAAGAATGATAAAAGAGATGGAACATATGATCAAGGGTAAGAATGATAAAAGAGATGGAACATATGATCAAGGGTAAGAATGATAAAAGAGATGGAACATATGATCAAGGGTAAGAATAATAAAAGAGGTGGAACATATGGTCAAGTAGAAGCATGAAAAAAGGAGTGGAACATATGATCAAGGAGAAGAATGATAAAAGAGGTGGAACATATGGTCAAGTAGAAGAATGAAAAAAAGGAGTGGAACATATGATCAAGGAGAAGAATGATAAAAGGAGTGGAACATATGATCAAGGAGAAGAATGATAAAAGAGGTGGAACATATGGTCAAGTAGAAGAATGAAAAATGGAGTGGAACATATGATCAAGGGTAAGAATGATAAAAGGAGTGGAACATATGATCAAGGGTAAGAATGATAAAAGGAGTGGAACATATGATCAAGGAGAAGAATGATAAAAGAGGTGGAACATATGATCAAGGAGAAGAATGATAAAAGAGGTGGAACATATGGTCAATGAGAAGAATGATAAAAGGAGTGGAACATATGATCAAGGGTAAGAATGATAAAAGAGGTGGAACATATGATCAAGGAGAAGAATGATAAAAGGAGTGGAACATATGATCAAGGGTAAGAATGATAAAAGGAGTGGAACATATGATCAAGGAGAAGAATGATAAAAGAGGTGGAACATATGATCAAGGAGAAGAATGATAAAAGGAGTGGAAAATATGGTTAAGAAGAGGAAAGATAAATGGTTAGCTGTAAAGGTGGAACATATGGTTAAGATGTAAAGCGATGACAGATGTTGCGGTAGATGTGGATCACGTGGTCAAGAATGGCGGAAGATGCGAGGTCAAATAAAGGCAGTAGTTTAAAAAGGAATGAGAGAAGATCAAGTAATGGTGGTTGAGTGGAGTAGGCTGTAGTAGCGGTGACGAGCAACATGGAATGAGAGAAGATCAAGTAATGGTGGTTGAGTGGAGTAGGTTGTAGTAGCGGTGACGAGCAACATGGAATGAGAGAAGATCAAGTAATGGTGGTTGAGTGGAGTAGGTTGTAGTAGCGGTGACGAGCAACATGGAATGAGAGAAGATCAAGTAATGGTGGTTGAGTGGAGTAGGCTGTAGTAGCGGTGACGAGCAACATGGAATGAGAGAAGATCAAGTAATGGTGGTTGAGTGGAGTAGGCTGTAGTAGCGGTGACGAGCAACATGGAATGAGAGAAGATCAAGTAATGGTGGTTGAGTGGAGTAGGTTGTAGTAGCGGTGACGAGCAACATGGAATATGAGAAGATCAAGTAATGGTGGTTGAGTGGAGTAGGTTGTAGTAGCGGTGACGAGCAACATGGAATGAGAGAAGATCAAGTAATGGTGTTGAGTGGAGTAGGCTGTAGTAGCGGTGACGAGCAACATGGAATGAGAGAAGATCAAGTAATGGTGGTTGAGTGGAGTAGGCTGTAGTAGCGGTGACGAGCAACATGGAATGAGAGAAGATCAAGTAATGGTGGTTGAGTGGAGTAGGCTGTAGTAGCGGTGACGAGCAACATGGAATGAGAGAAGATCAAGTAATGGTGGTTGAGTGGAGTAGGCTGTAGTAGCGGTGACGAGCAACATGGAATGAGAGAAGATCAAGTAATGGTGGTTGAGTGGAGTAGGCTGTAGTAGCGGTGACGAGCAAAATGGAATATGAGAAGATCAAGTAATGGTGGTTGAGTGGAGTAGGTTGTAGTAGCGGTGACGAGCAACATGGAATGAGAGAAGATCAAGTAATGGTGGTTGAGTGGAGTAGGCTGTAGTAGCGGTGACGAGCAACATGGAATGAGAGAAGATCAAGTAATGGTGGTTGAGTGGAGTAGGCTGTAGTAGCGGTGACGAGCAAAATGGAATATGAGAAGATCAAGTAATGGTGGTTGAGTGGAGTAGGTTGTAGTAGCGGTGACGAGCAACATGGAATGAGAGAAGATCAAGTAATGGTGGTTGAGTGGAGTAGGTTGTAGTAGCGGTGACGAGCAACATGGAATGAGAGAAGATCAAGTAATGGTGGTTGAGTGGAGTAGGTTGTAGTAGCGGTGACGAGCAACATGGAATGAGAGAAGATCAAGTAATGGTGGTTGAGTGGAGTAGGCTGTAGTAGCGGTGACGAGCAACATGGAATGAGAGAAGATCAAGTAATGGTGGTTGAGTGGAGTAGGCTGTAGTAGCGGTGACGAGCAACATGGAATGAGAGAAGATCAAGTAATGGTGGTTGAGTGGAGTAGGCTGTATTAGCGGTGACGAGCAACATGGAATGAGAGAAGATCAAGTAATGGTGGTTGAGTGGAGTAGGCTGTAGTAGCGGTGACGAGCAACATGGAATGAGAGAAGATCAAGTAATGTGGTTGAGTGGAGTAGGCTGTAGTAGCGGTGACGAGCAACATGGAATGAGAGAAGATCAAGTAATGGTGGTTGAGTGGAGTAGGCTGTAGTAGCGGTGACGAGCAAAATGGAATATGAGAAGAGCAAGTAATGGTGGTTGAGTGGAGTAGGTTGTAGTAGCGGTGACGAGCAACATGGAATGAGAGAAGATCAAGTAATGGTGGTTGAGTGGAGTAGGCTGTAGTAGCGGTGACGAGCAACATGGAATGAGAGAAGATCAAGTAATGGTGGTTGAGTGGAGAAGGCTGTAGTAGCGGTGACGAGCAACATGGAATGAGAGAAGATCAAGTAATGGTGGTTGAGTGGAGAAGGCTGTAGTAGCGGTGACGAGCAACATGGAATGAGAGAAGATCAAGTAATGGTGGTTGAGTGGAGTAGGCTGTAGTAGCGGTGACGAGCAACATGGAATGAGAGAAGATCAAGTAATGGTGGTTGAGTGGAGTAGGCTGTAGTAGCGGTGACGAGCAAAATGGAATGAGAGAAGATCAAGTAATGGTGGTTGAGTGGAGAAGGCTGTAGTAGCGGTGACGAGCAACATGGAATGAGAGAAGATCAAGTAATGGTGGTTGAGTGGAGAAGGCTGTAGTAGCGGTGACGAGCAACATGGAATGAGAGAGATCAAGTAATGGTGGTTGAGTGGAGTAGGCTGTAGTAGCGGTGACGAGCAACATGGAATGAGAGAAGATCAAGTAATGGTGGTTGAGTGGAGTAGGCTGTAGTAGCGGTGACGAGCAACATGGAATGAGAGAAGATCAAGTAATGGTGGTTGAGTGGAGTAGGCTGTAGTAGCGGTGACGAGCAACATGGAATGAGAGAAGATCAAGTAATGGTGGTTGAGTGGAGTAGGCTGTAGTAGCGGTGACGAGCAACATGGAATGAGAGAAGATCAAGTAATGGTGGTTGAGTGGAGTAGGCTGTAGTAGCGGTGACGAGCAACATGGAATGAGAGAAGATCAAGTAATGGTGTTGAGTGGAGTAGGCTGTAGTAGCGGTGACGAGCAACATGGAATGAGAGAAGATCAAGTAATGGTGGTTGAGTGGAGTAGGCTGTAGTAGCGGTGACGAGCAACATGGAATGAGAGAAGATCAAGTAATGGTGGTTGAGTGGAGTAGGCTGTAGTAGCGGTGACGAGCAACATGGAATATGAGAAGATCAAGTAATGGTGGTTGAGTGGAGTAGGCTGTAGTAGCGGTGACGAGCAACATGGAATGAGAGAAGATCAAGTAATGGTGGTTGAGTGGAGAAGGCTGTAGTAGCGGTGACGAGGAACATGGAATGAGAGAAGATCAAGTAATGGTGGTTGAGTGGAGAAGGCTGTAGTAGCGGTGACGAGCAACATGGAATATGAGAAGATCAAGTAATGGTGGTTGAGTGGAGTAGGCTGTAGTAGCGGTGACGAGCAACATGGAATGAGAGAAGATCAAGTAATGGTGGTTGAGTGGAGTAGGCTGTAGTAGCGGTGACGAGCAACATGGAATGAGAGAAGATCAAGTAATGGTGGTTGAGTGGAGAAGGCTGTAGTACGGTGACGAGCAACATGGAATATGAGAAGATCAAGTAATGGTGGTTGAGTGGAGTAGGTTGTAGTAGCGGTGACGAGCAACATGGAATGAGAGAAGATCAAGTAATGGTGGTTGAGTGGAGTAGGTTGTAGTAAGCGGTGACGAGCAAAATGGAATATGAGAATCAAGTAATGGTGGTTGAGTGGAGTAGGCTGTAGTAGCGTGACGAGCAACATGGAATATGAGAAGATCAAGTAATGGTGGTTGAGTGGAGTAGGTGTAGTAGCGGTGACGAGCGAAATGGAATATGAGAAGATCAAGTAATGGTGGTTGAGTGGAGTAGGTTGTAGTAGCGGTGACGAGCAAAATGGAATATGAGAAGATCAAGTAATGGTGGTTGAGTGGAGTAGGCTGTAGTAGCGGTGACGAGCAACATGGAATATGAGAAGATCAAGTAATGGTGGTTGAGTGGAGTAGGCTGTAGTAGCGGTGACGAGCAAAATGGAATGAGAGAAGATCAAGTCATGGTGGTTGAGTGGAGTAGGCTGTAGTAGCGGTGACGAGCAACATGGAATGAGAGAAGATCAAGTAATGGTGGTTGAGTGGAGTAGGTTGTAGTAGCGGTGACGAGCAAAATGGAATATGAGAAGATCAAGTAATGGTGGTTGAGTGGAGTAGGCTGTAGTAGCGGTGACGAGCAACATGGAATATGAGAAGATCAAGTAATGGTGGTTGAGTGGAGTAGGTTGTAGTAGAGGTGACGAGCAAATGGAATATGAGAAGATCAAGTAATGGTGGTTGAGTGGAGTAGGTTGTAGTAGCGGTGACGAGCAAAATGGAATATGAGAAGATCAAGTAATGGTGGTTGAGTGGAGTAGGCTGTAGTAGCGGTGACGAGCAACATGGAATGAGAGAAGATCAAGTAATGGTGGTTGAGTGGAGTAGGCTGTAGTAGCGGGTGACGAGCAACATGGAATATGAGAAGATCAAGTAATGGTGGTTGAGTGGAGTAGGCTGTAGTAGCGGTGACGAGCAAAATGGAATGAGAGAAGATCAAGTAATGGTGGTTGAGTGGAGTAGGCTGTAGTAGCGGTGACGAGCAAAATGGAATGAGAGAAGATCAAGCAATGGTGGTTGAGTGGAGTAGGCTGTAGTAGCGGTGACGAGCAAATGGAATATGACAAGATCAAGTAATGGTGGTTGAGTGGAGTAGGCTGTAGTAGCGGTGACGAGCAAAATGGAATGAGAGAAGATCAAGTAATGGTGTTGAGTGGAGTAGGCTGTAGTAGCGGTGACGAGCAAAATGGAATGAGAGAAGATCAAGTAATGGTGGTTGAGTGGAGTAGGCTGTAGTAGCGGTGACGAGCAACTGGAATGAGAGAAGATCAAGTAATGGTGGTTGAGTGGAGTAGGTTGTAGTAGCGGTGACGAGCAAAATGGAATATGAGAAGATCAAGTAATGGTGGTTGAGTGGAGTAGGCTGTAGTAGCGGTGACGAGCAACATGGAATGAGAGAAGATCAAGTAATGGTGGTTGAGTGGAGTAGGCTGTAGTAAGCGGTGACGAGCAACATGGAATATGAGAAGATCAAGTAATGGTGGTTGAGTGGAGTAGGCTGTAGTAGCGGTGACGAGCAACATGGAATGAGAGAAGATCAAGTAATGGTGGTTGAGTGGAGTAGGCTGTAGTAGCGGTGACGAGCAAAATGGAATGAGAGAAGATCAAGTAATGGTGGTTGAGTGGAGTAGGCTGTAGTAGCGGTGACGAGCAAAATGGAATGAGAGAAGATCAAGTAATGGTGGTTGAGTGGAGTAGGCTGTAGTAGCGGTGACGAGCAAAATGGAATGAGAGAAGATCAAGTAATGGTGGTTGAGTGGAGTAGGCTGTAGTAGCGGTGACGAGCAAAATGGAATGAGAGAAGATCAAGTAATGGTGGTTGAGTGGAGTAGGCTGTAGTAGCGGTGACGAGCAAAATGGAATGAGAGAAGATCAAGTAATGGTGGTTGAGTGGAGTAGGCTGTAGTTGCGGTGACGAGCAACATGGAATGAGAGAAGATCAAGTAATGGTGGTTGAGTGGAGTAGGCTGTAGTAGCGGTGACGAGCAAAATGGAATGAGAGAAGATCAAGTAATGGTGGTGAGTGGAGTAGGTTGTAGTAGCGGTGACGAGCAAAAATGGAATGAGAGAGATCAAGTAATGGTGGTTGAGTGGAGTAGGCTGTAGTAGCGGTGACGAGCAAAATGGAATGAGAGAAGATCAAGTAATGGTGGTTGAGTGGAGTAGGCTGTAGTAGCGGTGACGAGCAAAATGGAATGAGAGAAGATCAAGTAATGGTGGTTGAGTGGAGTAGGTTGTAGTAGCGGTGACGAGCAAAATGGAATGAGAGAAGATCAAGTAATGGTGGTTGAGTGGAGAAGGCTGTAGTAGCGGTGACGAGCAAAATGGAATGAGAGAAGATCAAGTAGTGGTGGTTGTGTGAGTAGGCTGTATTAGCTGTGACGAAAACGGTGACGAGCAAGTAAACGGTGACGAGCAAATGGAATGAGAGAAGATCAAGTAATGGTGGTTGTGTGGAGTAGGCTGTATTAGCTGTGACGAAAACGGTGACGAGCAAGTAAACGGTGACGAGCAAAATGGAATGAGAGAAGATCAAGTAGTGGTGGTTGTGTGAAGTAGGCTGTATTAGCTGTGACGAAAACGGTGACGAGCAAGTAAACGGTGACGAGCAAAATGGAATGAGAGAAGATCAAGTAATGGTGGTTGTGTGGAGTAGGCTGTAGTAGCTGTGACGTAAACGGTGACGAGCAAGTAAACGGTGACGAGCAAATAAGAGGTGACGAGCAAGTAAACGGTGACGAGTAAAGTAAACAGTGACGAGCAAGTAAACGGTGACCAGCAATAAACGGCGACGAGTAAAGTAGACAGTGACGAGCAAGTAAACGGCGACGAGTAAAGTAGACAGTGACGAGCAAGTAAACGGCGACGAGTAAAGTAGACAGTGACGAGCAAGTAAACGGCGACGAGTAAAGTAGACAGTGACGAGCAAGTAAACGGCGACGAGTAAAGTAGACAGTGACGAGCAAGTAAACGGCGACGAGTAAAGTAGACAGTGACGAGCAAGTAAGCAGTGACGAGCAAGTAAACCACAAGGTAGATAGAGACAAGAGAGAGAGAAACATAAGATAAGAGAATTGTATGGGGTGACATGTCCCTTCTAGGACATACGGTCGTCCCAAGATAAAAACAAGCAGGAAAGAAACAAATATATGAAGAGACTACAGGCAGGTAGAGAGACATTAACAAATAGGAGATAAATATTAAGAAACACAAGCAAATAAAATATAAATATTATGAATACGGGCAGCTAAGAGATAAATATCAAGATTAGGACAGATATGTGATTAGAGACACGAGCAAATCAAAATGATCAAAGACTAGGCAAATAGGTCAATATTAAGAGACAAAAGGCAAATATGAGATTCATATTAAGACATTTGAACAAAGAAAGGAAGAGACACCACATGTGTTAGACATTAAGAGACACTACAAATAAGGTTCAGATAGACAACATATAAACATATTGAAAGAGGCAGACATTAATGAGCAGCAGATGATATGAACCCCGATGTGTGTTCCAGTTCGCAGTGATGAAGTATGGTCACTGTGTCTACGTGGAGCCAGGGTTTGTTCATCTACCGCCAGTTGATCAAGGACTACCTAGACAAGAGTCGGGTTCATGGTTTCGTTATGGCTGGCAGACAGATGAAACACAGCACGTTCTTTGTTACCAACCCCCACATGTACACGTTCATTGCGGTAAGTTCTTGCATAGTTCGCTACGTACGTATGTTCTTGCATGGTTCGGTAAGTACGCATGTTCTTGCATGGTTGTGAACGTACGCATGTTCTTGCATGGTTGTGAACGTACGTATGTTCTTGCATGGTTCGGTAAGTACGCATGTTCTTGCATGGTTGTGAACGTACGTATGTTCTAGTATGGTTGTGAACGTACGCATGTTCTTACATGGTTGTGAACGTACGCATGTTCTTGTATGGTTGTGAACGTACGCACGTTCTTGTATGTTGTGAACGTACGTATGTTCTTGCATGGTTGTGAACGTACGCATGTTCTTGCATGGTTCGGTACGTACGCCATGTTCTTGTATGTTGTGAACGTACGTATGTTCTTGCATGGTTGTGAACGTACGCATGTTCTTGTATGGTTGTGAACGTACGCATGTTTCTTGCATGGTTGTGAACGTACGTATGTTCTTGCATGGTTGTGAACGTACGCATGTTCTTGCATGGTTGTGTACGCACGCATGTTCTTGCATGGTTGTGAACATACGTATGTTCTTGTATGTAATCGCTTCGTCTGTTCTGATTGGTATGTTCTAGATAGATGAATAGAGAGAACACACACGGGATGTTTCGCGTGACAACGCTAATTCAGTCATCAACGTTACCACTTACCAAGGTCTGCACACCGTCTCAACTAAAGTCGAAGAAACAACGGCTGAAGGATGCAGCATAAATACACACATTCAAACAAGAGCATTATATAGCAATAATGAGAGCATAGAACAATGGTCTAGGGTTGTCACGGGACTGTGGTAGTGTGAGTTCTAAGCTCCACTCTAAGCACACACTCGTCACATCTCTGTTAGAAGGCGCCAGTTTCACGTGTCAGATCTACAAGTGATGTGCCCAATGAAGAATTATCTCTGCCGGGAATTCGACAAATGAAAGATATTCTATTTCATTGCAGTCAGGGCATCCCATATCCGCTCAACCGCATGTCCCAGCATTTCTTGGAGGCTGTCTGTTCCTGCAATAACCTTCATCACTCATAGTTGACAATAGTAACCTCCACCACTCATAGTTGACTATAGTAACCTCCATCACTAATAGTTGACAATAGTAACCTCCATCATTCATAGTTGACTATAGTAACCTCCTTCACTCATAGTTGACAATAGTAACCTCCATCATTCATAGTTGACTATAGTAACCTCCATCACTCTTAGTTGACAATAGTAACCACCATCGCTTATAGTTGACTATAGTAACCTCCATCACTCATAGTTGACAATAGTAATCTCCTTCACTTATAGTTTGACTATAGTAACCTCCATCATTCATAGTTAACAATAGTAACCTCCATCACTCATAGTTGAAAACAGTAACCTCCATCACTCATAGTTGACTATAGTAATCTCCATCACTTATGGTTGACAATAGTAACCTCCATCACTTATAGTTGACAATAGTAACCTCCATCACTCATAGTTGACAATAGTAATCTCCATCACTCATAGTTGACAATAGTAACCTCCATCACTCATAGTTGACAATAGTAACCTCCATCACTCATAGTTGACAATAGTAACCTCCATCACTCATAGTTGACTATAGTAACCTCCATCACTCATAGTTGACAATAGTAACCTCCATCACTCATAGTTGACATAGTAACCTCCATCACTCATAGTTGTCAATAGTAACCTCCATCACTCATAGTTGAAAACAGTAACCTCCATCACTCATAGTTGACTATAGTAATCTTCATCACTCATAGTTGACTATATAAACCTCCATCATTCATAGTTAACAATAGTAACCTCCATCACTCATAGTTGACAATAGTAACCTCCATCACTTATAGTTGACAATAGTAACCTCCATCACTCATAGTTGACTATAGTAACCTCCATCAATTATAGTTGACAATAGTAACCTCCATCACTCATAGTTGACTATAGTAACCTCCATCAATTATAGTTGACAATAGTAACCTCCATCACTCATATTTGACAATAGTAACCTCCATCACTCATAGTTGACTATAGTAACCTCCATCACTCAAAGTTGACTACAGTAACCTCCATCACTCATAGTTGACTATAGTAACCTCCATCACTCATAGTTGACTATAGTAACCTCCATCACTCATAGTTGACATAGTAACCTCCATCACTCATAGTTGACTATAGTAACCTCCATCACTTATAGTTGACAATAGTAACCTCCATTACTTATAGTTGACTATAGTAACCTCCATCACTTATAGTTGACAATAGTAAACTCCATCACTTATAGTTGACTATAGTAACCTCCATCACTTATAGTTGACTATAGTAACCTCCATCACTTATAGTTGACTATTGTAACCTCCATCACTTATAGTTGACAATAGTAACCTCCATCACTCATAGTTGACAATAGTAACCTGCATCACTTATAGCTTGACTATAGTACCCTCCATCACTTATAGTTGACTATAGTAACCTCCATCACTTATAGTTGACAATAGTAACCTCCATCACTTATAGTTGACTATAGTAACCTCCATCACTCATAGTTGACTATAGTAACCTCCATCACTTATAGTTGACTATAGTAACCTCCATCACTTATAGTTGACAATAGTAACCTCCATCACTCATAGTTGACAATAGTAACCTCCATCACTCATAGTTGAAAACAGTAACCTCCATCACTCATAGTTGACTATAGTAATCTTCATCACTCATAGTTGACTATAGAAACCTCCATCATTCATAGTTAACAATAGTAACCTCCATCACTCATAGTTGACAATAGTAACCTCCATCACTTATAGTTGACTACAGTAACCTCCATCACTCATAGTTGACTATAGTAACCTCCATCACTTATAGTTGACAATAGTAACCTCCATCACTCATAGTTGACTATAGTAACCTCCATCAATTATAGTTGACAATAGTAACCTCCATCACTCATATTTGACAATAGTAACCTCCATCACTCAAAGTTGACTATAGTAACCTCCATCACTCAAAGTTGACTACAGTAACCTCCATCACTCATAGTTGACTATAATAACCTCCATCACTCATAGTTGACTATAGTAACCCCCATCACTCATAGTTGACAATAGTAACCTCCATCACTCATAGTTGACTATAGTAACCTCCATCACTTATAGTTGACAATAGTAAACTCCATCACTTATAGTTGACTATAGTAACCTCCATCACTTATAGTTGACAATAGTAAACTCCATCACTTATAGTTGACTATAGTAACCTCCATCACTTATAGATGACTATAGTAACCTCCATCACTTATAGTTGACTATAGTAACCTCCATCACTTATAGTTGAGATATAGTAACCTCCATCACTCATAGTTGACTATAGTAACCTCCATCACTTATATTTGACAATAGTAACCTCCATCACTTATAGTTGACAATAGTAATCTCCATCACTTATAGTTGACTATAGTAACCTCCATCACTTATATTTGACAATAGTAACCCACATCACTTATAGTTGACAATAGTATCCTCCATCACTCATAGTTGACTATAGTAACCTCCATCACTTATAGTTGACTATAGTAACCTCCATCACTTATAGTTGACAATAGTAACCTCCATCACTTATAGTTGACTATAGTAACCTCCATCACTCATAGTTGACTATAGTAACCTCCATCACTTATAGTTGACAATAGTAACCTCCATCACTTATAGTTGACTATAGTAACCTCCATCACTTATAGTTGACTATAGTAACCTCCATCACTTATAGTTGACAATAGTAACCTCCATCACTCATAGTGACTATAGTAACCTCCATCACTTATAGTTGACTATAGTAACCTCCATCACTTATAGTTGACAATAGTAACCTCCATCACTTATAGTTGACTATAGTAACCTCCATCACTTATAGTTGACAATAGTAACCTCCATCACTCATAGTTGACTATAGTAACCTCCATCACTCATAGTCGACAATAGTAACCTCCATCACTTATAGTTGACAATAGTAACCTCCATCACTTATAGTTGACAATAGTAACCTCCATCACTCATAGTTGACTATAGTAACCTCCATCACTTATAGTTGACTATAGTAACCTCCATCACTCATAGTTGACTATAGTAACCTCCATCACTCATAGTTGACAATAGTAACTTGAATCACTTATAGTTGACAATAGTAACTCCATCACTTATAGTTGACTATAGTAACCTCCATCACTCATAGTTGACAATAGTAACCTCCATCACTTATAGTTGACAATAGTAACCTGCATCACTTATAGTTGACTATAGTAACCTCCATCACTCATAGTTGACAATAGTAACCTCCATCATTTATATTTTGACTATAGTAACCTCCATCACTCATAGTTGACAATAGTAACCTCCATCACTTATAGTTGACTATAGTAACCTCCATCACTCATAGTTGACAATAGTAACCTCCATCACATATAGTTGACAATAGTAACCTCCATCACTCATTGTTGACAATAGTAACCTCCATCACTCATAGTTGACAATAGTAACCTCCATCACTTATAGTTGACAATAGTAACCTCCATCACTCATAGTTGACATAGTAACCTCCATCACTCATATATGACTATAGTAACCTCCATCACTTATAGTTGACTATAGTAACCTCCATCACTCATAGTTGACTATAGTAACCTCCATCACTTATAGTTGACATAGTAACCTCCATCACTTATAGTTGACAATAGTAACCTCCATCACTCATAGTTGACTATAGTAATCTACATCACTCATAGTTGACAATAGTAACCTCCATCACTCATAGTTGACTATAGTAACCTCCATCACTTATAGTTGACTATAGTAACCTCCATCATTCATTGTTGACAATAGTAACCTCCATCACTCATAGTTGACTATAGTAACCTCCATCACTCATAGTTACTAAGAGTAATCTCCATCACTTATAGTTGACAATAGTAACCTCCATCACTCATAGTTGACAATAGTAACCTCCATCACTCATAGTTGACTATAGTAACCTCCATCACTTATAGTTGACTATAGTAACCTCCATCACTTATAGTTGACAATAGTAACCTCCATCACTTATAGTTGACTATAGTAACCTCCATCACTCATAGTTGACTATAGTAACCTCCATCACTTATAGTTGACAATAGTAACCTCCATCACTTATAGTTGACTATAGTAACCTCCATCACTTATAGTTGACTATAGTAACCTCCATCACTTATAGTTGACAATAGTAACCTCCATCACTCATAGTTGACTATAGTAACCTCCATCACTTATAGTTGACTATAGTAACCTCCATCACTTATAGTTGACAATAGTAACCTCCATCACTTATAGTTGACTATAGTAACCTCCATCACTTATAGTTGACAATAGTAACCTCCATCACTCATAGTTGACTATAGTAACCTCCATCACTCATAGTTGACAATAGTAACCTCCATCACTTATAGTTGACAATAGTAACCTCCATCACTTATAGTTGACAATAGTAACCTCCATCACTCATAGTTGACTATAGTAACCTCCATCACTTATAGTTGACTATAGTAACCTCCATCACTCATAGTTGACTATAGTAACCTCCATCACTCATAGTTGACTATAGTAAACTCCATCACTTATATTTGACAATAGTAACCTCCATCACTTATAGTTGACAATAGTAACCTCCATCACTCATAGTTGACAATAGTAACGTCCATCACTTATAGTTGACTATAGTAACCTCCATCACTCATAGTTGACTATAGTAACCTCCATCACTCATAGTTGACAATAGTAACCTCCATCACTCATAGTTGACAATAGTAACCTCCATCACTCATAGTTGACAATAGTAACCTCCATCACTCATAGTTGACAATAGTAACCTCCATCACTTATAGTTGACAATAGTAACCTCCATCACTCATAGTTGACAATAGTAACCTCCATCCTCATAGTTGACAATAGCAACCTCCATCACTTATAGTTGACTATAGTACCTCCATCACTCATAGTTGACTATAGTAACCTCCATCATCATAGTTGACTATAGTAACCTCCATCACTCATAGTTGACAATAGTAACCTCCATCACTCATAGTTGACTATAGTAACCTCCATCACTCATAGTTGATAATAGTAACCTCCATCACTCATAGTTGACTATAGTAACCTCCATCACTCTTAGTTGACAATAGTAACCTCCATCACTCATAGTTGACAATAGTAACCTCCATCACTCATTGTTGACAATAGTAACCTCCATCACTCAAAGTTGACTATAGTAACCTCCATCACTCATAGTTAATAAGAGTAATCTCCATCACTTATAGTTGACAATAGTAACCTCCATCACTCATAGTTGACAATAGTAACCTCCATCACTCATATTTGACTATAGTAACCTCCATCACTTATAGTTGACTATAGTAACCTCCATCACTTATAGTTGACAATAGTAACCTCCATCACTTATAGTTGACTATAGTAACCTCCATCACTCATAGTTGACTATAGTAACCTCCATCACTCATAGTTGACAATAGTAACCTCCATCACTTATAGTTGACTATAGTAACCTCCATCACTTATAGTTGACTATAGTAACCTCCATCACTTATAGTTGACAATAGTAACCTCCATCACTCATAGTGTGACTATAGTAACCTCCATCACTTTATAGTTGACTATAGTAACCTCCATCACTATAGTTGACAATAGTAACCTCCATCACTTATAGTTGACTATAGTAACCTCCATCACTTATAGTTGACAATAGTAACCTCCATCACTCATAGTTGACTATAGTAACCACCATCACTCATAGTTGACATAGTAACCTCCATCACTTATAGTTGACAATAGTAACCTCCATCACTTATAGTTGACAATAGTAACCTCCATCACTCATAGTTGACATAGTAACCTCCATCACTTATAGTTGACTATAGTAACCTCCATCACTCATAGTTGACTATAGTAACCTCCATCACTCATAGTTGACTATAGTAACCTCCATCACTTATATTGACAATAGTAACCTCCATCACTTATAGTTGACAATAGTAACCTCCATCACTCATAGTTGACAATAGTAACCTCCATCACTATATAGTTGACTATAGTAACCTCCATCACTTATAGTTGACTATAGTAACCTCCATCACTCATAGTTGACTATAGTAACCTCCATCACTCATAGTTGACAATAGTAACCTCCATCACTCATAGTTGACAATAGTAACCTCCATCACTCATAGTTGTAACCTCCAATAGTAACCTCCATCACTCATAGTTGACAATAGTAACCTCCATCACTTATAGTTGACAATAGTAACCTCCATCACTCATAGTTGACAATAGTAACCTCCATCACTCATAGTTGACAATAGTAACCTCCATCACTCATAGTTGACAATAGTAACCTCCATCACTTATAGTTGACTATAGTAACCTCCATCACTCATAGTTGACTATAGTAACCTCCATCATTCATAGTTGACTATAGTAACCTCCATCACTCATAGTTGACAATAGTAACCTCCATCACTCATAGTTGACTATAGTAACCTCCATCACTCATAGTTGACTATAGTAACCTCCATCACTCATAGTTGACAATAGTAACCTCCATCACTTATAGTTGACTATAGTAACCTCCATCACTCATAGTTGACTATAGTAACCTCCATCATTCATAGTTGACTATAGTAACCTCCATCACTTATAGTTGACTATAGTAACCTCCATCATTCATAGTTGACTATAGTAACCTCCATCACTTATAGTTGACTATAGTAACCTCCATCACTTATAGTTTGACTATATAGTAACCTCCATCATTCATAGTTGACTATAGTAACCTCCATCACTTATAGTTGACATTAGTATAGAACCTCCATCACTTATAGTTGACAATAGTAGTTGACTATAGTAACCTCCATCACTCATAGTTGACAATAGTAACCTCCATCACTCATAGTTGACAATAGTAACCTCCATCACTCATAGTTGACAATAGTAACCTCCATCACTCATAGTTGACTATAGTAACCTCCATCACTTATAGTTGACAATAGTAACCTCCATCACTTATAGTTGACTATAGTAACCTCCATCACTCATAGTTGACTATAGTAACCTCCATCACTTATAGTTGACTATAGTAACCTCCATCACTTATAGTTGACAATAGTAACCTCCATCACTCATAGTTGACAATAGTAACCTCCATCACTCATAGTTGACTATAGTAACCTCCATCACTTATAGTTGACTATAGTAACCTCCATCACTCATAGTTGACTATAGTAACCTCCATCACTTATAGTTGACTATAGTAACCTCCATCACTTATAGTTGACTATAGTAACCTCCATCACTTATAGTTGACATAGTAACCTCCATCACTTATAGTTGACTATAGTAACCTCCATCACTTATAGTTGACAATAGTAACCTCCATCACTCATAGTTGACTATAGTAACCTCCATCACTTATAGTTGACTATAGTAACCTCCATCACTTATAGTTGACTATAGTAACCTCCATCACTCATAGTTGACTATAGTAACCTCCATCACTTATAGTTGACTATAGTAACCTCCATCATTCATAGTTGACAATAGTAACCTCCATCACTCATAGTTGACTATAGTAACCTCCATCACTCATAGTTAATAATAGTAACCTCCATCACTTATAGTTGACAATAGTAACCTCCATCACTCATAGTTGACAATAGTAACCTCCATCACTCATAGTTGACTATAGTAACCTCCATCACTTATAGTTGACTATAGTAACCTCCATCACTTATAGTTGACAATAGTAACCTCCATCACTTATAGTTGACTATAGTAACCTCCATCACTCATAGTTGACAATAGTAACCTCCATCACTTATAGTTGACAATAGTAACCTCCATCACTTATAGTTGACTATAGTAACCTCCATCACTTATAGTTGACTATAGTAACCTCCATCACTTATAGTTGACAATAGTAACCTCCATCACTCATAGTTGACTATAGTAACCTCCATCACTTATAGTTGACTATAGTAACCTCCATCACTTATAGTTGACAATAGTAACCTCCATCACTTATAGTTGACTATAGTAACCTCCATCACTTATAGTTGACAATAGTAACCTCCATCACTCATAGTTGACTATAGTAACCTCCATCACTCATAGTTGACAATAGTAACCTCCATCACTTATAGTTGACAATAGTAACCTCCATCACTTATAGTTGACAATAGTAACCTCCATCACTCATAGTTGACAATAGTAACCTCCATCACTTATAGTTGACTATAGTAACCTCCATCACTCATAGTTGACTATAGTAAACTCCATCACTCATAGTTGACTATAGTAAACTCCATCACTTATATTTGACAATAGTAACCTCCATCACTTATAGTTGACAATAGTAACCTCCATCACTCATAGTTGACAATAGTAACCTCCATCACTTATAGTTGACTATAGTAACCTCCATCACTTATAGTTGACTATAGTAACCTCCATCACTTATAGTTGACTATAGTAACCTCCATCACTCATAGTTGACAATAGTAACCTCCATCACTCATAGTTGACAATAGTAACCTCCATCACTCATAGTTGACAATAGTAACCTCCATCACTCATAGTTGACAATAGTAACCTCCATCACTTATAGTTGACTATAGTAACCTCCATCACTCATAGTTGACAATAGTAACCTCCATCACTCATAGTTGACAATAGTAACCTCCATCACTTATAGTTGACTATAGTAACCTCCATCACTCATAGTTGACTATAGTAACCTCCATCATTCATAGTTGACTATAGTAACCTCCATCACTCATAGTTGACAATAGTAACCTCCATCACTCATAGTTGACTATAGTAACCTCCATCACTCATAGTTGACAATAGTAACCTCCATCACTCATAGTTGACTATAGTAACCTCCATCACTCATAGTTGACAATAGTAACCTCCATCACTTATAGTTGACAATAGTAACCTCCATCACTCATAGTTGACAATAGTAACCTCCATCACTCATAGTTGACTATAGTAACCTCCATCACTCATAGTTGACAATAGTAACCTCCATCACTTATAGTTGACAATAGTAACCTCCATCACTCATAGTTGACAATAGTAACCTCCATCACTCATAGTTGACTATAGTAACCTCCATCACTTATAGTTGACTATAGTAACCTCCATCACTTATAGTTGACAATAGTAACCTCCATCACTTATAGTTGACTATAGTAACCTCCATCACTCATAGTTGACTATAGTAACCTCCATCACTTATAGTTGACAATAGTAACCTCCATCACTTATAGTTGACTATAGTAACCTCCATCACTTATAGTTGACTATAGTAACCTCCATCACTTATAGTTGACAATAGTAACCTCCATCACTCATAGTGACTATAGTAACCTCCATCACTTATAGTTGACTATAGTAACCTCCATCACTTAGTTGACAATAGTAACCTCCATCACTTATAGTTGACTATAGTAACCTCCATCACTTATAGTTGACAATAGTAACCTCCATCACTCATAGTTGACTATAGTAACCTCCATCACTCATAGTTGACAATAGTAACCTCCATCACTCATAGTTGACAATAGTAACCTCCATCACTTATAGTTGACAATAGTAACCTCCATCACTCATAGTTGACTATAGTAACCTCCATCACTTATAGTTGACTATAGTAACCTCCATCACTCATAGTTGACTATAGTAACCTCCATCACTCATAGTTGACTATAGTAACCTCCATCACTTATATTTGACAATAGTAACCTCCATCACTTATAGTTGACAATAGTAACCTCCATCACTCATAGTTGACAATAGTAACCTCCATCACTTATAGTTGACATATAGTAACCTCCATCACTTATAGTTGACTATAGTAACCTCCATCACTTATAGTTGACTATAGTAACCTCCATCACTTATAGTTGACAATAGTAACCTCCATCACTTATAGTTGACTATAGTAACCTCCATCACTTATAGTTGACTATAGTAACCTCCATCACTTATAGTTGACAATAGTAACCTCCATCACTTATAGTTGACTATAGTAACCTCCATCACTTATAGTTGACAATAGTAACCTCCATCACTCATAGTTGACTATAGTAACCTCCATCACTCATAGTTGACAATAGTAACCTCCATCACTTATAGTTGACAATAGTAACCTCCATCACTTATAGTTGACAATAGTAACCTCCATCACTCATAGTTGACTATAGTAACCTCCATCACTTATAGTTGACTATAGTAACCTCCATCACTCATAGTTGACTATAGTAACCTCCATCACTCATAGTTGACTATAGTAAACTCCATCACTTATATTGACAATAGTAACCTCCATCACTTATAGTTGACAATAGTAACCTCCATCACTCATAGTTGACAATAGTAACCTCCATCACTTATAGTTGACTATAGTAACCTCCATCACTTATAGTTGACTATAGTAACCTCCATCACTTATAGTTGACTATAGTAACCTCCATCACTCATAGTTGACAATAGTAACCTCCATCACTCATAGTTGACAATAGTAACCTCCATCACTCATAGTTGACAATAGTAACCTCCATCACTCATAGTTGACAATAGTAACCTTCCATCACTTATAGTTGACTATAGTAACCTCCATCACTCATAGTTGACAATAGTAACCTCCATCACTCATAGTTGACAATAGTAACCTCCATCACTTATAGTTGACTATAGTACCTCCATCCATCACTCATAGTTGACTATAGTAACCTCCATCATTCATAGTTGACTATAGTAACCTCCATCACTCATAGTTGACAATAGTAACCTCCATCACTCATAGTTGACTATAGTAACCTCCATCACTCATAGTTGATAATAGTAACCTCCATCACTCATAGTTGACTATAGTAACCTCCATCACTCATAGTTGACAATAGTAACCTCCATCACTTATAGTTGACAATAGTAACCTCCATCACTCATAGTTGACAATAGTAACCTCCATCACTCAAGTTGACTATAGTAACCTCCATCACTCATAGTTGATAATAGTAACCTCCATCACTTATAGTTGACAATAGTAACCTCCATCACTCATAGTTGACAATAGTAACCTCCATCACTCATATTTGACTATAGTAACCTCCATCACTTATAGTTGACTATAGTAACCTCCATCACTTATAGTTGACAATAGTAACCTCCATCACTTATAGTTGACTATAGTAACCTCCATCACTCATAGTTGACTATAGTAACCTCCATCACTTATAGTTGACAATAGTAACCTCCATCACTTATAGTTGACTATAGTAACCTCCATCACTTATAGTTGACTATAGTAACCTCCATCACTTATAGTTGACAATAGTAACCTCCATCACTCATAGTGACTATAGTAACCTCCATCACTTATAGTTGACTATAGTAACCTCCATCACTTATAGTTGACAATAGTAACCTCCATCACTTATAGTTGACTATAGTAACCTCCATCACTTATAGTTGACAATAGTAACCTCCATCACTCATAGTTGACTATAGTAACCTCCATCACTCATAGTTGACAATAGTAACCTCCATCACTTATAGTTGACAATAGTAACCTCCATCACTTATAGTTGACAATAGTAACCTCCATCACTCATAGTTGACTATAGTAACCTCCATCACTTATAGTTGACTATAGTAACCTCCATCACTCATAGTTGACTATAGTAACCTCCATCACTCATAGTTGACTATAGTAACCTCCATCACTTATAGTTGACAATAGTAACCTCCATCACTTATAGTTGACAATAGTAACCTCCATCACTCATAGTTGACAATAGTAACCTCCATCACTTATAGTTGACTATAGTAACCTCCATCACTTATAGTTGACTATAGTAACCTCCATCACTTATAGTTGACAATAGTAACCTCCATCACTCATAGTTGACAATAGTAACCTCCATCACTCATAGTTGACAATAGTAACCTCCATCACTCATAGTTGACAATAGTAACCTCCATCACTCATAGTTGACAATAGTAACCTCCATCACTTATAGTTGACAATAGTAACCTCCATCACTCATAGTTGACTATAGTAACCTCCATCACTCATAGTTGACAATAGTAACCTCCATCACTCATAGTTGACAATAGTAACCTCCATCACTTATAGTTGACTATAGTAACCTCCATCACTCATAGTTGACTATAGTAACCTCCATCATTCATAGTTGACTATAGTAACCTCCATCACTCATAGTTGACAATAGTAATTTCCATCACTCATAGTTGACTATAGTAACCTCCATCACTCATAGTTGATAATAGTAACCTCCATCACTCATAGTTGACAATAGTAACCTCCATCACTTATAGTTGACTATAGTAACCTCCATCACTCATAGTTGACTATAGTAACCTCCATCATTCATAGTTGACTATAGTAACCTCCATCATTCATAGTTGACTATAGTAACCTCCATCACTTATAGTTGACTATAGTAACCTCCATCACTTATAGTTGACTATAGTAACCTCCATCATTCATAGTTGACTATAGTAACCTCCATCACTTATAGTTGACAATAGTAACCTCCATCACTCATAGTTGACTATAGTAACCTCCATCACTCATAGTTGACTATAGTAACCTCCATCACTTATAGTTGACTATAGTAACCTCCATCACTCATAGTTGACAATAGTAACCTCCATCACTCATAGTTGACAATAGTAACCTCTATCACTCATAGTTGACTATAGTAACCTCCATCACTTATAGTTGACAATAGTAACCTCCATCACTTATAGTTGACTATAGTAACCTCCATCACTCATAGTTGACTATAGTAACCTCCATCACTTATAGTTGACTATAGTAACCTCCATCACTTATAGTTGACAATAGTAACCTCCATCACTTATAGTTGACAATAGTAACCTCCATCACTCATAGTTGACTATAGTAACCTCCATCACTTATAGTTGACTATAGTAACCTCCATCACTCATAGTTGACTATAGTAACCTCCATCACTTATAGTTGACTATAGTAACCTCCATCACTTATAGTTGACTATAGTAACCTCCATCACTTATAGTTGACAATATAACCTCCATCACTTATAGTTGACTATAGTAACCTCCATCACTTATAGTTGACAATAGTAACCTCCATCACTCATAGTTGACTATAGTAACCTCCATCACTTATAGTTGACTATAGTAACCTCCATCACTTATAGTTGACTATAGTAACCTCCATCACTTATAGTTGACTATAGTAACCTCCATCACTTATAGTTGACTATAGTAACCTCCATCACTTATAGTTGACTATAGTAACCTCCATCACTTATAGTTGACAATAGTAACCTCCATCACTCATAGTTGACTATAGTAACCTCCATCACTCATAGTTGACAATAGTAACCTCCATCACTCATAGTTGACAATAGTAACCTCCATCACTCATAGTTGACTATAGTAACCTCCATCACTCATAGTTGACAATAGTAACCTCCATCACTCATAGTTGACAATAGTAACCTCCATCACTCATAGTTGACAATAGTAACCTCCATCACTCATAGTTGACTATAGTAACCTCCATCACTTATAGTTGACTATAGTAACCTCCATCACTTATAGTTGACAATAGTAACCTCCATCACTTATAGTTGACTATAGTAACCTCCATCACTCATAGTTGACTATAGTAACCTCCATCACTTATAGTTGACAATAGTAACCTCCATCACTTATAGTTGACTATAGTAACCTCCATCACTTATAGTTGACTATAGTAACCTCCATCACTTATAGTTGACAATAGTAACCTCCATCACTCATAGTGACTATAGTAACCTCCATCACTTATAGTTGACTATAGTAACCTCCATCACTTATAGTTGACAATAGTAACCTCCATCACTTATAGTTGACTATAGTAACCTCCATCACTCATAGTTGACAATAGTAACCTCCATCACTCATAGTTGAAAATAGTAACCTCCATCACTCATAGTTGACTATAGTAACCTCCATCACTCATAGTTGACTATAGTAACCTCCATCATTCGTAGTTGACAATAGTAACCTCCATCACTCATAGTTGACTATAGTAACCTCCATCACTTATAGTTGACTATAGTAACCTCCATCACTCGTAGTTGACTATAGTAACCTCCATCACTCATAGTTGACTATAGTAAACTCCATCACTTATATTTGACAATAGTAACCTCCATCACTTATAGTTGACAATAGTAACCTCCATCACTCATAGTTGACAATAGTAACCTCCATCACTTATAGTTGACTATAGTAACCTCCATCACTTATAGTTGACTATAGTAACCTCCATCACTTATAGTTGACTATAGTAACCTCCATCACTCATAGTTGACAATAGTAACCTCCATCACTCATAGTTGACAATAGTAACCTCCATCACTCATAGTTGACAATAGTAACCTCCATCACTCATAGTTGACAATAGTAATTTCCATCACTTATAGTTGACAATAGTAACCTCCATCACTCATAGTTGATAATAGTAACCTCCATCACTCATAGTTGACAATAGTAACCTCCATCCCTCATAGTTGACAATAGTAACCTCCATCACTTATAGTTGACTATAGTAACCTCCATCACTCATAGTTGACTATAGTAACCTCCATCATTCATAGTTGACTATAGTAACCTCCATCACTCATAGTTGACAATAGTAATTTCCATCACTCATAGTTGACTATAGTAACCTCCATCACTCATAGTTGATAATAGTAACCTCCATCACTCATAGTTGACAATAGTAACCTCCATCACTTATAGTTGACTATAGTAACCTCCATCACTCATAGTTGACTATAGTAACCTCCATCATTCATAGTTGACTATAGTAACCTCCATCACTTATAGTTGACTATAGTAACCTCCATCATTCATAGTTGACTATAGTAACCTCCATCACTTATAGTTGACTATAGTAACCTCCATCACTTATAGTTGACTATAGTAACCTCCATCATTCATAGTTGACTATAGTAACCTCCATCACTTATAGTTGACAATAGTAACCTCCATCACTTATAGTTGACTATAGTAACCTCCATCACTCATAGTTGACTATAGTAACCTACATCACTTATAATTGACTATAGTAACCTCCATCACTCATAGTTGACAATAGTAACCTCCATCACTCATAGTTGACAATAGTAACCTCTATCACTCATAGTTGACTATAGTAACCTCCATCACTTATAGTTGACAATAGTAACCTCCATCACTTATAGTTGACTATAGTAACCTCCATCACTTATAGTTGACAATAGTAACCTCCATCACTTATAGTTGACTATAGTAACCTCCATCACTCATAGTTGACTATAGTAACCTCCATCACTCATAGTTGACAATAGTAACCTCCATCACTTATAGTTGACAATAGTAACCTCCATCACTCATAGTTGACTATAGTAACCTCCATCACTTATAGTTGACTATAGTAACCTCCATCACTCATAGTTGACTATAGTAACCTCCATCACTTATAGTTGACTATAGTAACCTCCATCTTTATAGTTGACTATAGTAACCTCCATCACTTATAGTTGACAATATAACCTCCATCACTTATAGTTGACTATAGTAACCTCCATCACTTATAGTTGACAATAGTAACCTCCATCACTCATAGTTGACTATAGTAACCTCCATCACTTATAGTTGACTATAGTAACCTCCATCACTTATAGTTGACTATAGTAACCTCCATCACTTATAGTTGACTATAGTAACCTCCATCACTTATAGTTGACTATAGTAACCTCCATCACTTATAGTTGACTATAGTAACCTCCATCACTTATAGTTGACAATAGTAACCTCCATCACTCATAGTTGACTATAGTAACCTCCATCACTCATAGTTGACAATAGTAACCTCCATCACTCATAGTTGACAATAGTAACCTCCATCACTCATAGTTGACTATAGTAACCTCCATCACTCATAGTTGACAATAGTAACCTCCATCACTCATAGTTGACAATAGTAACCTCCATCACTCATAGTTGACAATAGTAACCTCCATCACTCATAGTTGACTATAGTAACCTCCATCACTCATAGTTGACTATAGTAACCTCCATCACTCATAGTTGACAATAGTAACCTCCATCACTTATAGTTGACAATAGTAACCTCCATCACTCATAGTTGACTATAGTAACCTTCATCACTCATAGTTGACTATAGTAACCTCCATCACTTATAATTCACTATAGTAACCTCCATCACTCATAGTTGACAATAGTAACCTCCATCACTTATAGTTGACTATAGTAACCTCCATCACTTATAGTTGACTATAGTAACCTCCATCACTTATAGTTGACAATAGTAACCTCCATCACTCATAGTTGACTATAGTAACCTCCATCACTCATAGTTGACAATAGTAACCTCCATCACTCATAGTTGACAATAGTAACCTCCATCACTCGTAGTTGACTATAGTAACCTCCATCACTCATAGTTGACAATAGTAACCTCCATCACTCATAGTTGACAATAGTAACCTCCATCACTCATAGTTGACAATAATAACCTCCATCACTCATAGTTGACTATAGTAACCTCCATCACTTATAGTTGACTATAGTAACCTCCATCACTTATAGTTGACAATAGTAACCTCCATCACTTATAGTTGACTATAGTAACCTCCATCACTCATAGTTGACTATAGTAACCTCCATCACTTATAGTTGACAATAGTAACCTCCATCACTTATAGTTGACTATAGTAACCTCCATCACTTATAGTTGACTATAGTAACCTCCATCACTTATAGTTGACAATAGTAACCTCCATCACTCATAGTGACTATAGTAACCTCCATCACTTATAGTTGACTATAGTAACCTCCATCACTTATAGTTGACAATAGTAACCTCCATCACTTATAGTTGACTATAGTAACCTCCATCACTCATAATTGTCAATAGTAACCTCCATCACTCATAGTTGAAAATAGTAACCTCCATCACTCATAGTTGACTATAGTAACCTCCATCACTCATAGTTGACTATAGAAACCTCCATCATTCATAGTTGACAATAGTAACCTCCATCACTCATAGTTGACTATAATAACCTCCATCACTTATAGTTGACTATAGTAACCTCCATCACTCGTAGTTGACTATAGTAACCTCCATCACTCATAGTTGACTATAGTAACCTCCATCACTTATATTTGACAATAGTAACCTCCATCACTTATAGTTGACAATAGTAACCTCCATCACTCATAGTTGACAATAGTAACCTCCATCACTTATAGTTGACTATAGTAACCTCCATCACTTATAGTTGACTATAGTAACCTCCATCACTTATAGTTGACTATAGTAACCTCCATCAGTTATTGTTGACTATAGTAACCTCCATCACTTATAGTTGACAATAGTAACCTCCATCACTCATAGTTGACTATAGTAACCTCCATCACTCATAGTTGACAATAGTAACCTCCATCACTCATAGTTGACAATAGTAACCTCCATCACTCATAGTTGACTATAGTAACCTCCATCACTCATAGTTGACAATAGTAACCTCCATCACTCATAGTTGACAATAGTAACCTCCATCACTCATAGTTGACAATAATAACCTCCATCACTCATCGTTGACTATAGTAACCTCCATCACTCATAGTTGACTATAGTAACCTCCATCACTCATAGTTGACAATAGTAACCTCCATCACTTATAGTTGACAATAGTAACCTCCATCACTCATAGTTGACTATAGTAACCTTCATCACTCATAGTTGACTATAGTAACCTCCATCACTTATAATTGACTATAGTAACCTCCATCACTCATAGTTGACAATAGTAACCTCCATCACTTATAGTTGACTATAGTAACCTCCATCAGTTATTGTTGACTATAGTAACCTCCATCACTTATAGTTGACAATAGTAACCTCCATCACTCATAGTTGACTATAGTAACCTCCATCACTCATAGTTGACAATAGTAACCTCCATCACTCATAGTTGACAATAGTAACCTCCATCACTCGTAGTTGACTATAGTAACCTCCATCACTCATAGTTGACAATAGTAACCTCCATCACTCATAGTTGACAATAGTAACCTCCATCACTCATAGTTGACAATAATAACCTCCATCACGCATAGTTGACTATAGTAACCTCCATCACTTATAGTTGACTATAGTAACCTCCATCACTTATAGTTGACAATAGTAACCTCCATCACTTATAGTTGACTATAGTAACCTCCATCACTCATAGTTGACTATAGTAACCTCCATCACTTATAGTTGACAATAGTAACCTCCATCACTTATAGTTGACTATAGTAACCTCCATCACTTATAGTTGACTATAGTAACCTCCATCACTTATAGTTGACAATAGTAACCTCCATCACTCATAGTGACTATAGTAACCTCCATCACTTATAGTTGACTATAGTAACCTCCATCACTTATAGTTGACAATAGTAGCCTCCATCACTTATAGTTGACTATAGTAACCTCCATCACTCATAATTGTCAATAGTAACCTCCATCACTCATAGTTGAAAATAGTAACCTCCATCACTCATAGTTGACTATAGTAATCTTCATCACTCATAGTTGACTATAGAACCCTCCATCATTCATAGTTGACAATAGTAACCTCCATCACTCATAGTTGACTATAGTAACCTCCATCACTTATAGTTGACTATAGTAACCTCCATCACTCGTAGTTGACTATAGTAACCTCCATCACTCATTGTTGACTATAGTAAACTCCATCACTTATATTTGACAATAGTAACCTCCATCACTTATAGTTGACAATAGTAACCTCCATCACTCATAGTTGACAATAGTAACCTCCATCACTTATAGTTGACTATAGTAACCTCCATCACTTATAGTTGACTATAGTAACCTCCATCACTTATAGTTGACTATAGTAACCTCCATCACTCATAGTTGACAATAGTAACCTCCATCACTCATAGTTGACAATAGTAACCTCCATCACTCATAGTTGACAATAGTAACCTCCATCACTCATAGTTGACAATAGTAATTTCCATCACTTATAGTTGACAATAGTAACCTCCATCACTCATAGTTGATAATAGTAACCTCCATCACTCATAGTTGACAATAGTAACCTCAATCCCTCATAGTTGACAATAGTAACCTCCATCACTTATAGTTGACTATAGTAACCTCCATCACTCATAGTTGACTATAGTAACCTCCATCATTCATAGTTGACTATAGTAACCTCCATCACTCATAGTTGACAATATTAATTTCCATCACTCATAGTTGACTATAGTAACCTCCATCACTCATAGTTGATAATAGTAACCTCCATCACTCATAGTTGACAATAGCAACCTCCATCACTTATAGTTGACTATAGTAACCTCCATCACTCATAGTTGACTATAGTAACCTCCATCATTCATAGTTGACTATAGTAACCTCCATCACTTATAGTTGACTATAGTAACCTCCATCATTCATAGTTGACTATAGTAACCTCCATCACTTATAGTTGACTATAGTAACCTCCATCACTTATAGTTGACTATAGTAACCTCCATCATTCATAGTTGACTATAGTAACCTCCATCACTTATATTTGACAATAGTAACCTCCATCACTTATAGTTGACTATAGTAACCTCCATCACTCATAGTTGACTATAGTAACCTACATCACTTATAATTGACTATAGTAACCTCCATCACTCATAGTTGACAATGGTAACCTCCATCACTCATAGTTGACAATAGTAACCTCTATCACTCATAGTTGACTATAGTAACCTCCATCACTTATAGTTGACAATAGTAACCTCCATCACTTATAGTTGACTATAGTAACCTCCATCACTTATAGTTGACAATAGTAACCTCCATCACTTATAGTTGACTATAGTAACCTCCATCACTCATAGTTGACTATAGTAACCTCCATCACTTATAGTTGACTATAGTAACCTCCATCACTTATAGTTGACAATAGTAACCTCCACCACTCATAGTTGACTATAGTAACCTCCATCACTTATAGTTGACTATAGTAACCTCCATCACTCATAGTTGACTATAGTAACCTCCATCACTTATAGTTGACTATAGTAACCTCCATCACTTATAGTTGACTATAGTAACCTCCATCACTTATAGTTGACAATATAACCTCCATCACTTATAGTTGACTATAGTAACCTCACTCACTTATAGTTGACAATAGTAACCTCCATCACTCATAGTTGACTATAGTAACCTCCATCACTTATAGTTGACTATAGTAACCTCCATCACTTATAGTTGACTATAGTAACCTCCATCACTTATAGTTGACTATAGTAACCTCCATCACTTATAGTTGACTATAGTAACCTCCATCAGTTATTGTTGACTATAGTAACCTCCATCACTTATAGTTGACAATAGTAACCTCCATCACTCATAGTTGACTATAGTAACCTCCATCACTCATAGTTGACAATAGTAACCTCCATCACTCATAGTTGACAATAGTAACCTCCATCACTCATAGTTGACTATAGTAACCTCCATCACTCATAGTTGACAATAGTAACCTCCATCACTCATAGTTGACAATAGTAACCTCCATCACTCATAGTTGACAATAATAACCTCCATCACTCATCGTTGACTATAGTAACCTCCATCACTCATAGTTGACTATAGTAACCTCCATCACTCATAGTTGACAATAGTAACCTCCATCACTTATAGTTGACAATAGTAACCTCCATCACTCATAGTTGACTATAGTAACCTTCATCACTCATAGTTGACTATAGTAACCTCCATCACTTATAATTCACTATAGTAACCTCCATCACTCATAGTTGACAATAGTAACCTCCATCACTCATAGTTGACAATAGATTTTGCAGCGCCATAAAAATGTTATTTTTTCTTTTCTTTTCTTTCGCTGTGTATTCTATTTTTCTATGAATCTGTTTGCTTCTTGTTTGAGCTGGAGCTTTAGAGTGTGTTTTCAAAGAATGCGTTCTGCAGCTGTCTTCCCAGGTTTATCTTCAGAGTCTTCATGTCACGTTTACAAATGTCTACAAATCGAAGTTTGGGCGCCCCTGGTTCTTTTGTGATCTGCTATTTGTCCATAAATTATATCATTTTGTATGCGGTCATCTTTCATACAGTGTAAGTAGGCAAGTCAGCGTAACCTGTGTTGTTTGAGCAGCGTGTAGATGTTCAGAAAGTCTGTTCGAGTCATGACCTCTAGTTTGTCATTTTCCAGGTGATACCAAGAATACGGCGCAGACATCGCATATGGAGTGCATTTAGCACTCCGGCTTTGCATAAGATGTCCATGATTTGGTGCCATAAAGATGAATACTAATGATGCAGGTGTTGCAAACTGCGGCCTTTGTTTTAGCAATCAGTTTTCTCTTGTGCCAACACGTCTAGAAAGACGGCCGAAGGTGGTAGCAGCTTTACCAATGCGGATGCCAATTTCTGTATCTAAAGATAGTTTGTCGTTGATGACAGACATCAGGCAGCTGCTGCGCGACATCAAGTTTGTAGTTCTCGATAAAGACGGCAAGTGTTGCTTCGACGTCCTGACCGAGTATGTTAGCTTTCTGCAATCTTATTGTTAGACCGAAGTCTCTGCTGGCAGGCACAATCGATGTATCAAACTCTGGAGTTCTTGACCTTGCGTGACAAGTCGTCAGCACACAACACACATTTCATCAATTACTGTTAGAGACCAGTTAGTTGCTGGCGACGCTGACTGTTCCTGTAAGGTCTTCATTGTTGATACATCTGTTTTCCCACTAAGCACTCCGGATCGGGGAGTCGCGGTAGCTCAGTGGTTAGTGAACTGGACTACAAAGGTCCCACCCATTCTCTTCACTCTCTCATTGTATACATCCTTGTCCCACCCATTCTCCTCCTTTTCTCTGAAGGAATGAACAACAAACTTGGCGATGTCCTCTTTATCCAGAGTAAGGCCACACTCAGTGCCAGAGCTGACAGCGAGATTATCGGCTATTTCATTGCCGGGTACACCAGCACGCCCTGAACAGTACACCCAGGTTAACGCGCTCACTGTAGAGCCAACCAATAGCTGCATCTACTACTGCCGCAGATACTGTCTGTCAATCTTCTGTAGCTTACTTTGTGAGTCAGTCACCAAGACTGCGTGATCCACGTTCTGTGTAACCCAACCACGTTATCGCCGCCGTTGCTGCTTCTATCTCCATTCTCATGATGGACACCTCTACACTTGCCAGATTCCCTAGCCATTTCTCTGCCATGTTGGTATGTCCCAAAACCCCAAAGACTGCGCTGACCGCGGTGTACAGAAACATCCGTGTAGATGACGCGGTCCTGAGGTGACGTCACTTTCGATGGATTCCCTTACAACGACCTCAGTAACATCTGCGAGCGATAGAATTGTCCATCATTGTGATCTAAACACAAGGACGTAATGGCAATGTTTATCAATGTCCATGTTTAGTCAGCGATTATATTGGGATGATTTAAGTTTGTTATTGTGTGATTAAGTTTGTTATTGTGTGATTTAAGTTTGTTATTGTGTGATTTAAGTTTGTTATTGTGTGATTTAAGTTTGTTATTGTGTGATTTAAGTTTGTTATTGTGTGATTTAAGTTATTGTGTGATTTAAGTTTGTTATTGTGTGATTTAAGTTTGTTATTGTGTGATTTAAGTTTGTTATTGTGTGATTTAAGTTTGTTATTGTGTGATTTAAGTTTGTTATTGTGTGATTTAAGTTATTGTGTGATTTAAGTTTGTTATTGTGTGATTTAAGTTTGTTATTGTGTGATTTAAGTTTGTTATTGTGTGATTTAAGTTATTGTGTGATTTAAATTTGTTATTGTGTGATTTAAGTTTGTTATTATGTAATTTAAGTTTGTTATTATGTAATTTAAGTTTGTTATTGTGTGATTTAAGTTTGTTATTGTGTGATTTAAGTTTGTTATTATGTAATTTAAGTTTGTTATTATGTAATTTAAGTTTGTTATTGTGTGATTTAAGTTTGCTATTGTGTGATTTAAGTTTGTTATTGTGTGATTTAAGTTTGTTATTGTGTAATTTAAGTTTGTTATTGTGTGATTTAAGTTTGTTATTGTGTGATTTAAGTTATTGTGTGATTTAAATTTGTTATTGTGTGATTTAAGTTTGTTATTGTGTGATTTAAATTTGTTATTGTGTGATTTAAGTTTGTTATTGAGTGATTTAAGTTTGTTATTGTGTGATTTAAGTTTGTTATTGAGTGATTTAAGTTTGTTATTGAGTGATTTAAGTTTGTTATTGTGTGATTTAAGTTTGTTATTGTGTGATTTAAGTTTGTTATTGTGTGATTTAAGTTTGTTATTGTGTGATTTAAGTTTGTTATTGTGTGATTTAAGTTTGTTATTGTGTGATTTAAGTTTGTTATTGAGTGATTTAAGTTTGTTATTGTGTGATTTAAGTTTGTTATTGAGTGATTTAAGTTTGTTATTGTGTGATTTAAGTTTGTTATTGTGTGATTTAAGTTTGTTATTGTGTGATTTAAGTTTGTTATTGTGTGATTTAAGTTTGTTATTGTGTGATTTAAGTTTGTTATTGTGTGATTTAAGTTTGTTATTGTGTGATTTAAGTTTGTTATTGTGTGATTTAAGTTTGTTATTGAGTGATTTAAGTTTGTTATTGTGTGATTTAAGTTATTGTGTGATTTAAGTTTGTTATTGTGTGATTTAAGTTTGTTATTGAGTGATTTAAGTTTGTTATTGAGTGATTTACGTTTGTTATTGTGTGATTTAAGTTTGTTATTGAGTGATTTAAGTTTGTTATTGTGTTATTTAAGTTTGTTATTGTGTGATTTAAGTTTGTTATTGTGTTATTAAAGTTAGTTATTGTGTGATTTAAGTTTGTTATTGTGTTTTTTAAGTTTGTTATTGTGTGATTTAAGTTTGTTATTGTGTTATTTAAGTTTGTTATTGTGTTATTTAAGTTAGTTATTGTGTGATTTAAGTTTGTTATTGTGTGATTAAAGTTAGTTATTGTGTGATTTAAGTTTGTTATTGTGTTATTTAAGTTTGTTATTGTGTGATTTAAGTTTGTTATTGAGTGATTTAAGTTTGTTATTGTGTTATTTAAGTTAGTTATTGTGTGATTTAAGTTTGTTATTGTGTTATTTAAGTTTGTTATTGTGTTGTTTAAGTTAGTTATTGTGTGATTTAAGTTTGTTATTGTGTGATTTAAGTTTGTTATTGAGTGATTTAAGTTTGTTATTGAGTGATTTAAGTTTGTTATTGTGTTATTTGAGCCGCGATAGCTCAGTGGTTAGTGAACTGGACTACAAAGGACAAGAGGTAGGGTTCGATCCCAACCGACGGCTTCCGGGTTCACCCAGCCTTAAATGGGTACTGGATTTTTTCTGGGAAAGTAAAGCGGCATGGGCGTAATACCGACCACATTACCCCAAAAATCATGTGCCGAGGATCTGTAAAATTTATGGTCACTAACACCATATTCCCTATACACCACTTGGCGTGACGGAGGTACTTTACTTCTTTTTTTTATTGTGTTATTTAAGTTTGTTATTGTGTGATTTAAGTTTGTTATTGTGTGATTTAAATTAGTTATTGTGTGATTTAAGTGTGTTATTGTGTGATTTAAATTAGTTATTGTGTGATTTAAGTTTGTCCACGTGTTATTTTTTTAGAATATCTTCTGTGTATGTACATATTGAATATTGAGTTGAGTTTTGAATTATTGAGTTCTTGAATTATTGTGTTCTTGAATTATTTTCTTGAATTATTGAGTTCTTGAATTATTGTGTTCTTGAATTATTTCTTGAATTATTGAGTTCTTGAATTATTGTAACTCAACTAAATATATGTATAATTACACAGAAACGATTGTAAATGACACATGGACAGACTTAAATCAGACGAGAACAGTCTTAAACATATATTGTTCTTGTATGATCAAAATGTTCCCTGTTTAATATAGGGTTGTCATGAAGTCATCTAAGATTGTCAATTGATTTGGTTGAATTGATTGTCAACGATTGATCACTAGATGTATGTGATCTACCGTTGTCCACGATGTGAGGGCACTAGATGTATGTGATCTACTGTTGCCCACTATGTGAAGGCACTAGATGTATGTGATCTACTGTTGCCCACTATGTGAGGGCACTAGATGTATGTGACCTACCGTTGTCCACTATGTGAGAGCACTAGATGTGTGATCTACTGTTGCCCACTATGTGAGGGCACTAGATGTATGTGATCTACTGTTGCCCACTATGTGAGGGCACTAGATGCATGTGATCTACCGTTGTCCACTATGTGAGGGCACTAGATGTATGTGAACTACCGTTGTCCACTATGTGAGGGCACTAGATGTATGTGATCTACCGTTGTCCACTATGTGAGAGCACTAGATGTATGTGATCTACCGTTGTACACTATGTGAGGGCACTAGATGTATGTGATCTACTGTTGCCACTATATGAGGGCACTAGATGTATGTGATCTACTGTTGCCCACTATGTGAGAGCACTAGATGTATGTGATCTACTGTTGTCCACTATATTAGAGCATTAATTGTATGTGATCTACTGTAGTCCACTATATGAGAGCACTAGATGTATGTGATCTACCATTGTCCACTATGTGAGAGCACTAGATGTATATGATCTATCGTTGTCCACTATGTGAGAGCACTAGATTTATGTGATCTATCGTTGTTCACTATGTGAGAGCACTAGATGTATGTGATCTACCGTTGTCCACTATATGAAAGCACTAGATGTATGTAATCTACCGTTGTCCACTATATGAGAGCATTAAATGTATGTGATCTATTGTTGTTCACTATGTGAGAGCACTAGAGGTATGTGATCTACTGTTGTTCACTATATGAGAGTACTAGATGTATGTGATCTACTGTAGTCCACTATATGAGAGCACTAGATGTATGTGATCTACCATGTCCACTATGTGAGAGCACTAGATTATATGATCTACCGTTGTCCACTATGTGAGGGCACTAGATGTGTGTGATCTACCGTTGTCCACTATGTGAGGGCACTAGATGTATGTGATCTACCGTTGTCCACTATGTGAGAGCACTAGATGTATATGATCTACCGTTGTCCACTATATGAGAGCACTAGAGGTATGTGATCTACTGTTGCCCACTATGTGAGAGCACTAGATGTATGTGACCTACCGTTGTCCACTATATGAGAGCACTAGATGTATGTGATCTACTGTTGCCCACTATGTGAGAGCACTAGATGTATGTGATCTACAGTTGTCAACTATATGAGAGCACTAGATGTATGTGATCAACAGTTGTCAATATGTGAGAGCACTAGATGTATGTGATCTATCGTTGTTCACTATGTGAGAGCACTAGATGTATGTGATCTATCGTTGTTCTCTTTGTGAGAGCACTAGATGTATGTGATCTACCGTTGTTCACTATGTGAGAACACTAGATGTATGTGATCTACCGTTGTCCACTATATGAGAGCACTAGATGTATGTGATCTACTGTTGTCCACTATATGAGAGCATTAATTGTATGTGATCTACTGTAGTCCACTATATGAGAGCACTAGATGTATGTGATCTACCATTGTCCACTATGTGAGAGCACTAGATGTATATGATCTATCGTTGTCCACTATGTGAGAGCACTAGATGTATGTGATCTATCGTTGTTCACTATGTGAGAGCACTAGATGTATATGATCTACCGTTGTCCACTATATGAGAGCACTAGATGTATGTAATCTACCGTTGCCCACTATATGAGAGCATTAAATGTATGTGATCTATTGTTGTTCACTATATGAGAGCACTAGATGTATGTGATCTACCGTTGTCCACTATATGAGAGCACTAGATGTATGTGATCTACCGTTGTCCACTATATGAGAGCACTAGATGTATGTGATCTACCGTTGTCCACTATATGAGAGCACTAGATGTATGTGATCTACCGTTGTCCATTATATGAGAGCACTAAATGTATGTGATCTACTGTTGTTCACTATATGAGAGTACTAGATGTATGTGATCTACTGTAGTCCACTATATGAGAGCACTAGATGTATATGGTCTACCATTGTCCACTATGTGAGAGCACTAGATGTATATGATCTACCGATGTCCACTATGTGAGAGCACACGATGCATGTGATCTATCGTTGTTCACTATGTGAGAGCACTAGATGTATGTGATCTACCGTTGTCCACTATATGAGACCACTAGATGTATGTGATCTACCGTTGTCCACTATATGAGAGCACTAGATGTATGTGATCTACCGTTGTCCACTATATGAGAGCACTAAATGTATGCGATCTACTGTTGTTCACTATATGAGAGTACTAGATGTATGTGATCTACTGTAGTCCACTATATGAGAGCACTAGATGTATGTGATCTACCATTGTCCACTATGTGAGAGCACTAGATGTATATGATCTACCGTTGTCCACTATGTGAGAGCACACGATGCATGTGATCTATCGTTGTTCACTATGTGAGAGCACTAGATGTATGTGATTTACCGTTGTCCACTATATGAGAGCACTAGATGTATGTGATCTACCGTTGTCCACTATATGAGAGCACTAAATGTATGTGATCTACTGTTGTTCACTATATGAGAGCACTAGATGTATGTGATCTACCGTTGTCCACTATATGATAGCACTAGATGTATGTGATCTACCATTGTCCACTATATGAGAGCACTAGATGTATGTGATCTACTGTTGTCCACTATATGAGAGCACTAGATGTATGTGAACTATCGTTGTTCACTATGTGAGAGCACTAGATGTATGTGATCTTTCGTTGTCCACTATATGAGAGCACTAGATGTATGTGATCTACCGTTGTCCACTATATGAGAGCACTAAATGTATGTGATCTACTGTTGTTCACTATATGAGAGTACTAGATGTATGTGATCTACTGTAGTCCACTATATGAGAGCACTAGATGTATGTGATCTACCATTGTCCACTATGTGAGAGCACTAGATATATATGATCTACCGTTGTCCACTATGTGAGAGCACACGATGCATGTGATCTATCGTTGTTCACTATGTGAGAGCACTAGATGTATGTGATCTACCGTTGTCCACTATATGAGAGCACTAGGTGTATGTGATCTACCGTTGTCCACTATATGAGAGCACTAAATGTATGTGATCTACTGTTGTTCACTATATGAGAGCACTAGATGTATGTGATCTACCGTTGTCCACTATATGATAGCACTAGATGTATGTGATCTACCGTTGTCCACTATATGAGAGCACTAGATGTATGTGATCTAATGGTGTCCACTATGTGAGAGCACTAGATGTATGTGATCTACCATTGTCCACTATATGAGAGCACTAGATGTATGTGATCTACTGTTGTCCACTATATGAGAGCACTAGATGTATGTGAACTATCGTGTTCACTATGTGAGAGCACTAGATGTATGTGATCTTTCGTTGTCCACTATATGAGAGCACTAGATGTATGTGATCTATCGTTGTCCACTATGTGAGAGCACTAGAAGGGAAGACACTCCTAGATTCATGATGTGTGGTCCTAGCCTGATACTTTATTGGGCAGAAGAAACACCAACACGTGGGAATAGGGAGAGCGTAGCAACCAATAGAACCAGTCCATGCTGACGTCATAACTTTCACTTTGAACTTCGATAAAATCTGCCTGAAAGAATTCAGTGTTGCCAGCTTGTCCTGCCTGCATCGATGGCCACTCAAATCAAATACGCCCCTCAAGTCTATAAGGCTATTTTCCAGTGCCCATCAGGTTTGTAGAACTAATTCTTCAGTGCCCATTAGGTTTGTAGAATAATTCTGCAGTGCCCATCAGGTGTTTATATAACTAATTCTCTTGTGCCCATCAGGTTTGTATAACTAATTCTCTTGTGCCCATCAGATTTGTAGAACTAATTCTTCAGTGTCCATCAGGTTTGTAGAACTAATTCTTCAGTGTCCATCAGATTTGTAGAACTAATTCTTCAGTGTCCATTAGATTTGTAGAACTAATTCTTCAGTGTCCATTAGATTTGTAGAACTAATCTCTTGTGACCATCAAGTTTCTATAACAAATTTTTCAGTGCCATCACCTTTGTAGAACAAATTCTTCAGTACCATCACGTTTGTAGAACTAATTCTTCAGTACCATCACGTTTGTAGAACTAATTCTTCAGTACTAGCGATTATATCAATAGACTTGAGAGGCCTGCCGATTAGTTCTGTATAATCCAGAAACACGAGATTTTTCTATAAACTACTAGAGTAGTTCTGTAGATTTGAGGATTACTGGAATTAGTTCCACAAACCTGATGGGCACTGGAGAATTAGTTCTACAAACGTTATGGGTACTGAAGAATTAGTTCTACAAACGTGATGTGGACCACCAAATCTATAGATATAATCGCTAGTGACCACCAAATCTATAGATATAGTCGCTAGTGACCACCAAATCTATAGATATAATCGCTAGTGACCACCAAATCTATAGATATAGTCGCTAGTGACCACCAAATCTATAGATATAATCGCTAGTGACACCAAATCTATATGAGAACAAATCGCCAGTGCCATCTGTACTATAGAACTAATATGCAGTGTTGCTTCAGTGTCCATTAGATTTGTAGAACTAATTCTTCAGTGTCCATTAGATTTGTAAAACTAATTCTCTTGTGCCCATCAAATTTCTATAACAAATTTTCAGTGCCATCACCTTTGTAGAACAAATTCTTCAGTACCATCAACGTTTGTAGAACTAATCTTCAGTACCATCATGTTTGTAGAACTAATTCTTCAGTACTAGCGATTATATCAATAGACTTGAGAGGCCTGCCGATTAGTTCTGTATAATCCAGAAACACGAGATTTTTTCTATAAACTACTAGAGTAGTTCTGTAGATTTGAGGATTACTGGGAATTAGTTCCACAAACCTGATGGCACTGGAGAATTAGTTCTACAAACGTTATGGGTACTGAAGAATTAGTTCTACAAACGTGATGTGACCACCAAATCTATAGATATAATCGCTAGTGACCACCAAATCTATAGATATAATCGCTAGTGACCACCAAATCTATAGATATAGTCGCTAGTGACAACCAAATCTATATGTAGAACAAACCGCCAGTGCCCATCTGTACTATAGAACTAATATGCAGTGTTGCTCAAGTGCAGAGAACTACTTTGATATTCCAGTGAGATCTCATTGCTTCCTTTATCTACAGACTGACGAGAAGAAGCTGACGAAGACGCCGCACGTGGAGTTCACACTCATTATCCTACACAACACGAGGCGCGTGGCGCACTACTTCTTGAGGTATCTCATGTCCTGCGCCACAGAGGAGTACTGTATCTCTCCGCCTGGGGCCCAGCCAATCTGTGAGCAATTTGCTGGCGGGAGAAAATACGGGCGCTGCCACCGATACGACGAGTCGGCCATCAACCTAATTCTGAACAAGTGGCACAATTACAACCCTAGGGAGTATTTTATGAAAGATCTCATCACCATGCGCCATGGCGGCAGCGACATGAGCGACAAAGTGAAAGTTTGTAACAAGAACAGCGACAAGAACGGCAATGAGAGGGAACACGTCTAGACAACACAAGTTGCTGTTGAGACACAAAGGCTGCTCAGACATGGGCCGTGAAGACATGACATAGGCTTTATAAGATTGAACGAGACTCACGCCCGCAAAACTATAACAACAGTGAAGATAACAACTATAACAACAGTGGAGATAGCAACTATAACAACAGTGGAGATAACAACAGTGAAGATAGCAACTATAACAACAGTGAAGATAGCAACTATAACAACAGTGGAGATAGCAACTATAACAACAGTGAAGATAGCAACTATAACAACAGTGGAGATAGCAACTATAACAACAGTGAAGATAACAACTATAACAACAGTGAAGATAGCAACTATAACAACAGTGGAGATAGCAACTATAACAACAGTGGAGATAGCAACTATAACAACAGTGGAGATAGCAACTATAACAACAGTGGAGATAGCAACTATAACAACAGTGGAGATAGCAACTATAACAACAGTGAAGATAGTAACTATAACAACAGTGAAGATAGCAACTATAACAACAGTGGAGATAGCAACTATAACAACAGTGGAGATAGCAACTATAACAACAGTGAAGATAGCAACTATAACAACAGTGGAGATAACAACTATAACAACAGTGGAGATAACAACTATAACAACAGTGAGATAGCAACTATAACAACAGTGAGATAGCAACTATAACAACAGTGGAGATAGCAACTATAACAACATTGGAGATTGCAAATATAACAGGAGATAGCAACTATAAGAACAGTGAAGATAGCAACTATAACAAAAGTAGAGATAGCAACTATAACAACAGTGGAGATAGCAACTATAACAACAAAGGAGATAGCAACTATAACAAGAGATTGCAACTATAACAACAGTAGAGATAGCAACTATAACAACAGAGGAGATAGTAACTATAACATTCAGCTAAGGCGAGTGTCTTGTTGGTAAATGAGAGTAGGTTAACCAGCCAAAAGTTATGTAAATTGTTGCCCACACATTGTCATTTATACAGCTGTAGCATTGCATGTGGAACCTATACAGCTGTAGCATTGCATGTGGAACCTATACAGCTGTAGCATTGCATATTGAACCTATACAGCTGTAGCATTGCATGTGGAACCTATACAGCTGTAGCATTGCATGTGGAACCTATACAGCTGTAGCATTGCATGTGGAACCTATACAGCTGTAGCATTGCATGTGGAACCTATACAGCTATAGCATTGCATGTGGAACCTATACAGCTATAGCATTGCATGTGGAACCTATACAGCTGTAGCATTACATGTGGAACCTATACAGCTGTAGCATTGCATGTGGAACCTATACAGCTGTAGCATTACATGTGGAACCTATACAGCTGTAGCATTGCATGTGGAACCTATACAGCTACTGAAGCAACACATTTAATGTTTAGTTACATAACTTACACATTTAATGTTGACAGTTACATAACTTACACATTTAATGCTGAAGTTACATAACTTACACATTTAATGCTGAAAGTTACATAACTTACACATTTAATGTTGACAGTTATATAACTTACACATTTAATGTTGACAGTTTCATAACTTACACATTTATGTTGACAGTTACATAACTTACACATTCAATGTTGACAGCTAGAGAACTAACACATTTAATGTTGACAGCTAGAGAACTAACACATTTAATGTTGACAGCTACATAACCTACACATTTAATGTTGACAGCTACAGAACTAACACACCTAATGTTGACAGCTACAGAACTAACACATTTAAATGTGACAGTATAGAACTAACACATTTAATGTTGACAGCTAAAGAACTAACACATTTAATGTTGACAGATAGAGAACTAACACATTTAATGTTGACAGCACATAACTAATGCATTTAATGTTGAAAATTACATAACTTACACATTTAATGTTGACAGCTAGAGAACTAACACATTTAATGTTGACAGCTACAGAACTAACACATTTAATGTTGACAGGAAAGAACTAACACATTTAATGTTGACAGAAATAACTAACACATTTAATGATGACAGCTACAGAACTTACACAGTTAATGTTGGCAGCTACAGAACTAACACATTTAATGTTGACAGCACAGAACTAACACATTTAATGTTGATAGCACAGAAATAATACATTTAATGTTGACAGCTACAGAACTTACACATTTAATGTTGATAGCACAGAACTAACATATTTAATGTTGACAGCTACAGAACTAACACATTTATTGTTGACAGCACAGAACTAACACATTTAATGTTGACAGCTACAGAACTAACACATTTATTGTTGACAGCACAGAATTAACACATTTAATGTTGACAGCTACAGAACTAACACATTTATTGTTGACAGCACAGAACTAACACATTTAATGTTGATAGCACAGAAATAACACATTTAATGTTGACAGCTACAGAACTAACACATTTAATGTTGACAGCTACAGAACTAACACATTTATTGTTGACAGCACAGAACTAACACATTTAATGTTGATAGCACAGAAATAACACATTTAATGTTGACAGCTACAGAACTAACACATTTAATGTTGACAGCTACAGAATTAACACAAAACTATACATGTTTTGAATGTGTGATCCTCAAGGAATGTTACACGAATACAACTTCTTCTGGTTAACTTATTGGTGAACTGTGTCTGACACTTTCAGCCAATCAACCTGTCCTCAGCTCATTAGTTCCCTAGTGTTGACCTATATAATGAACAAAGTCTCTCATCTACAACTTTTTACGTTTTCAAATGTTCCTCATTAAACACTTCTTTGTTTGTCTTGCATTAAAAATATCACTTGAAACTGTGATCTTCTGTTCACAGAGAAGTGATCCTCCGATTGTTCCGTCTTTTCCTTTTTTCTTCTGTACCTTCATATTGTGATGGGCCGACCCGCTAGTAGAGGAAACAATCATTGATTGTGAATACTGAATGTTTTCTTTTGAAAATTTGATCTGGCTCAATAAACATGTCTGCTCACACACTGAAGGTTGTTGTTTGTTGAGGATGTTACATTTTAGGGAGAATGGTAGAATTTATGGAGAATGGTAGAGGAGATTTTGGAGAATGGTAGAATTTATAGAGAATGGTAGAGTGTATGGAAAATGGTAGTTTATGGAGAATTGTAGAGGAGATTTTGGAGAATGGTAGAGTTTATGGAGAATGGTAGAGGAGATTTTGTAGAATGGTAGAATTTATGGAGAATGGTAGAGGAGATTTTGGAGAATGGTAGAATTTATGGAGATGGTAGAGGAGATTTTGGAGAATGGTAGAATTTATGAAGAATGGTAGAGTTTATGGAGAATGGTAGAATGTATGAGGAATAGTAGAGTGTATGAAGAATGGTAGAGTTTATGGAGAATGGTACAGGAGATTTTGGAGAATGGTAGAATTTATGGAGAATGGTAGAGTGTATGGAGAGTGGTAGATGAGATTTTGGAGAATGGTAGAATTGATGAAGAATGGTAGAATTTATAGAGAATGGTAGAGTGTATGGAGAATGGTAGAGGAGATTTGGAGTATGGTAGAATTTATGGAGAATGGTAGAGTTTATGGAGAATGGTAGAGTTTATGGAGAATGGTAGAATTTATGGAGGATGGTAGAGTTTATGGAGAATGGTAGAATTTATGGAGGATGGTAGAAGAAATTTTGGAGAATGGTAGAATTTATGGAGGATGGTAGAGTTTATGGAGAATGGTAGAATTTATGGAGAATGGTAGAGGAAATTTTGGAGAATGGTGAAGGAGATTTTGGAGAATGGTAGAATTTATGGAGAATGGTAGAGGAGATTTTGGAGAATGGTAGAATTATCGAGAATGGTAGAGGATATTTGGAGAATGGTAGAATTTATCGAGAATGGTAGAGGAGATTTTGGAGAATGGTAGAATTATCGAGAATGGTAGAGGATATTTTGTAGAATGGTAGAATTTATGGAGAATGGTAGAATTATGTAGAATGGTAGAGGAGATTTTGGAGAATGGTAGAGGAGATTTTAGAGAATGGTAGAGGAGATTTTGGAGAATGGTAGAGGAGATTTTGTAGAATGGTAGAATTTATGGAGAATGGTAGAATTTATGGAGAATGGTAGAATTTATGTAGAATGGTAGAGGAAATTTTGGAGAATGGTAGAATTTATGGAGAATGGTAGAGGAGATTTTGTAGAATGGTAGAGAGATTTTGAGAGAATGGTAGAATTTATGGAGAATGTGAGTGTATGGAGAATGGTAAAGGAAATTTTGGAGAATGGTAGAGGAGATTTGGAGAATGGTAGAATTTATGGAGAATGGTAGAATTTATGTAGAATGGTAGAGGAGCTTTTGTAGAATGGTAGAATTTATGGAGAATGGTAGAGGAGATTTTGGAGAATGGTAGAATTATGAAGATGGTAGAGGAGATTTGGAGAATGGTAGAATTTATGAAGAATGGTAGAGTTTATGGAGAATGGTAGAATGTATGAGGAATAGTAGAGTGTATGAAGAATGGTAGAGTTTATGGAGAATGGTACAGGAGATTTTGGAGAATGGTAGAATTTATGGAGAATGGTAGAACCTATGGAGAATGGTAGAGTGTAGGAGAGTGGTAGATGAGATTTTGGAGAATGGTAGAATTGATGAAGAATGTAGAATTTATAGAGAATGGTAGAGTGTATGGAGAATGGTAGAGGAGATTTTGGAGTATGGTAGAATTTATGGAGAATGGTAGAGTTTATGGAGAAGGTAGGTTTATGGAGAATGGTAGAATTTATGGAGGATGGTAGAGTTTATGGAGAATGGTAGAATTTATGGAGGATGGTAGAAGAAATTTTGGAGAATGGTAGAATTTATGGAGGATGGTAGAGTTTAGGAGAATGGTAGAATTTATGGAGAATGGTAGAGGAAATTTGGAGAATGGTGAAGGAGATTTTGGAGAATGGTAGAATTTATGGAGAATGGTAGAGGAGATTTTGGAGAATGGTAGAATTTATCGAGAATGGTAGAGGATATTTTGGAGAATGGTAGAATTTATGTAGAATGGTAGAGGAGATTTTGGAGAATGGTAGAGAGATTTTAGAGAATGGTAGAGGAGATTTTGGAGAATGGTAGAGGAGATTTGTAGAATGGTAGAGTTAATAGAGAGTGGTAGAGTTTATAGAGAATGGTAGAGGAGATTTTGGAGAATGGTAGAATTTATGGAGAATGGTAGAATTTATGGAGAATGGTAGAATTTATGTAGAATGGTAGAGGAAATTTGGAGAATGGTAGAATTTATGGAGAATGGTAGAGGAGATTTTGTAGAATGGTAGAGGAGATTTTGGAGAATGGTAGATTTATGGAGAATGGTAGAGTGTATGAGAGAATGGTAAAGGAGATTTTGGAGAATGGTAGAATTTATGGAGAATGGTAGAATTTATGGAGAATGGCAGAGTGGTGAACATACAGCATACAAAGAAATAACAGATTCTTACAACCATAACTTACATAGAAACTAGCTCTAGCAGATCAAGCACTTTTTGTCAACCAAGAACATGTTTATTTCAGTTATAATTATGGACATTCAGTTGTAATCATGGACATTTAGTTATAATCATGGACATTCAGTTATAATCATGAACATAACATTGACTTCAACAGATCAAATTGTTATCTTAAACATAGACATCTGCTTCAAACCTATACAGGTTATTTGTTTGAACTATTCAATTATTACTCTCATCTTGCAATCAGCATGTTATATTTCAAAATGAACAAGCATGTTGATTTATCAAAATTGATGCCTGCATGGATGTAGCGTCAGATGAAACTAGAAACCTAGAGGAACAAGTATGATCATTGCCAAACACAGAGGAGACATTTATTGCAAAATGATCAAATGAGAGTCCAGAGATGATGAGACAAATGATAAATCTATCTCATCTGTGGAGTATGAGAAATTAGGCAAATATACAGTGTCTGGAATTCAATTATTCACAGAATCTACAAATATGTAATCAAAGGAATGTTCATGATAGTAAAATGATCATAAATAAAAATAATCAAAGTATTATGTTTCTTCTCCACCAACTGGAGCTCTCAATCTATGACAACAGATTCAGATTTCAACATCACTTGGAAGTTTCTTTGGTTAACTCTGAGTGCCTTTGATCATACATGGCTGAACATATCAAGCATCTCAGTGTCAGAAAGAACATATATACAAATGTTATGTGTCAACTACTTGTGTGCTCAGACATGACTATGTTCAAAGAAAGTAGTAGTTAGCTTCAATTTAGTGACATCACCACACAACTTGTCCTCAATTAGCTGTGATGATGGCCATGTGGCCCTTCTCTCTATGTTCATTGGCCGCTCCGTAGCAGTCATTTCCCCAGTGCCACAAGCACACATCATCTGAGGTTCCTATCCTGTAGATTGTCTTCAGCAACTCACCATGTGAATAGAAATGTGGAACTGGAGCAAATCTGTGTCCATGGGCTATCAACAGTTTTTGTGCTTAAGGTGGTATGTCCACCATTACTACATGTTCTATCCTTTGTCATTAGGTGGTATGTTCACCATTACTACATGTTCTATCCTTTGTCATAAGGTGTATGTCCACCATTACTACATGTTCTATCCTTTGTCATAAGGTGGTATGTCCACCATACTACACCTTCTATCCTTTGTCATAAGGTGGTATGTCCACCATTACTACATGTTCTATCCTTTGTCATAAGGTGGTATGTCCACCATTACTACACGTTCTATCTTTGTCATAAGGTGGTATGTCCACCATTACTACATGTTCTATCCTTTGTCATAAGGTGGTATGTCCACCATTACTACATGTTCTATCCTTTGTCATAAGGTGGTATGTCCACCATTTCTGCATGTTCTATCCTTTATGGTTAAGGTGGTATGTCCACCATTGCTGCATGTTCTATATTTGTCATAAGGTGGTATGTCCACCATTGCTACATGTTCTATCCTTTGTGGTTAAGGTGGTATGTCCACCATTGCTGCATGTTCTATTATTTGTCATAAGGTGGTATGTCCACCATTGCTGCATGTTCTATCCTTTGTGATTAAGGTGGTATGTCCACCATTGCTGCATGTTCTATCCTCTGTGATAAGGTGGCCTGTCCACCACTGCTACATATTCTATCCTCTGTGATAAGGTAATCTGTCCACCATTGCTACATATTCTATCCTCTGTGAAAAGGTAATCTGTCCACCATTGCTCATATCCTATCCTCTGTGATAAGGTGGCCTGTCCACCATTGCTACATATTCTATCCCCTGTGATAAGGTGCCTGTCCACCACTGCTGCATGTTCTATCCTCTGTGATAAGGTGGCCTGTCCACCACTGCTGCATGTTCTATCCTCTGTGATAAGGTGGACTGTCCACCACTGCTACATATTCTATCCTCTGTGATAAGGTGGCCTGTCCACCATTGCTACATATTCTATCCCCTGTGATAAGGTGGCCTGTCCACCACTGCTGCATGTTCTATCCTCTGTGATAAGGTGGCCTGTCCACCACTGCTGCATGTTCTATCCTCTGTGATAAGGTGGACTGTCCACCACTGCTACATATTCTATCCTCTGTGATAAGGTGGCCTGTCCACCACTACTGCATGTTCTATCCTCTGTGATAAGGTGGCCTGTCCACCTCTGCTACATATTCTATCCTCTGTGATAAGGTGGATGTCCACCACTGCTACATATTCTATCTCTGTGATAAGGTGCCTGTCCACCACTACTGCATGTTCTATCCTCTGTGATAAGGTGGCCTGTCCACCTCTGCTACATATTCTATCCTCTGTGATAAGGTGGCCTGTCCACCACTGCTGCATGTTCTATCCTCTGTGATAAGGTGGACTGTCACCACTGCTACATATTCTATCCTCTGTGATAAGGTGGCCTGTCCACCACTACTGCATGTTCTATCCTCTGTGATAAGGTGGCCTGTCCACCTCTGCTACATATTCTATCCTCTGTGATAAGGTGGACTGTCCACCACTGCTACATATTCTATCCTCTGTGATAAGGTGGCCTGTCCACCACTACTGCATGTTCTATCCTCTGTGATAAGGTGGCCTGTCCACCATTGCTACATATTCTATCCCCTGTGATAAGGTGGCCTGTCCACCATTGCTACATATTCTATCCTCTGTGATAAGGTGGCCTGTCCACCATTGCTACATATTCTATCCTCTGTGATAAGGTGGCCTACCCACCACTGCTGCATGTTCTCTGAGCTGGCAGCACACATTGTCTTGCTGGTGACCCTGGTGTTTCAGCTCATGCTGCTGTCTTGGACTGCCATCTATCTAGCTGAGATAGTTTCTTTCTTTATTAACATGTCTCTCTAGATGACAACAAATGAGTGTGAATGCCATGTCTCATGTCATGTTGACATCACAGGAAAATGTTAAAAGAAGATCTGTCTTTGTCTAACCTGTGGACATACCAGGGGCTAATATTGAATTCAAAATGGAAAACACTTTTACAACATAAAGCATGTTCAATGATATCAAGAACACAACATTAAACATGCTCAATGACATCAACAACACAACATAAGGCATGTTCAATGATGTAATCAATTTCTCTTTGATGAAAGGACCACTCTCCATGTGTGGTAGAAAGCAACAACACAGCCTCATGTGTGGCCAGTGCACACACTGGTGTTGCATTCTATATAAATAACAACAACACATGGCACTTTGATCATTTTGTTGGACACAAAAACAGAGAAAGCTTTTGTGTGTCGTTGTTAAAGGATGACAGAACCTGATAATGATGAGCAAACAAAAAAGTGAACCAAACAAACACTGAGAGTGACAACAACACTGTATGTTCCTTCAAGTCATCATCATAACAAACAAAAAAGGAACCAGACAAACACTGAGAGTGCTGAAAGTGACAACAACACTGCAGGTTCCTTCAAGTCATCATCATAACAAACAAAAAAGGGAACCAAACAAACAATGAGAGTGACAACACACTGTATGTTCCTTCAAGTCATCATCATAACAAACAAAAAAGGAACCAGACAAACACTGAGAGTGCTGAAAGTGACAACAACACTGCAGGTTCCTTCAAGTCATCATCATAACAAACAAAACCTTTCTTGCAGAATGGCACCCTAACTTGACACCAGTGATAGTATCACTGAGATCAGTGATGTTCCTGCCTACCCTAACTTGACACCAGTGTTAGTGTCACTAAGATCAGTGATGTTCCTGCCTACCCTTACTTGACACCAGTGATAGTATCACTGAGATCAGTGATGTTCCTGCCTACCCTAACTTGACACCAGTGATAGTATCACTGAGATCAGTGATGTTCCTGCCTACCCTAACTTGACATCAGTGATAGTATCACTGAGATCAGTGATGTTCCTGCCTACCCTAACTTGACACCAGTGTTAGTGTCACTGAGATCAGTGATGTTCCTGCCAACCCTAACTTGACACCAGTGATAGTATCACTGAGATCAGTGATGTTCCTGCCTACCCTAACTTGACACCAGTGTTAGTGTCACTGAGATCAGTGATGTTCCTGCCTACCCTAACTTGACACCAGTGTTAGTGTCACTGAGATCAGTGCTGTTCCTGCCTACCCTAACCTGACACCAGTACCTTACTGAGATCAGTGATGTTCCTGCCTACTCCAACTTGACACCAGTGCCTAGATGAGATCAGTGATGTTCCTGCCTACCCTAAATTGACACCAGTGCTAGCCTCACTGAGATCAGTGCTGTTTATGCCTACCCTAACTTGCCTCACTGAGACCAGTGATGTTCCTGCCTACCCTAACTTGCCTCACTGAGATCAGTGCTGTTCCTGCCTACCCTAACTTGCCTCACTGAGATCAGTGCTGTTCCTGCCTACCCTAACTTGCCTCACTGAGATCAGTGCTGTTCCTGCCTACCCTATCCATGAGAAGCCTGTACCTGTGTGAATATCTCCATCTAAAGGCAGTGTTCCTCCACAAACAGATCCAAAATCTTGTAAACTCAGTCTCTGGTTCCTTGGCTATTGCCATATAAATCAGACACTACACTACTTCTAATTCTACATTTTTATAAAAACTAGCAATTCTAAATCGCTATGTTTCTGTAGGTATAAACACTGCTCTATATTTCTGTAGGTATAAACGCTGCTCTATATTACTGTAGGTATAAACACTAATCTATATTTCTGTAGGTATAAACACTGCTATATGTTTCTGTAGGTATAAACACTGCTCTATATTACTATAGGTATAAACACTGCATCTATATTTCTGTAGGTATAAACACTGCTCTATATTACTGTAGGTATAAACACTAATCTATATTTCTGTAGGTATAAACACTGCTATATGTTTCTGTAGGTATAAACACTGCTCTATATTTCTGTAGGTATAAACACTGCATCTATATTTCTGTAGGTATAAACACTGCTCTATATTACTGTAGGTATAAACACTAATCTATATTTCTGTAGGTATAAACACTAATCTATATTTCTGTAGGTATAAACACTGCTATATGTTTCTGTAGGTATAAACACTGCTCTATATTTCTGTAGGTATAAACACTGCTCTATATTTCTGTAGGTATAAACACTGCTCTATATATCTGTAGGTATAAACACTGCTCTATATTTCTGAAGGTATAAACACCGCTCTATATTTCTGTAGGTATAAACACTGCTCTATATTTCTGTAGGTATAAACACTGCTCTATATTTCTGTAGGTATAAACACTGCTCTATATTTCTGTAGGTATAAACACTGCTCTATATTTCTGTAGGTATAAACACTGCTTTATATTTCTATAGCTATAAACACTAATCTATATTTCTGTAGGTATAAACACTGCTATATGTTTCTGTAGGAATAAACACTGCTCTATATTTCTGTAGGTATAAACACCGCTCTATATTTCTGTAGGTATAAACACTACTCTATGTTTCTGTAGGAATAAACACTGCTCTATATGCCGGTAGATATAAACACTGTTCTATATTTCTGTAGGTATGAGCACTGTTCGTGACATGACCCCACTATGATTGCCATAATGAAGTCGCAGTCCTGACAAATTTTTTTGTTCAGTCTGATGATTGTGTTGCCAGCCCCTGTGACACCCTTGTTCATTATCAACAGTTTTTGTGTTCATGCAGATATAAGTCAGGAGAATCAGCTGGGCTGGCAACTGTTGCTGGGCTATATGATAAATCATCTGGGCTGGCTGTTATTGCTGGGCTATATGATAAATCAGCTTGGCTATATGATAAATCAGCTTGGCTGGCTACTATTGTTGCTGGGCTATATGATAAATCATCTGGGCTGGCTATTATTGCTGGACTATATGATAAATCAGCTGGGCTGGCTATTATTGCTGGACTATATGATAAATCATCTGGGCTGGCTATTATTGCTGGGCTATATGATAAATCATCTGGGCTGGCTATTATTGCTGGACTATATGATAAATCAGCTGGGCTGGCTATTATTGCTTTACTATATGATAAATCATCTGGGCTGCCAACTGTTGCTGGACTATATGATAAATCAGCTTGGCTGGCTACTGTTGTTGCTGGGCTATATGATAAATCATCTGGGCCGGCTATTATTGCTGGGCTATATGATAAATCAGCTGGGCTGGCTATTATTGCTGGGCTATATGATAAATCATCTGGGCTGGCTATTATTGCTGGGCTATATGATAAATCAGCCGGGCTGGCTATTATTGCTGGACTATATGATAAATCATCTGGGCTGCCAACTGTTGCTGGGCTATATGATAAATCAGCTGGTCTGGCTACAGTTATTGGGCTATATGATAAATCAGATGTGCTGGCTACTGTTGTTGTTGGGCTATATGATAAATCAGCTTGGCTGGCTACTGTTGTTACTGGGCTATATGATAAATCAGCTGGTCTGGCTACTGTTGTTGCTGGGCTATATGATAAATCAGCTGGGCTGGCTACTGTTGTTGCTGGGCTATATGATAAATCAGCTGGGCTGGCTGTTGTTGCTGGGCTATATGATAAATCAGCTGGGCTGGCTACTGTTGCTGGGCTATATGATAAATCAGCTCGGCTGGCTGCTGTTGCTGGGCTATATGATAAATCAGCTTGGCTGACTGTTGTTGCTGGGCTATATGATAAATCAGCTTGGCTGACTTGTTGCTGGGCTATATGATAAATCAGCTGGGCTGGCTACTGTTGCTGGGCTATATGATAAATCAGCTGGACTGGCTACTGTTGCTGGGCTATATGATAAATCAGCTGTGCTGGCTACTGTTGCTGGGTTATATGATAAATCAGCTGTGCTGACTGTTATTGCTGGGCTATATGATAAATCAGCTGGGCTGGCTACTGTTGCTGGGCTATATGATAAATCAGCTGTGCTGGCAACTGTTGCTGGGCTATATGATAAATCAGCTGTGCTGGCTACTGTTGCTGGGCTATATGATAAATCAGCTGGGCTGGCTACTGTTGCTGGGCTATATGATAAATCAGCTGGGCTGGCTACTGTTGCTGGGTTATATGATAAATCAGCTGTGCTGGCTACTGTTGCTGGGCTATATGATAAATCAGCTGTGCTGGCTACTGTTGCTGGGCTATATGATAAATCAGCTGTGCTGGCTACTGTTGCTGGGCTATATGATAAATCAGCTGGGCTGGCTACTGTTGCTGGGCTATATGATAAATCAGCTGGGCTGGCAACTGTTGCTGGGCTATATGATAAATCAGCTGGGCTGGCTACTGTTGCTGGGCTATATGATAAATACTGATAGCACTTATTTTAATTAAGTTCTGCAGGTTGAAAAAACATAATGCAGTTGCACATTTTCATGAACTTTGTAACTGTTGACAATTTGTTCAGCTTATTCTCATACACTACCTGGTTTGGTGTACAACAACAGGTGCTACAGATCAGCACAGATGGTGGCTGTGTCAACAAAGTGGATTTTCTTTTGGAATGTTCTTTCATTACCTGCTAATTATACAACTATTTATACCGGCTAATTATACAACTATTTATACCTGCTAATTATCCAACTATTTATACTCGCTAATTATCCAACTATCTATACCTGCTAATTATACAACTATCTATATCTATATATATATATATATATATATATATATATATATATATATATATATATATGGCCCTTTTCGTCTTGTCAGACGGTCTAGTGGAGGCTATTGCGTATTTTTTTAGGTATTGTTTTTGCCGAACAGCTTCTCTCGTGGCTAATTCTACCAATGTTTGACAAACACACGCGGTCACATAATGAACAGGTCAGGCTCGTTGATCCACAGGGTTTATACCATCCTTTTTCATGAGTCTCTTCTCTTCTAAGTCCTGTCTTAGCACAGTCTCAAATGTTGTTATACCGTTCCTTATACATCCTCTCCATGATGTGCGATCACTTGCCAGATGTTGCCAGTCGTTTTCACAGATGGAGAAGTCTTTCAGAGATGATTTGCAGATATCTCTATATCGTAGTTTAGGTCTGCCGATTTGTCTTTTTCTGTGTTTTAGCTCACCATATAGTATTTGCCTAGGAATGCATTTTTCTTCCATCCGTTGGACATGCCCCAGCCATCTTAGCCTTCGACTTCTAAGCATCGACATGATTGTTAGGGTCTTAGCACGTTGCAGGACAGTTAAGTTGGTTATTTTGTCTTGCCATTTGATACAACTATCTATACCTGCTAATTATACAACTATTTATACATGCTAATTATACAACTATCTATACCTGCTAATTATCCAACTATCTATACCTGCTAATTATACAACTATCTATACCTGCTAATTATACAACTATTTATACCTGCTAATTATACAACTATCTATACCTGCTAATTATACAACTATCTATACCTGCTAATTATACAACTATTTATATCAGCTAATTATACAACTATTTATACCGGCTAATTATACAACTATCTATACCTGCTAATTATACAGCTATTTATACCTGCTAATCATACAACTATCTATACCTGCTAATCATACAACTATCTATACCTGCTAATTATACAACTATCTATACCTGCTAATTATACAACTATTTATACTGCTAATTATACAACTATTTATACTGCTAATTATACAACTATTTATACTGCTAATTATACAACTATTTATAAAACTAATTATACAACTATTTAAAGAATCCAGTTTTATTACTTTACTACTGGGAACTATTTGTAAAAAAATTTTTGGCAATTATACTTCTAGGAACATTAAAAAAATTGTTGTCACCTGTTCTATGAACTTAATTTTATTTCTGTCAATTATACTTCTAGGAACTGTTTTTTTTTTTTTAATTTGTCAATTATTCTTCTAGAAACTATTTTTTTTATTTTTGTCAATTATATTTCTAGGAACTATTTTTTTAATTTTGTCAATTATTCTTCAAGGAACTATTTTTGTTAAATTTTGTCAATTATTCTTCTAGGAACTATTTTTTTTATTTTTGTCAATTATATTTCTAGGAACTATTTTTTAAAATGTTGTCAATTATTCTTCTAGGAACTATTTTTTTTATTTTTGTCAATTATATTTCTAGGAACTGTGTTTCTTTATTATTGTTAGTTATACTTTTAGCAATTATTTTTGTTTTGAAAATAATGGCATACCTCCCAGCATGTGTGTTGTGAACCAATGGAAATATTCTACAACAAATGATGGATGATGTCAGCTTCATGAACCAGAATGTGATTGTTACTCAAGCCTGTCTACAAGTTGGTGACCCACTAACAACATCATTAACTTCACACAGACATTTTCTCATTATTTACACACACACATTTTCTGTTTCTCTATTTGTAACTCTGCAGTCACTTTGTCAAAGCCTTTATTGCTGATTTCTGTTAAGTTAATCTCCACATCAAGTCAATGGTTTTCAATATCTTAATTCAATAAAAAAAACAGTGACATACCTCAGCATTCATCAAACACTGACACACACACACACACACACACACACACATGTATTATAAGATCTGCACAAATGTGAGGGGAACAATCACACACAAACACACAATCTATGATGAGACTTTCTCTCCCAAGACAGCCAGACCTAGCACCTGGAGATCATCAAAGCTCATCAACAATCTTGTCAGCATCTGAGGAGAAATGGCAAATCAAGAATCAGTCCCTCAAATGACATGGTCAACTTTCAATGTTTGAGTACAACTCTCATTCCATGGTCAACTTTCAATGTTTGAGTACAACTCTCATTCCATGGTCAACTTTCAATGTTTGAGTACAACTCTCATTCCATGGTCAACTTTTTATGCTTGAGTACAACTCTCATTGCATGGTCAACTTTTTATGTTTGACTTTAGTACAACTGTTACAGTGTGACTGATCCAGGAAGGATAAAATGGCAATCAGAGGAAAAATAGAAGAAGAATAAGTCAAACATGAGAGGGAAAATAAGTTGTGGTTGGTGTAGAATAACAAAGGAGACTTAGAATTAGCAAGCATAAATTTATCCACTGAACTCAGAACGATGATACGTAACAAGCTATGAGATTAAGCTGGAGGAAACAACAGGAGTTAAATCTGAATGCCGAAGCTCTCGACAGATTTATCACTAACCTAGGGAGGTTACATCAGGCAACGGAGAATAGTGTTCGACTCAGTACAAACAGGTTAATCACGACCGCACAGGAGGATTCCAGGCGCAGAGACATCATGTGATGTCCAGCAGTAGGAAACGCTTGAGTTCTCTCTGACTAGGAGATGAAAATATAGGGAGCCACAGAGTGGGAGATCAAGGTAAATTTGGAGGAATCTTAGGTTGGTCTTGGAGGCCAACGGCAGCTTGTAATAGGAGTGATTGACAGATGTTGTCAAGGCTTCACGGTAATTGACAGGCAGTGGACAGACAAGCAGCCAATGGGTTGATAGTCTTTGCAAGTCCCCAAGATTGATCACGCCTGTATCCAAGAATAGGTGTTGTCTTAACGGAAAACAAAAACCAGAGAGGACACATTTTGGACATTTTTCGCCCACGAAGCTCTGGGAAAACACCAGACAGACTGTAATAGAGGAAATTAGAAACCTGCCTCAAGGCAGAATGTAGGATTGTGAGTTAGTTAAATCAGGAGTTCCCTCGAAGATTTTGGAAGTAACAGCAAGAATGTAAAGTCAGACTAATTTAGGAAACTGCTTCAGACAGTGGAATTAGGAGTGAGGTAGTTAAAAACAGTTCGCTCACAGATAGAGGTGGTAACAGAATAGTAACTGGCTGTAAATAGAGGTGGTAACAGAATAGTAACTGGCTGTAAATAGAGGTGGTAACAGAATAGTAATTGGCCATAAATAGAGGTGGTAACAGAACAGTAACTGGCTGTAAATAGAGGTGGTAACAGATCAGTAACTGGCTGTAAATAGAGGTGGTAACAAAACAGTAACTGGTTGTAAATAGAGGTGGTAACAGAATAGTAACTGGCTGTAAATAGAGGTGGTAACAGAACAGTAACTGGCTGTAAATAGAGGTGGTAACAGAATAGTAACTGGCTGTAAATAGAGTGGTAACAGAACAGTAACTGGCTGTAAATAGAGGTGGTAACAGAACAGTAACTGGCTGTAAATAGAGGTGGTAACAGAACAGTAACTGGCTGTAAATGGAGGTGGTAACAGAATAGTAACTGGCTGTAAATAGAGGTGGTAACAGAATAGTAACTGGCTGTAAATAGAGGTGATAACAGAACAGTAACTGGCCATAAATAGAGGTGGTAACAAAACAGTAACTGGCTGTAAATAGAGGTGGTAACATATCAGTAACTGGCTGTAAATAGAGGTGGTAACAAAACAGTAACTGGCTGTAAATAGAGGTGGTAACAGAATAGTAACTGGCTGTAAATAGAGGTGGTAACAGAACAGTAACTGGCTGTAAATAGAGGTGGTAACAAAACAGTAACTGGCTGTATATAGAGGTGGTAACAAAACAGTAACTGGCTGTACATAGAGGTGGTAACAGAACAGTAACTGGCTGTAAATAGAGGTGGTAACAGAACAGTAAATGGCTGTAAATAGAGGTGGTAACAAAACAGTAACTGGCTGTAAATAGAGGTGGTAACAAAACAGTAACTGGCTGTAAATAGAGGTGGTAACAAAACAGTAAGTGGCTGTAAATAGAGGTGGTAACAGAATAGTAACTGGCTGTAAATAGAGGTGATAACAGAACAGTAACTGGCTGTAAAAAAGGTAGTAACAAAACAGTAACTGGCTGTAAAAAAGGTAGTAACAGAACAGTAACTGGCCGTAAATAGAGGTTGTAACAAAACAGTAATTGGCTGTAAATAGAGGTTGTAACAAAACAGTAACTGGCTGTAAATAGAGGTGGTAACAGAACAGTAATTGGCTGTAAAAAAGGTAGTAACCAAACAGTAATTGGCTGTAAAAAAGGTAGTAACAGAACAGTAATTGGCTGTAAAAAAGGTAGTAACAGAACAGTAATGGCTGTAAAAAAGGTAGTAACAGAACAGTAATTGGCTGTAAAAAAGGTAGTAACAGAACAGTAACTGGCTGATAATAAAAGTGGTCACAGAACAGTAACTGGCCATAAGTAAAGGTAGTCACTGACCTGTAATTGAACAGATGTATCAGCAGAAGCATTCTTACCTGAGAAGGCAGTTATTAACTCAAGCGAAACAAGTGATTTTATTACTTGACATGCATATCAGGAAGCTTTTTGCCATGTGATGACAATTGTTTTTTTTGTTAACTGACAGTTGCTAGGATACAATAATCAATAGTGCTTCATTAATTTGTTAAATGACTATTGCTACATAGAGACAGGTCAGACGAGAGAATATTTCTCTAACTTACCCTTTTATGTGTCAGCAATGTGGGCTCATACTCCACCTGCTCTCTTGTGTTGGTCTGGTACACCTCATCCCACAAAGTCTTGATCTCAAAGTCATAATCCTTCCACTCAGGAACAATCCTCATGGCAGCCTCAAGCTTGGGCTCCTTAGTCAGTGGATTATTGCACTGAAATTCATCACAAAATCTATTTATCTTTTAGCTACTTGTGTTTGTCGGGTTAGCTGGCTAAAGTTCTGCCCTACCAAAGGAGGAGTAAGATGTCTCCTTTCTTCTGCTAGTCTTCAGGACACCCTTGGGCAAGATGGAGATCCCGTTTAGCCCCCCTATCAGGGTTATGTGAAGCCATTGGAGCAGGTGGTGGATGGTGTTGTGGGAGCAGCCGACAAGTAGTGCTGGTTATGGTCCCCACTCCGCGATGGCAGGCAGAGGATCTCATGTATAGAGACAATGGCTGCGATCTCTGACTAGTACAGTCACTGCCAAGATGGAAAGGAATGGCAAACTACCTTCTTATATTGCCTAGTATAATCATGACAAAACACAACTTAATATCTACAGCTATCGACATTAGTAATTCAAACAAGGACACAGGACCACCAATAATGCTGAGTGAAGTGGAGGACACAATTCAAAACATGAAAAGAAGCAAAGCTCCAGGTCCTGACAATATAACAATAGAAGAGATCAATGCATTAGGAGAGCTGGGAGTACAAGTCATAACAAAACTACTCGATGACATATATAACACTGGACACATACTCTAAAATCTACTAAAATCTATCTTTGTAGGCATATCGAAGAAGTCGGGCGTCATTGATTGTGAAGACCATCAAACTATTAGTCTCATGAGCCATATGAGAAAAATATTACTAAGAATCATCATGAGACGTGTAAGGAACAAAATAAAACCAGAAATAAGTGAGGAACAATGTGGATTTGTGGAAGGAAAGGGCACCAATAATGCAATATACATCCTGAGAACATTGATAGACAGATCTATAGAGGTAAAGAAAGATCTATATATGTGCTTTATAGACTACACGAAAGCACTTGACAAAGTTAAGCATTGGAAATAATCAATATGCTGGAGAAATTAAACATTGATGGCAAGGATTTGCGAATCATAAAAAACATTCACTGGCAACAAACAGCAGCTATAAGAATTAGCAACCAAACAGGACAATTTCAATATATAAAACAAGGAGTCAGACAAGGTTGTGTTCTGTCACTGGATTTGTTTTCCCTTTACAGCGAACATATTATGAGATCAATAGTAGACAAAAAGGGAATTGAAGTCAACGGTCACAACATAAATAATTTGCGATATGTGGATGACACAGTCTTAATAGCAGAGACAGAATGAACTACAAGAAATGATGGACATAATAGTAAAAGAAATAAACAAAAAAGGTCTCAGTCTGAATAGTAAGAAAACAGAAGTAATGGTCATATCAAAGAAAAAACCATCACCAGCATGTAGCATAAAAATAAACAGGACAAATTTAAACAAGTGCAACGTTTCAAATACTTGGACACAATAATAACATCAGATGGGAGATGCACCACAGAAATAAAAAGAAGAATAGCTCAGGCCAAAAAAGCATTTCAGAAAATGAAAAATATCTTATGCAACAAATCTATGTCAATAGTAGTGAGAAAGAAAGTTCATCAGTGCTATATAGAACCAATTCTGACCTACGGAATGTAGAATAATTGTATTTTCATATTTATATTCATAAGAATGTTGAAAGTTCCCTGGACAACCAAAAAGACAAATGAAGAAATTCTCAAAGAGGTCAACACAAAAAGAGAACTCCAAAAAAACATCAGAAAGAAACAATCAACATTTTTTGGGCACATCATGAGAAGAGGAAAGTTGGAATACTAGGTTACAACTGGCAAAATAAAAGGAAAGAGAGATCGTGGACGACAAAGAGAGAAAATACTGGATAGCTTGGTATCATGGCATGGAAAAACAGTAAACAACAGAACTGATACGATGTACTGTAGATAGAGGATTGTGGAAAGACATGATTGCCTACACCAACAGGTATGGCACATGGTGATGACTGTTGTTTGTATAGACAATTTATAACTTACCTATCAAATATGAATCTATTTACAACCTCTCTACCTATAAGTGATTAACTGCTACAGGATTCACTACAATGAGCTGCTGGAGTGACTGATAATCAAGGTCTCTAAGTTCAAAACATACAGGAACAAGTACTTGATCTAATCAACAACAGACAGCCCACCAAGCATCAACAACAGACAGCAGCCCACCAAGCATCAACAACAGACAGCAGCCCACCAAGCATCAACAACAGACAGCAGCCCACCAAGCATCAACAACAGACAACAGCCCACCAAGCATCAACAACAGACAACAGCCACCAAACATCAACAACAGACAGCAGCCCACCAAGCATCAACAACAGACAGCAACCCACCAAGCATCAACAACAGACAGCAATCTACCAAGCATCAACAACAGACAACAGCCCACCAAGCATCAACAACAGACAGCAGCCACCAAGCATCAACAACAGACAGCAGCCCACCAAGCATCAACAACAGACAACAGCCCACCAAACATCAACAACAGACAACAGCACCCCAAGCATCAACAACAGACAGCAGCCCACCAAGCATCAACAACAGACAGTAATCTACCAAGCATCAACAACAGACAGCAGCCTACCAAGCATCAACAACAGACAGCAATCTACCAAGCATCAACAACAGACAACAGCACCCGAAGCATCAACAACAGACAACAGCCCACCGACCATCAACAATAGACAACAGCCCACCAAGATTCAACAACAGACAGCAGCCCACCATGCATCAACAACAGTCAACAGCCCACCAAGCATCAACAGCAGACAACAGCCCACCATACATCAACAACAGACAGCAGCCCACCAAGCATCAACAACAGACAGCAGCCCACCAAGCATCAACAACAGACAGTAATCTACCAAGCATCAACAACAGACAGTAATCTACCAAGCATCAACAACAGACAGCAGCCCACCAAGCATCAACAACAGACAGCAGCCTACTAAACATCAACAATAGACAGCAATCTACCAAGCATCAACAACAGACAACAGCACCCCAAGCATCAACAACAGACAACAGCCCACCGACCATCAACAATAGACAGCAGCCCACCGACCATCAACAACAGATGATAGTCCACCAAGTATCAAAACACAAGGTTGGCAGAAGGTTGGATCTACTCAGGAAATATAGATGAATTACACAGCATATTTCCCTTGTTGACAGCAGAATATGACACAATAGTGAGTCAGATGCCAAGGTTCTATGTTAGGCGGCTGGACAGGGTGAGTGCAGTGTCACAGCCGCAATAAGAGTTGCCACTTTGTGTGCTCTAAACAAATTGATGGTGGCTCTGACACTAGTCACAACAAGGGTAAGCCTCACAGAATAAAACAATGCATCAAGTCAGTCAGCCAACATGTACAGTCAGTTATTCATACAGTCAGTCAGCATGTACAGTCAGCCAACATGTACAGTCAGTTATTCATACAGTCAGTCAGCATGTACAGTCAGTCAACATGTACAGTCAGTCAACATGTACTGTTGGTCTACTCATACAGTCAGTCAACATGTACAGTCAGTCAATATGTACAGTCAGTTACTCATACAGTCAGTCAACATGTACAGTCAGTCAACATGTACAGTCAGTCAACATGTACAGTCAGTTACTCATACAGTCAGTCAACATGTACTGTTGGTCTACTCATACAGTCAGTCAACATGTACAGTCAGTCAACATGTACAGTCAGTCAACATGTACAGTCAGTTACTCATACAGTCAGTCAACATGTACTGTTGGTCTACTCATACAGTCAGTCAACATGTACAGTCAGTCAACATGTACAGTCAGTTACTCATACAGTCAGTCAACATGTACTGTTGGTCTACTCATACAGTCAGTCAACATGTACAGTCAGTCAACATGTACAGTCAGTTACTCATACAGTCAGTCAACATGTACAGTCAGTCAACATGTACAGTCAGTTACTCATACAGTCAGTCAACATGTACAGTTGGTCTACTCATACAGTCAGGCATCACATGTACAGTACAGCCAAATGACATGACCCTACCAGGTCGATAGTTTTGGCTCTAGGTTTCTCAGACTCACTGCACCAGGTCTCACAGTAGAGCCACTCCTGTGGCAAGGATTTGATGGACACCTGGTGGATCATGTTGTTGGGAAGGTCCTGGTCAAGGTGGCCAAGCTGTTGGGGTCCTGGCTAAGTCCCTGGTACTGACCACGGAGTCGATCCCCAGCAGCAATACGTCGGAACTTTTTCAGATCAACCACATATAAGGCACTGATGTGGTATCTGCGGCCAGCAAGGTGACTCCTCCAGTATCCTGAATTCCAAAACCTGGATTGGAACAAGAAAAGTTACTGGTGACTTTCTCTGAGAATGTCAATTTGTTGCATTCAAACAACATCCCTGAGACTAGCTTTGCTAACAGTGAATCATGGATTAGATATCAACAACAGAACTCTATGTTATTAGACTTGACTTGGCAAACATCATTACTGGCATCAATCGCAAACATCATTACTGACTTCAATGGTAAACATCATAATTGACATTACTGACTTCAGTCATGATGATGAGAAGCAAATGTAGAACACATCAAGGAAGTGAAGTTAATTGGGATGCTCACTTTCACCTGAAACTGTCTCACCTGACAATCATGGAAATCACCAGAGATGGGCTTTTATACAAGAATCTTCCATCAATTTCTCACATGTTGGGGTAGGGCAGAGCACGTAGACTTATTTTATTACAATACAGAAAGTAGATATATTCTGTTCATCATCATCATCATGTGCCATACCGGTTAGTGTAGATGATCTTGTCCTTCAACAATCCCTATCTACAGTGCATCATATCAGTTGTGTTGTTGATGCTTTACATGCCACGACACCAAGCTATCTAGTATTTTCTTTCTTTGTCGTCCACAATCTCTCTTTCCCTGTATTTTGCCAGTTGTTACCAAGTGGGACAAAAGAAACCATATTAAGCATGAGAACATGATTGAAAAGTACACAGAAGTAGACAAACCAATATATGCCTGCTTTATAGACTACACCAAAGCTTTCGATAGAATACACCATAATCAACTTATAGACTGCCTAAAGGATATAAATCTAGACGACGCAGAACATACGTCTAATATGTAATTTGTACTGGGAGCAAACAGCAATAATAAGATATAACAAAGAGAACTCTACACCCATGGACATAAAAAGAGGAGTAAAACAAGGATGCATCCTATCACCAAGCTTGTTCAATCTATACACTGAGCAAATCTTTAAAAACATCTCAGAGATACCAGGCCTAAACATTAATGGAAAGATAATCAATAACCTAAGATATGCTGATGATACTGTTCTACTAGCAGAAAATCCTAAAGACCTACAACAATTGTTTAATGTGATAAACACGACAAGCAAAAAATATGGACTAGAAATGAATATCAAAAAGACTAAAACTATGATCATAAACAAAGAAAATTCTCAAGACCTACAATTAAATATCACAGTTGAGGGAATACATCTGGAGACAGTCCAGAGCTACAACTACCTGGGACATACTATAACCAATGATGGAAAATGTAAAATTGAAATAAACAAAAGAATAGGTATGGCAAAAAGTAATTTTAATGCCTTGAAAAATATACTAACAACAAAACAAATATCAACAGGGCTGAAACTAAGAATGGCAAAATGTTACATCTTCTCAATATTCCTATATGGTGCAGAAACATGGACATTAGACAAGAAAAAAGAACAGAAAATTGAAGCCTTTGAAATGTGGATTTATAGAAGATTAGGTAGAATTGGATGGAAACAAAAGATAACAAACGATGAAGTTTTAAAACAACTGAAAATAAAAAGAGAACTACTAAACACAATAAAGACAAGACAAATGAAATTTTTGGGGCATGTTAAAAGACACAACAGCCTACTAAAATTAATATTGGAAGGAAAAATACAAGGTAAAAGAGGCAGAGGCAGACCAAGACTAACATGGACGAGTAACATCAAAAGATGGACAAGTCAATCTATGACAGCCTGCACCATCAAGGCAAGAAACAGAATAGAATGGCGAGCCATAGTAGCCAACCTTCGTTGTGGAGAAGGCACTCAATGATGATGAACTAAGTATTCCAACTTTCCTCTTCTCATAATGTGTCCAAGAAATGTTGATTGTTTCTTTCTGATAATTTGTAGGAGCTTCTGTTTTTGTGTTGGACTCTTTGAGAATTTCTTCATTTGTCTTTTTAGCTGTCCAGTGAACTCTCAACATTCTTCTGAAAAATCCCATCTCTGTGGCCTTTAATTGTCTTTTCATTTGTTTTGTTTACAGTCCATGATTCACTTCCATAGGTCAGAATTAGCTCTATATATTGCACCGATGAACTCTCTTTCTCACATCTATTGACATTGACTTAAGCATAAGATGTTTTTCATTTTCTGAAATGCTATTTTGGCCTGAGCTATTCTACTTTTTATTTCTGTGGTGCACCTTCCATCTGATGTTATTATTGTGCCCAAGTATTTGACACATTGCACTTGTTTCAGATTTGTCCTGTTTATTTTTATGCTGCACGATGGTGGTGATTGTTTCTTTGATGTGACTATTACTTCTGTTTTCTTACTATTCAGACAGACATTTTTTATTACTTTCTTTTACTATTATGTCTATCATTTCTTGTAGTTCATTCTCTGTCTCTGCTATTAAGACTGTGTCATCCGCATATCGCAAATTATTTATGTTGTGACTGCTGACTTCAACTCCTTTTTTGTCTACTATTGATCTCATAATATGTTCGCTGTAAAGTGAAAACAAATCCGGCGACAGAACACAGCCTTGTCTGACTACTTGTTTTATATATTGGAATTGTCCTGTTTGGTTGTTAATTCGTATAGCTGCTGTTTGTTGCCAGTACTTATTTTTTATGATTCACAGATCCTTGCCATCAATGTTTAATTTATCCAACATATTGATTATTTCCACATGCTTTACTTTGTCAAATGCTTTTGTGTAGTCAATAAAGCACATATAAATATCTTTCTTTATCTTTATAGCTCTTTCTATCAATGTTCTTAAGATGTATATTGTATTATTGGTGCCCTTTCCTTCCACAAATCCACATTGTTCCTCACTTATTTCTGGTTTTATTTTGTTCCTTACACGTCTCATGATGATTCTTAGTAATATTTTCATCATATGACTCATGAGACTAATAGTGCGATGGTCTTCACAATCAGTGGCGCCTGACTTCTTCAGTATGGCTACAAAGATAGGTTTTAGTAGATCTTCTGGTATGTGTCCAGTGTTATATATGTCATTGAGTAGTTTTGTTATGACTTGTACTCCCAGCTCTCCTAATGCATTTATTTCTTCTATTGTTATATTGTCAGGACCTGGAGCTTTGCCTCTTTTCATGTGTTGAATTGCCTCCTCCACTTCACTCTGCGTTATTGATGGTCCTGTGTCTTTGAATTGTTTAACTCTGGTCTTTAATCATCATAGAGTTGACTGATATATTCTGCCCATCTTTCCATTGTCTTCTCCTGTCCCATTTGATATTTTCTTCCTTTTATTATTATCATCATCATCATCGTGTGCCTTCTCCGCAACGAAGGTTGGCTACCATGGATCGCCATTCTACTCTGTTTCTTGCTTTGATGGTGCAGGCTGACATAGATTGACTTGTCCATCTTTTGATGTTACTCGTCCATGTTAGTCTTCGTCTGCCTCTGCCTCTTTTACCTTGTATTTTTCCTTCCAATATTACTTTTAGTAGACTGTTGTGTCTTATAACATGCCCCAAAAATGTCATTTGTCTTGTCTTAATTGTATTTAGTAGTTCTATTTTTATTTTCAGTTGTTTTAAAACTTCATCGTTTGTTATCTTTTGTTTCCATCCAATTCTACCTATTCTTCTATGAATCCACATTTCAAGGGCTTCAATTTTCTGTTCTGTTTTCTTGTCTAATGTCCATGTTTCTGCACCATACAGGAATATTGAGAAGACTTAACATTTTGCCATTCTTAGTTTCAGCCTGCTGATATTTGTTTTGTTGTTAGTATATTTTTCAAGGCATTAAAATTACTTTTTGCCATACCTATTCTTTTGTTTATTTCAGTTTTGCATTTTCCATCATTGATTATAGCATGTCCCAGGTAGCTGTAACTCTGGACTGTCTCCAGATGTATTCCCTCAACTGTGATATTTAATTGTAGGTCTTGAGAATTTTCTTTGTTTATGATCATAGTTTTAGTCTTTTTGATATTCATTTCTAGTCCATATTTTTTGCTTGTTATGTTTATAACATTAAGCAATTGTTGTAGGTCTTTAGGATTTTCTGCTAGTAGTACAGTATAATCAGCATATCTTAGTTTATTGATTATCTTTCCATTAATGTTTAGGCTTGGTATCTCTGAGATGTTTTTAAAGATTTGCTCAGTGTATAGAGTGAACAAGCTTGGTGATAGGGTGCATCCTTGTCTTACTCCTATTTTTATGTCCATGGGTGTAGAGTTCTCCTTGTTATATCTTATTATTGCTGTTTGCTCCCAGTACAAATTACATGTTAGTCGTATGTCTGTGTCATCTAGATTTATATCCTTTAGGCAGTCTATAAGTTGGTTATGGTGTATTCTATCAAAAGCTTTGGTGTAGTCTATAAAGCAGGCATATATTGGTTTGTTTACTTCTGTGTACTCCTTTTATTACGCACATCCTTAAATTTTGACTTCTTTTTCTTCCTGTTAATTCATTTAACTGTTTATGCATACATTTTGAGGCTTTCTTTTTTTGTTTTTTACCATTTCTTCACATTTCTGCTTTAACCATCCTTCCTTTGCTTCTCTGCATTTGTTGTAGATCTATTTGCATGATATTTTATATGTCCATTTTTCTTTCTTATATTTTTGTCTTTCATCAATTAGTTCTAGTATTTCTTCTGTCATCCATTTTTTTTAAAATTCTTTTAGCCACAGGTATTACTTCTTTTGATGTTTGTTGAATCGAATGTTTGAGCATTTCCCACTGTTCCTGGATGTCCTGCATTTTCTCAATAGCATTATATCTATTTTGTACTTTCGTATTGTACTTATCAGTCATCTGTCTATCTACTCTAAGCATATCCAGTTCTAATTTTATATTTCTTGGGATTTCTGTGTCTTCCACAGTTTTATTCTCACTTTTCCAACTACTAGTACATGGTCACTATTGCAATCTGCTCCTGGCCTTGTTGTAACAGATGTTAGCCCATTCCTGAATATTCTCTGTACCAGTATAAAATCTATTTCATTGTGTATTTCTTGTCTGGGTTTTGCCATGTCAACAGCCGTCTAGGGTATTACTTGAACCAGGTGTTACTTATAATCATTTTATGTGTCTGTGCCCAATCTAACAATCTATCTCCTCCGTCATTCGTCTCTCTAAAACCATGTCCTCCAGTCAAATTTTGCACTTTAGCTGTTCCTACCTTTGCATTGAAATCCCCTAATATAATAGTTGTTTCTTGGGATTTACACTGTTCCATGGTCGCCTCTAGCTCCTCGTAAAAAGTGTCAATGTCTTCTTCTTCGTTATTACTTGTTGGTGCATAAGCTTGAATTATGTTGATATCCATTGGTCTACCTCTCAATTTTACTAGCAGAATTCTGTCTGATACTGGCCAAAATCCTTTCACTGTTTTGCTTCTTTCTCTATCTAACATGATGCCTGCTCCTCTTTCGTGTGTGGTTCCCCCAGAGTAAATTACATTCCCATTGTCGCGTTGTAATAATCCTGCTCCTTTCCATCTCATTTCACATAGTCCCAAGATGTTCAATTTCATTCTCCTCATTTTTTTGGCTGATGTTTTCTAGCTTGCCAACCTGGAATGCTGATCTAATGTTCCAAATTCCTAATGATAGTGTCTTTTTATTTGTGATCTTGCATACAGTAGCTAGATCACCTGTAGCACATCACGCTCCCTACCGGACGAGATGGCTGTGAAGTTCCCAATAACGTCGTTAGCTGTAGATATTAAGCTGTATTTAGACATAATTTTACTTGGCAATATAAGAAGGTAGTTTGCCTTTCCTTTCTTTCCTGGTACTGTACTAGTCGGAAATCACATCCATTGTCTCTACAACTGAGATCCTCTGCCATCATGGAGTGGAGACCATAACCGGCACTACTTGTTGGCTAGTCCCACAACACCATCTACCACCAGCTCCAATGGTGTCACGTAACCCTCATAGGGGGGTTAAACAGGAGCTCCACCTTGCTCAAGGGTGTCCCGAAGATTTGCGGAGGAAAGGAGACTTTTTACTCCTGCCTTTTGTAGGTGATAACTCTACCCTGCTAGCCTCATTTTTTATGTGTTATTTTGTTACAACACAGAAAGTAGACTTGTTTTGTTACAACACAGAAAGTAGACTTATTTTGTTACAACACAGAAAGTAGACATTTTGTTACAACACAGAAAGTAGACATTTTGTTACAGTGCAGAAATGAGACACCTTTTGTTACAACACAGAAAGTAGACACATTTTTGTTACAACACAGAAAATAGACTTATTTTGTTAGAACAGGGAAAATAAACTTATTGTATTGCAACACAGAAAGTAGACTTATTTTGTTAGAACAGGGAAAATAAACTTATTGTATTGCAACACAGAAAATAGACTTATTTTGTTAGAACAGGGAAAATAAACTTATTGTATTGCAACACAGAAAGTAGACTTATGCGGTGAACAAACCTAAAGCCATCCATCTCCTTCTTGCTGTCACAGAATGGGGTATATCCGTAGGGTGCTCCTCCAAGGTCTAGGTCATAGAGCTCTTGTAGATCTGCTCTCACAATCTGTACAAAAACAGTAAACACTATCAGCAAATCTATGTCAGCTGCTCATGAGATGTTCTTAAGAACAGGAAACTATCATAACTCACCACACTATCATAACTCAGGAAACTATTATAACTCACCACACTATCATAACACAGGAAACTATCATAACTCACCACACTATCATAACTCAGGAAATTATCATAACCCACCACACTATCATAACTCAGGAAACTATCATAACCCACCACATTATCATAACACAGGAAACTATTATAACCCACCACACTATCATAACTCAGGAAATTATTATAACTCACCACACTATCATAACACAGGAAACTATCATAACCCACCACACTATCATAACTCAGGAAATTATCATAACCCACCACACTATCATAACTCAGGAAACTATCATAACCCACCACACTATCATAACTCAGGAAATTATCATAACCCACCACACTATCATAATTCAGGAAACTATCATAACCCACCACACTATCATAACTCAGGAAACTGTCATATCTCAGGAAACTATCATAACTCACCACACTATCATAACTCAGGAAACTATATCATAAATCAGGAAGCAGTCATAACTCAGGACGCTATCATAACTCAGGACACTATCACAACTCAGGACGCTATCACAACTCAGGAAACTATAATAACTCAGGACACTATCACAACTCAGGACACTATCACAACTCAGGATACTACCATTTGTCAGGACGTCATCATTTGCAAGGACACCATCATTAGTCAGGATACTATTACTAGCCAGGACACCATCATTAGTCAGGATACTATTACTAGCCAGGACACCATCATTAGTCAGGATACTATTACTAGCCAGGACACCATCATTAGTCAGGATACTATTACTAGCCAGGACACCATCATTAGTCAGGATACTATTACTAGCCAGGACACCATCATTAGTCAGGATACTATTACTAGTCAGGATACTATTACTAGCCAGGACACCATCATTAGTCAGGATACTATTACTAGTCAGGACACCATCATTAGTCAGGATACTATTACTAGTCAGGACACCATCATTAGTCAGGATACTATAATTAGTCAGGATACTATCATTAGTCAGGAAGCTATGATTAATCAGGACACTATCATTAGTTAGGATACCATCATTAGTTAGGATACCATCATTAGTTAGGATACCATTATTAGTTAGGATACCATTATTAGTTAGGATACCATCATTAGTTAGGATACCGTCATTAGTTAGGATACCGTCATTAGTTAGGATACCGTCATTAGTTAGGATACCGTCATTAGTTAGGATACCATCATTAGTTAGGATACCATCATTAGTTAGGATACCATCATTAGTTAAGATACCGTCATTAGTTAGGATACCATCATTAGTTAGGATACCATTATTAGTTAGGATACCATAATTAGTTAGGATACCATCATTAGTTAGGATACCATTATTAGTTAGGATACCATCATTAGTTAGGATACCATCATTAGTTAGGATACCATAATTAGTTAGGATACCATAATTAGTTAGGATACCATAATTAGTTAGGATACCATCATTAGTTAGGATACCATCATTAGTTAGGATACCATCATTAGTTAGGATACCATAATTAGTTAGGATACCATCATTAGTTAGGATACCATTATTAGTTAGGATACAATAATTAGTTAGGATACCATCATTAGTTAGGATACCATCATTAGTTAGGATACCATCATTAGTTAGGATACCATTATTAGTTAGGATACTATCATTAGTTAGGATACCATCATTAGTTAGGATACTATTATTAGTTAGGATACTATCATTAGTTAGGATACTATCATTAGTTAGGATACCATCATTAGTTAGGATACTATTATTAGTTAGGATACTATCATTAGTTAGGATACCATCATTAGTTAGGATACCATCATTAGTTAGGATACCATTATTAGTTAGGATACTATCATTAGTTAGGATACCATTATTAGTTAGGATACCATCATTAGTTAGGATACCATTATTAGTTAGGATACTATCATTAGTTAGGATACCATTATTAGTTAGGATACCATTATTAGTTAGGATACCATTATTAGTTAGGATACCATCATTAGTTAGGATACCATTATTAGTTAGGATACCATCATTAGTTAGGATACCATCATTAGTTAGGATACCATTATTAGTTAGGATACCATCATTAGTTAGGATACCATTATTAGTTAGTATACTATTATTAGTTAGGATACCATTATTAGTTAGGATACCATCATTAGTTAGGATACCGTCATTAGTTAGGATACCATTATTAGTTAGGATACCATTATTAGTTAGGATACCATCATTAGTTAGGATACCATCATTAGTTAGGATACCGTCATTAGTTAGGATACCGTCATTAGTTAGGATACCATCATTAGTTAGGATACCGTCATTAGTTAGGATACCGTCATTAGTTAGGATACCATTATTAGTTAGGATACCATCATTAGTTAGGATACCATTATTAGTTAGGATACTGTCATTAGTTAGGATACCGTCATTAGTTAGGATACCATCATTAGTTAGGATACCGTCATTAGTTAGGATACCGTCATTAGTTAGGATACCGTCATTAGTTAGGATACCGTCATTAGTTAGGATACCATTATTAGTTAGGATACCATTATTAGTTAGGATACCATCATTAGTTAGGATACCGTCATTAGTTAGGATACCATCATTAGTTAGGATACCATTATTAGTTAGGATACCATCATTAGTTAGGATACCGTCATTAGTTAGGATACCATCATTAGTTAGGATACCATTATTAGTTAGGATACCGTCATTAGTTAGGATACCATCATTAGTTAGGATACTATTATTAGTTAGGATACCATCATTAGTTAGGATACTATTATTAGTTAGGATACTATTATTAGTTAGGATACTATTATTAGTTAGGATACCATCATTAGTTAGGATACCATCATTAGTTAGGATACCATCATTAGTAAGGGTACTATTACTAATCAGGATACTATTATTAATCAGGATACTATTATTAGTTAGGATACTATTATTAGTTAGGATACTATGTTGTTGTTATGGATCCAGTGACCTTTGAGCTGATGCCCTTCGGCCCAATGCCATGTAGTAGTATCTGCAGGTATTTTTCAGTTCAGTTAGGACACTATTTATTAGTTAGGATACTATTATTAGTCAGGACACTATTATTAGTCAGGATACAATTATTAGTTAGGATACTATTATTAATCAGGATACTATTATTAGTTAAGATACTATTATTAATCAGGATACTATTATTAGTTAGGATACTATTATTAGTTAGGACACTATTATTAGTCAGGATACAATTATTAGTTAGGATACTATTATTAATCAGGATACTATTATTAATCAGGATACTATTATTAGTTAAGATACTATTATTAATCAGGATACTATTATTAGTTAGGATACTATTATTAGTCAGGATACTATTATTAGTCAGGATACTATTATTAATCAGGATACTATTATTAGTTAGGATACTATTATTAGTCAGGATACTATTATTAATCAGGATACTATTATTAGTCAGGATACTATTATTAATCAGGATACTATTATTAGTTAGGATACTATTATTAGTTAGGACACTATTATTAGTCAGGATACAATTATTGGTCAGGATACTATTATTAGTCAGGATACTATTATTAGTCAGGATACTATTATTAGTCAGGATACAATTATTGGTCAGGATACTATTATTTATTAGTCAGGATACTATTATTAGTCAGGATACTATTATTAGTCAGGATACTATCATTAATCAGGATACAATTATTAGTCAGGATACTATTATTAGTAAGGATACTATTATTAGTCAGGATACAATTATTGGTCAGGATACTATTATTAGTCAGGATACAATTATTGGTCAGGATACTATTATTAGTAAGGATACTATTATTAGTCAGGATACAATTATTGGTCAGGATACTATTATTAGTAAGGATACTATCATTAGTCAGGATACAATTATTGGTCAGGATACTATTATTAGTAAGGATAGTATTATTAGTCAGGATACAATTATTGGTCAGGATACTATTATTAGTCAGAATGTAGAAGTGAAAAAGATATTGCACTTAATAGTTCAGAGAAAATAGGTCAAGGTTACCAGACCATACAGTGTGGGTGGACAGACAAGGGGCAAGGCCAGCCAAGTGTGTCCATAGAAAGATGTAGGTCTACATAAAAGAAATGTTAAAATAGTAGACACACAGGAGGGTGAAAAGGAGAGGCTAATATATATAAAGACAAGGAGAGACAGAGGAGCAAAAGGAGATTAAGCAGAATAGTAGTATTAGTAAGTTAATAAATAGCAGATTTAGTTAGACCACGACTGTCAAGATCAAAAGTTGTGGAGAGACATGACCACCTATGCCAGCAGACATGGTACTTGATGATGATGAGTTAGTCCACAACAGGACTTGTGTATAGATACCTAGAAGGTGTCATCTGGGATGTGTTTAATCATTCCAGGAGTATAAGAGTCCAATGGGTTACCCAGAACACCTGGTGATATTGATATTGACTTGAACCTACAAGTGATATATCGTCCATCGAATTTATGACGTGTTTATATAACTGGTGACTACAGAACTGTACAAAATAGTACATCAACAAATATGTTTTCCTGTTATGGAACACCTCAGGCAATTGTCGCTTTTCAAGAATGTGCTAAAGAAAGAACGAGACTGTCTCTATGTAGTAGGAGAAATGAAGTACAAGAGACATTATGTGTATATATATTGAAGCAATAAAAAGAGAAATATCAAATAGACATTCAAGATAACAGCAGCTTCAAGAGTATAAAACTCCTCAAGTATATCAAGATATCAAGTGCATTAAGTACTTCAAAACCTTTAATTTACAAGGATACTATTATTAGTCGGTAGAAGCTATAAATATAAAACAATGTTTACAGAACAAAGCTAAATATTGAAGTGCCTTGATATAATCCTAACACTATGTTCCCTTCATTTAATCCTAGTACTACAAGAATGAAAAAATGTCTCTGATTTAATCCTAGTACTACAAGAATAAAAAAATGTCTCTGATATAACCCTAGCACTAAAAGAATGAAAGAATGTCTCTGATTTAATCCTAGTACCACAAGAATGAAAGAATGTCTCTGATATAACCCTAGCACTAAAAGAATGAAAGAATGTCTCTGATTTAATCCTAGTACCACAAGAATGAAAGAATGTCTCTGATTTAATCCTAGTACCACAAGAATGAAAAAATGTCTCTGATATAATCCTAGCATTAAAAGAATAAAAGAATGTCTCTGATATAACCCTAGCACTAAAAGAATGAAAGAATGTCTCTGATATAACCCTAGCACTAAAAGAAAGAACTGTTCTTCTCATGTTAAAGTTGCTTACCTGGTCAGCATCCACAAAAATAATCTTCTTGACATCCAAGGGAAACAAGACATCCAGGAAGAGGATTTTGTAACTGAGAAACAAGAAACAGTATCTCAAGCACAGTTGTAGTCATGAGATTAGCAGTACTAGGCTCCTATAGGAGATTTCTCTTGTTAGTTCTCCCTTTGTAGGAGATTTCTCTTGTTAGTTCTCCCTTTTTGCCTGGCTACAAATGGCAGCCTCTCAGTTGACCTGCCTTCAGCCCAGTCACTACTTGACTGTCTACAGCTGGATCTAACTAGTCTACCGCATATTTATACTATTCTATACTATTCTATTCTATACTGTTCTGTTCTATTCTATTCTATTCTACTCTGTTCTGTGCTATCCTATCCTATCCCATTCTATTCTGTTCTATTCTATTCTATCCTATCATACTCTATTCTATTCTATTCTGTTCTATTCTATCCTATCCTATCCTATTCTATTCTATTCTATTCTATTCTATCCTGTTCTATCATGTTCTATTCTATTCTGTTCGATTCTATTCTGTTCTATCCTGTTCTATTCTATTCTATCCTGTTCTATTCTATTCTATCCTATTCTGTTCTATCCTATCCTATCCTATCCTATCCTATCCTATCCTATTATTCTATTCTATCCATGGAACCAGTTTCATTGCAGTCAGGAATCTCCCATATCTGCTCCACCACTTGTCATAACATTTCCCATAATGCAACGGTAAATTCAGTTGACAAGGTTACTCCATGCACACACTACCCGACTTCACAGGCAACAATTCCAAACCTCCTTAGCCACCTCTTACGACATGCATGGCAGGTAACAGTGGCTCTATTCTTTTCTCTCCTCACCTTGGGGGTCGTGGTAGTCACATGGTAAGTATTTCTTTGTATACTGTAGCACCACTAGGTGCATGTATTAAGGCATCTTGGGTTAACCCTATTTCTTTTAATTGGTAATGACTTCTAATTCTTGTGCCCATACTAACCCAAACATATATTTACAACTTAGTTGACTTGAATGATCCTTGTACTCAGTACAGATCTATGCACAACTGGTCCAAGAAACCAGCTATCTAACAAATGATCAAAAGTTGAAACATATTCTATAATTTGCACACTGTGCTAATCAGTGATATAGATATCACCATCTAATAAACATACCAGTTTACTGTCTACAGCTGGATCCAGCATGTCTACTTTATAGACATCTATCTTTTCTGTCTGTAGTTGTCCTTGTGGACATTTACTGATCAACTTAAGAAGAATGAGATTGACCTCTGTAGATTTGTCAATTCATGGCTCAAGCTATTATTTCCAGTCATGATGCTGCTACCATAATGGTCAATTGTATATATTTGGTACACAAGTTAAATAATGAAGGGGGGGTGCAAGATATAACAGTTGAGCTGGGATTGACTGTTGCAGATGCTGGATATCCTGTACAGGATAGAGAAAACTTGAAGGTAGTTGTCATGTGGACCATGGTATAGGACAGAGAAAACTTGAGGGTAGTTGTCATGTGAGCCATGGTACAGGACACAGAAAACTTGAGGGTAGTTGTCATGTGAGCCATGGTACAGGACACAGAAAACTTAAGGGTAGTTGTCATGTGAGCCATGGTACAGGACAGGGATAACTTGAGGGTAGTTGTCATGTGGACCATGGTACAGGACAGAGATAACTTAAGGGTAGTTATCATGTGAGCCATGGTACAGGACAGGGATAACTTAAGGGTAGTTGTCATGTGAGCCATGGTACAGGACAGAGAAAACTTGAGGATAGTTGTCATGTGAGCCATGGTATAGGACACAGAAAACTTAAAGGTAGTTGTCATGTGAGCCATGGTACAGGACAGAGATAACTTGAGGGTAGTTGTCATGTGGACCATGGTACAGGACAGAGATAACTTGAGGGTAGTTGTCATCTGAGCCATGATACAGGACACAGAAAACTTAAGGGTAGTTGTCATCTGAGCCATGGTACAGGACAGAGATAACTTGAGGGTAGTTGTCATGTGGACCATGGTACAGGACAGAGATAACTTGAGGGTAGTTGTCATGTGGACCATGGTACAGGACACAGAAAACTTAAGGGTAGTTGTCATGTGAGTCATGGTACAGGACAGAGATAACTTGAGGGTAGTTGTCATGTGGACCATGGTACAGGACACAGAAAACTTAAGGGTAGTTGTCATGTGGACCATGGTACAGGACACAGAAAACTTAAGGGTAGTTGTCATGTGAGCCATGGTACAGGACAGGGATAACTTGAGGGTAGTTGTCATGCGAGCCATGGTACAGGACAGAGATAACTTGAGGGTAGTTGTCATGTGAGCCACTCAATCAGCTTGATGATATGTCAGTGCTAGAATACGATGAGGTCAAAGACTGAGACTAAGGACTGATCGAGTTCAGTAGAAAGAGTGAGCAGAATAATGGAGTCATGGCAAAGCTGGTGGAAAGATTGAGTGAGCAGAATAATGGAGTCATGGCAAAGCTGGTGGAAAGATTGAGTGAGCAGAATAATGGAGTCATGGCAAAGCTGGTGGAAAGATTGAGTGAGCAGAATAATGGAGTCATGGCAAAGCTGGTGTCAAACTGATGATAATGATGGCACAGCTTGACTAAAGTGAGGGACAACAAAAAATCTAACTGAGCTGACCTCATTTCAAACAAGTACAATCACAGAAGTCACTTGAATATATGTTTCTCTCAGACAGCCTAGCATTTTATCACTATGTGAATATATTTGTTTCTCTCAAACAGCCTAGCATGTTATCACTATGTGAATATATTTGTTTCTCTCAAACAGCCTAGCATGTTATCACTATGTGAATATATATGTTTCTCTCAGACAGCCTAGCATTTTATCACTATGTGAATATATTTGTTTCTCTCAAACAGCCTAGCATGTTATCACTATGTGAATATATTGTTTCTCAGACAGCCTAACATGTTATCACTATACAATATATATGATCCTCTCAGACAGCCTAACATGTTATAACTATGTCAATATATTTGATCCTCTCAGACAGCCTAATATGTTATAACTATCAATATATTTGATCCTCTCAGACAGCCTAACATGTTATCACTATACAATATATTTGATCCTCTCAGACAGCCTAATATGTTATAACTATACAATATATTTGATCCTCTCAGACAGCCTAATATGTTATAACTATGTCAATATATTTGATCCTCTCAGACAGCCTAATATGTTATCACTATACAATATATTTGATCCTCTCAGACAGCCTAATATGTTATAACTATGTCAATATATTTGATCCTCTCAGACAGCCTAACATGTTATCACTATACAATATATTTGATCCTCTCAGACAGCCTAATATGTTATAACTATGTCAATATATTTGATCCTCTCAGACAGCCTAATATGTTATAACTATAATATATTTGATCCTCTCAGACAGCCTAACATGTTATCACTATACAATATATTTGATCCTCTCAGACAGCCTAACATGTTATCACTATACAATATATTTGATCCTCTCAGACAGCCTAATATGTTATAACTATGTCAATATATTTGATCCTCTCAGACAGCCTAATATGTTATCACTATGTCAATATATTTGATCCTCTCAGACAGCCTAATATGTTATCACTATGTCAATATATTTGATCCTCTCAGACAGCCTAATATGTTATAACTATGTCAATATATTTGATCCTCTCAGACAGCCTAATATGTTATAACTATACAATATATTTGATCCTCTCAGACAGCCTAACATGTTATCACTATCAATATATTTGATCCTCTCAGACAGCCTAATATGTTATAACTATGTCAATATATTTGATCCTCTCAGACAGCCTAATATGTTATAACTATGTTAATATATTTGATCCTCTCAGACAGCCTAACATGTTATCACTATCAATATATTTGATCCTCTCAGACAGCCTAATATGTTATAACTATGTCAATATATTTGATCCTCTCAGACAGCCTAACATGTTATCACTATGTCAATATATTTGATCCTCTCAGACAGCCTATCACTATGTCAATATGTCTGTTCCTCTCAGACAGCCTAGCATGCTATCACTATGTTGTTTTATTTGCTTGTTTATTTGTGTTGTGTCCACTGTTCCAGCTAGACAGCAATGTCATTTTGATTATGTGTTATCCCTTCATCTGTAACTGATTTTTCTTGTTTTTTTTTCTTTCCATTCAGGAGGAGAAAGCTGACATGTAAGTCAACATTAGGGGATCTATGGGTAAGTCATCTCAAAGTTCTAACAAGGACCGACCAGTGGTCAATAGATGTCCAGGCTCACAGAGATCTTGCTGGGTCAAAAATGTCTACGAAAGTCTTTGTTGATCAAACTTGCCTTTGTTGGCTGCTTAAATCTGACAATTGGGATGATTGAAGTCCATGGATAGGAGATTGATTGAAGAACTTACCCCCAGATGATTCGCTGCTTCTCTTTCTGCTGATTGAGCCAGCGTGGCCACTTGTACTGAACTAACTCAAACTCAAAGCCATATTCCTGGGCCATGTAAGGTATAAAATCCTGGAAGAGACAAAGTTATGTGTAAGTTCATGGTAGAAGTAGGCAGACAAAGTTATGTGTAAGTTCATGGTAGAAGTAGGCAGACAAAGTTATGTGTAAGTTCATGGTAGAAGTAGACAGACAAAGTTATGTGTAAGTTCATGGTAGAAAAAGGCAGACAAAGTTATGTGTAAGTTCACAGTAGAAGTAGGCAGACAAAGTTATGTGTAAGTTCACAGTAGAAGTAGGCAGACAAAGTTATGTGTAAGTTCATGGTAGAAAAAGGCAGACAAAGTTATGTGTAAGTTCACGGTAGAAGTAGGCAGACAAAGTTATGTGTAAGTTCATGGTAGAAGTAGGCAGACAAAGTTATGTGTAAGTTCACGGTAGAAGTAGGCAGACAAGGTTATGTGTAAGTTCACGGTAGAAGTAGGCAGACAAAGTTATGTGTAAGTTCACGGTAGAAGTAGGCAGACAAAGTTATGTGTAAGTTCATGGTAGAAGTAGGCAGACAAAGTTATGTGTAAGTTCATGATAAAAGTGCACATGCAAAGTTATTTGCAAGCTCATGATAAAAGTGCATGATAAAGCTTAACAAAGTAATGATAAAAGTATATAGACAAGATTATGTGTGAGCTCATGACAAAAGTACACAGACAAGGTTATGTGAAAGCTCATGACAAAAGTACACAGACACGGTTACATGTAAGCTCATGACAAAAGTACACAGACACGGTTACATGTAAGCTCATGACAAAAGTACACAGACATGGTTACATGTAAGCTCATGACAAAAGTACACAAACAAGGTTACGTATAAGCTCATGACAAAAGTACACAAACAAGGTTACATGTAAGCTCATTTCAAAAGTACACAGACAAGGTTACATGTAAGCTCATGACAAAAGTACACAAACAAGGTTACGTGTAAGCTCATGACAAAAGTACACAGACAAGGTTACCTGTAAGCTCATGACAAAAGTACACAAACAAGGTTACCTGTAAGCTCATGACAAAAGTACACAAACAAGGTTACATGTAAGCTCATTTCAAAAGTACACAGACAAGGTTACATGTAAGCTCATGACAAAAGTACACAAACAAGGTTACGTGTAAGCACATGACAAAAGTACACAGACAAGGTGACCTGTAAGCTCATGACAAAAGTACACAGACAAGGTTACGTGTAAGCTCATAACAAAAGTACAATCTATGTGTGAAGCAATGTTTATGTCAGCAAGAAACTACCAACAAGCTTCTAGGAACCAATGAAGGCAGACACAGGGCTAATTGCATGTTATTGGTAATGATATGCTAAACATATGAGGTGCAGCACATAAATATACCAGGAGTGAATTTCCTGTGCATGAACAGACAGTAGACATGACACAGGCCGCCAATATCATGGCCCTCATTATATGAGTGAGCAGTGTGATGAAAATGAACATTGTGTGTACAACAAAAAATGTGCAAATACAATTTAGGGATGTGATTTTAGACACGACAGATTTTCAAAAGCAGAGCTGCTTCACGTTAGGGCCTGCAGAAGGCTACAGATGTTGAAGATGACAATAGAAGAACAGACTATGAGTCATACTATGGTGGTGGTGGTGGTGGGGGTGGTTTAGAACATTGTTGGATGATAATGAGTGTCCAGTTCGATGGCAGAAATGGTCGAGAGAGTGTGTGTGACATTATGTGAGGAGATCACCATCGAAGTACTGATGAAGCCAGTGGGAATCAGTCAAGGATGCCATCACAAAATGTTCACCAAGGATAACAAGTGGCACTTTCTATCAAAGTTTGTACTCCACACTTCAGTGCACTGACCAAAAGCAGCAATGACTTGTGGCATTTGCTCACACCTGAAAGCGCATGCTGCCAATGGTCCAAGATTTCTTTTAAGTGTCATTACAGGTGTCATGAGTCTATACCTATGACACAGAAACTAAACAATCCAGCCTACAGACAAGTCTCTGACTGGAGAGAGTTGGACAAGTCCATGCTGATTTGTTTTTTTTATTAAAAGGGGATTGTTCACAAGGAACTTGTGTCTTCAGGTCAAATAGTTGATTCCGCTTTCTCAGTTGAGTCTAAAGACATCCTCAAGAAAATGTGAGAAAAAAGTGAGCAGACAATCAGCAGGAAACAAAACATGGCTTCTCCGCAAAGAAAAAAACTTTTGGTGCCTTCTAGACTGAACATCTCCCATGTGTTACCGGGGCCTCATTATGTGGGATGTAAAGAATAGTGACACTGTGACCTTCCAGGCATGTCGTAAGAGGCGACTAAGGAGGTTGATCGATGGCTTGACAAGCTGTCATTGTAAAAAGCATTGTTATGGAAACAGACCATAGATTTTAGAAGCAGTGATCTCTGCAATATGTGCCATTTTGGCACGCAAGGTTTCTGTTTTTGAGATTGTGGTTCTGCCCTATGTGCCGTCTTCGGCTCGAAAGGACGATAGATAGATAGACTGAACATGAAGAGAGGGTGGATGAAATACAAGCAGTCACTGGCCAGGCCAATCTTAACTTGGTGACTTCCAAGATGCTGATGCAAGGACAACACCTTTGGGAGCAATGTCTACAGGTAGAAGGGGACTGCACTGAGAATAATGGTGGTCACCAATATGTAAGTTATGACATTTTGTTTCTGTCCCAGTGATTTCAGACTGTGTCTCATGCATCCATCAACATGATCATTGCATACTGTACTGACTGCTAAATGAGAACTTGTATGTTGGTGTCTTCCCTCTCCATAACAGCCGGGTTAGAGAACTTGTATGTTGGTGTCTTCCCTCTCCATAACAACCTGGTTAGAGAACTTGTATGTTGGTGTCTTCCCTCTCCATAACAGCCTGGTTAGAGAACTTGTATGTTGGTGTCTTCCCTTTCTATAACAGCCTGGTTAGAGTACTTGTATGTTGGTGTCTTCCCTCTCCATAACAGCCTGGTTAGAGAACTTGTATGTTGGTGTTTTCCCTCTCCATAACAGCCTGGTTAGAGAACTTGTATGCTGGTGTCTTCCCTTTCTATAACAGCCTGGTTAGAGAACTTGTATGTTGGTGTCTTCCCTTTCCATAACAGCCTGGTTAGAGAACTTGTATGTTGGTGTGTTCCCTTTCCTTAACAGCCTGGTTAGAGAACTTGTATGTTGGTGTCTTCCCTTTCCATAACAGCCTGGTTAGAGAACTTGTATGTTGGTGTCTTCCCTTTTCATAACAGCCTGGTTAGAGAACTTGTATGTTGGTGTCTTCCCTTTCCATAACAGCCTGGTTAGAGAACTTGTATGTTGGTGTCTTCCCTTTCCATAACAGCCTGGTTAGAGAACTTGTATGTTGGTGTCTTCCCTCTCCATAACAGCCTGGTTAGAGAGCTTTCATGTTGGTGTCTGCCCTCTCCATAGCAGCCTGGTTAGAGAACTTGTATGTTGGTGTCTTCCCTTTCAGGAAAGTCCGGCAAGAGAAGCCTTGCACTCAGCTGCCACTGTAGCAGTTTCCTTAGACATGACCAGTCTCCCAATCAACTCATGCCTCTCATTGTGCTCTCTTGTAGGACATGTCTAGCCAACAAACTGACCATAGTTACACAGACATTTAGTCACTCTAAGACATGTCTAGCCAGCAAGCTGGCCATAGTTACCCAGACATTTAGTCACTCTAAGACATGTCTAGCCAGCAAGCTGGCCATAGATACACAGATATTTAGTCATTCTAGACATGTCTAGCCAGCAAGCTGGCCATAGTTACACAGACATTTAGTCACTCTAGGACACAAACATTTAGTCACTGTAGGACATGTCTAGATAGCAAGCTGACCATAGTTACACAGACATTTAGTCACTCTAGGACATAAACATTTAGTCACTGCAGGACATGTCTAGCCAGCAAGCTGAGCATAGTTACACAGACATTTAGTCACTGTAGGACATGTCTAGCCATCAAGCTGACCATAGTTACACAGACATTTAGTCACTGTAGGACATGTCTAGCCAGCAAGCTGACCATAGTTACACAGACATTTAGTCACTCTAGGACACAAACATTTAGTCACTCTAGGACACAAACATTTAGTCACTGTAGGACATGTCTAGATAGCAAGCTGACCATAGTTACACAGACATTTAGTCACTCTAGGACATAAACATTTAGTCACTGCAGGACATGTCTAGCCAGCAAGCTGAGCATAGTTACACAGACATTTAGTCACTGTAGGACATGTCTAGCCATCAAGCTGACCATAGTTACACAGACATTTAGTCACTGTAGGACATGTCTAGCCAGCAAGCTGACCATAGTTACACAGACATTTAGTCACTCTAGGACACAAACATTTAGTCACTCTAGGACACAAACATTTAGTCACTCTAGGACATGTCTAGCCAGCAAGCTGACTATAGTTACACAGACATTTAGTCACTGTAGGACATGTCTAGCCAGCAAGCTGACCATAGGTACACAAACATTTAGTCACTGTAGGACATGTATAGCCATCAAGCTGACTATAGTTACACAAACATTTAGTCACTCTAGGACACAAACATTTAGTCACTCTAGGACATGTCTAGCCAGCAAGCTGACCATAGTTACACAGACATTTAGTCACTCTAGGACACAAACATTTAGTCACTCTAGGACATGTCTAGCCAGCAAGCTGGCCATAGTTACACAGACATTTAGTCACTGTAGGACATGTCTAGCCAGCAAGCTGACCATAGTTACACAAACATTTAGTCACTCTAGGACATGTCTAGCCATCAAGCTGACTATAGTTACACAGACATTTAGTCACTCTAGGACATGTCTAGCCATCAAGCTGACTATAGTAACACAAACATTTAGTCACTCTAGGACATGTCTAGCCAGCAAGCTGGCCATAGTTACACAAACATTTAGTCACTGTAGGACATGTCTAGCCAGCAAGCTGACCATAGTTACACAAACATTTAGTCACTGTAGGACATGTCTAGCCATCAAGCTGACTATAGTTACACAGACATTTAGTCACTCTAGGACATGTCTAGCCATCAAGCTGACTATAGTTACACAAACATTTAGTCACTCTAGGACACAAACATTTAGTCACTCTAGGACATGTCTAGCCAGCAAGCTGACTATAGTTACACAGACATTTAGTCACTCTAGGACACAAACATTTAGTCATTGTAGGACACAAACATTTAGTTACTCTAGGACACAAACATTTAGTCACTGTAGGACATGAACATTTAGTCACTGTAGGACACAAACATTTAGTCACTGTAGGACACAAACATTTAGTCACTGTAGGACACAAACATGAAGTCAATACAAACAATATCTTATTTGGCAGTCTGTCAATGACAATTGTTTACCTTGAATGTGGGAGAGAGATAATTCTTCAAGAACCAGAACTTGACCTTTGACCGAGTGTTCTTCAGAACACTCAACATCATTATTCTAGGATATAAAGTAACAAGTTCTCATCAATAGAAAACAAGGAAAATGTTAGAGAAAAAAAAAACAAAATAGTTGAACTAGAAATGTGCAGAAAATATGACAGTTTATGAAACAGAAACACACAGAAAACATGACAGTTTATGAAACAGAAACACACAGAAAACATAACAGTTTATGAAACAGAAACACACAGAAAACATAACAGTTTATGAAACAGAAACACACAGAAAACATGACAGTTTATGAAACAGAAACACACAGAAAAATTGACAGTTTATGAAACAGAAACACACAGAAAACATAACAGTTTATGAAACAGAAACACACAGAAAACATAACAGTTTATGAAACAGAAACACACAGAAAACATGACAGTTTATATTTATAAATAATTAAAAATACACATAACAAACCTCAGAAAACCCACCTCTGACAGGAACTACAAGTGATGCAACAAACCCACCTCTGACATGAACTACAAGTGATGTTACAAACCCACCTCTGACAGGAACTACAAGTGATGTTACAAACCCACCTCTGACATGAACTACAAGTGATCCAACAAACCCACCTCTGACATGAACTACAAGTGATGTTACAAACCCACCTCTGACATGAACTACAAGTGATCCAACAAACCCACCTCCGACTTCAATTACAAGTGATGTCACAAACCCACCTCTGACTTCAATTACAAGTGATGTCGCAAATCCACCTCTGACAGGAACTACAAGTGATGTCACAAACCCACCTCTGACATGAACAATAAGTGATGTTACAAACCCACCTCTGACAGGAACTACAAGTGATGTTACAAACCCACCTCTGACATGAACTACAAGTGATCCAACAAACCCACCTCTGACAGGAACTACAAGTGATGTTACAAACCCACCTCTGATATGAACTACAAGTGATCCAACAAACCCACCTCCGACTTCAATTACAAGTGATGTCACAAACCCACCTCTGACTTCAATTACAAGTGATGTCGCAAACCCACCTCTGACAAGAACTACAAGTGATGTCACAAACCCACCTCTGACATGAACAATAAGTGATGTTACAAACCCACCTCTGACAGGAACTACAAGTGATGTCACAAACCCACCTCTGACATGAACTACAAGTGACATCACAAACCCACCTCTGACTTCAATTACAAATGATGTCACAAACCCACCTCTGACTTCAACTACAAATGATGTCACAAACCCACCTCTGACTTCAACTACAAATGATGTCACAAACCCACCTCTGACTTCAACTACAAATGCTGTCACAAACCCACCTCTGACTTCAATTACAAGTGATGTCACAAACCCACCTCTGACTTCAATTACAAGTGATGTCACAAACCCACCTCTGACTTCAACTACAAATGATGTCACAAACCCACCTCTGATATGAACTACAAGTGATGTCACAAACCCACCTCTGACATGAACAATAAGTGATGTCACAAACCCACCTCTGACAGGAACTACAAGTGATGTCACAAACCCACCTCTGACTTCAATTACAAATGATGTCACAAACCCACCTCTGACTTCAATTACAAGTGATGTCACAAACTCACCTCTGACTTCAACTACAAGTGATGTCACAAACCCACCTCTGACTTCAACTACAAATGATGTCACCAACCCACCTCTGACTTCAACTACAAGTGATGTCACAAACCCACCTCTGACTTCAACTACAAATGATGTCACAAACCCGCCTCTGACTTCAACTACAAATGATGTCACAAACCCACCTCTGATATGAACTACAAGTGATGTCACAAACCCACCTCTGACTTCAACTAAAAGTGATGTCACAAACCCACCTCTGATAATAACTACAAGTGACGTCACAAACCCACCTCTGACTTCAATTACAAATGATGTCACAAACCCACCTCTGACTTCAACTACAAGTGATGTCACAAACCCACCTGACTTCAACTAAAAGTGATGTCACAAACCCACCTCTGATATGAACTACAAGTGAAGTCACAAACCCACCTCTGATATGAACTACAAGTGATGTCACAAACCCACCTGAGAAACCTCTCGTACAAATGGCCAGAAGCCACAGAGAAGATGTTGAGAGTGGTGTCCTTGTCTTCTTCCTTCTTGGGAGTGGCCCCAGTGAAAGTGCTGAAAACATTCAAGAAACTTCTGTATCAGTTGATCATTATCTGTCCATGAACACAACTTTGTCTCTACAATAATTTGTCCATTTTGTTTGCTCTGGTTTCTAGTGCAAGTTTTTGTTTCAGTGCTGAGAGAGTTTGTGTTAGTCTACAGCTGAGTGGTCCCAACATATCTTGCTATCTCTATTTTGTAGTGAAAGAATATTTTGTTAGTGAAACTTGTCAGGTTGTAACAAAGATCTTGTCTATGATCTAACACAACCATAACTCAGGTAACATTGATCTCTACCTGTACCATGCTCATATTGTTGTGCAGGTAGTCTTGTCTGATTTCATTACCCAGGTAAGATCAATACCTATACCAGTCTCAGGTCATTACAGAGTTGTGTTGTCCGATTCCATCATATTACTCTCTGCCTATACCAGTCTCAGGTCATTACAGAGGTAGTGTTGTCTGATTCCATCATATTACTCTCTGCCTATACCAGTTGAACCTGTAGAGCTATTACCTTCTACATGAAGGTCAGATGTGATCAAATCATCAGTCCATCTTTCAAAAATGACATTCTTCAGACTTTAGAACATGGAAGCTACACAAGAAAGATGACTGACAACAAATATCAGATCTATCAAGAGTGGATCAAATAAACACTGAATGAGTCTCTGCTTCATTATTTTTTAAACAAAATAATAAAAATTTTAAAAAATGTATAAATAAATATCTACTGAGAAAAAATATAAATATAAGATAACATTATCTAAAGAGAAATAAAAATAATCTACTTAGAAATTGAGTAACTACAGAGAATTGGGATGTGTATATGCATATATATATAAATAAAGGATGCATTTCTTGGAGTATCAATACATAATTAAAAACCAGTGTGAGTATATATATATTGAAAGGATACATTTGTGGGATATTATATAGAAATAAAGTACCTGCAGATGTGCTTACACAGAAATTATATATAAACCTAAAAATGAAGTATTTACATAGAAATGAAGTATGACAAGACAGAAATGAAGCATATACACAGGAATGAAGTATTTAGTTATTTGGTTATGGAAGGCCCCGGTATCATTGCAAACGAATTAAAATCCATAAATGCTCAACCGCCCGTGCCAGCATAATCATCCGAATTAATATCTCATCTCCCAAACAAAGAAAGGTAACTGTAGTCCCCATCATAGCAGTCTCAGCACACGCCAAACATAAGGCGAAACTGCGCAGAAAATGAACACAGCCAACTGTTCCTGGTCATACGATATCATTCATCGTAAACAACAGGAATATCGAAACATGATCAAAACGGATGAGACACACAGCTCACGGTGTGCACAGAGCACTCAACTCAGTAGCTCCTGCAACAAGCCGGACTTGGAATATGAGGAAACTGCAACAAGGAACACTTTTCATGCATAGCCTTCAATATAGAAATGAAGTATGAGTAGACAGAAATGAAGCGTATACACAGGAATGAAGTATTTACATAGAAATGAAGTATGAAGATGAAAATGAACAAAAACAACAACATAGATATGGGGTATCTACTTAGAAATAGAGTCCCATAGGCCGGCCTTTTCATCATCATCTTGTAGGAGGCTGACATCCATTTTGTCTGGCTTTTTAGCCACCTGGTCAAGATATAAAGTGTTGTATACACACAATAGATGTAGAAATAAATGAGACATACATAAGGTTATATCACATGTATAAATAAATGAGACACACACAAGGTTATATCACATGAATAAATAAATGAGAAACACACAAGGTTATATCATATGTGGAAATAAATGAGACACACACAAGGTTATATCACATGTAGAAATAAATGAGACACACACAAGGTTATATCACATGTAGAAATAAATGAGACATACATAAGGTTATATCACATGTATAAATAAATGAGACATACTCAAGGTTATATCACATGTATAAATAAATGAGACACACACAAGGTTATATCACATGTATAAATAAATGAGACACACACAAGGTTATATCATATGTGGAAATAAATGAGACACACACAAGGTTATATCACATGTAGAAATAAATGAGACACACACAAGGTTATATCACATGTAGAAATAAATGAAACATACACAAGGTTATATCACATATGGAAATAAAAGGAGACATACACAAGGTTATATCACATGTAGAAATAAATGAGACATACACAAGGTTACATCACATGTAGAAATAAATGAGACATACACAAGGTTATATCACATGTAGAAATAAATGAGACATACACAAGGTTACATCACATGTAGAAATAAATGAGACATACACAAGGTTATATCACATGTAGAAATAAATGAGACATACACAAGGTTATATCACATGTAGAAATAAATGAGACATACACAAGGTTACATCACATGTAGAAATAAAACAGTTATAAATACTACAAATAATTCATGCACAATAATATAACACCTACACAATGATATAACATAAAAATAAATAAAATATTAGAAGCTTGAATAATATAATATAACATTTGCCTAAATAATAAAATATATACAAATAATAGCAAACATCAAACATAGAGACTAACATTTCTGCCCTATGTGACATCTAATAGCAAACATCGTCAAACATAGAGTCTAACATTTCTGCCCTATGTGACATCTAATAGCAACATCATCTAACATAGAGTCTAACATTTCTGCTCTATGTGACATCTAATAGCAAACATCGTCAAAACATAGAGTCTAACATTTCTGCCCTATGTGACATCTAATAGCAAACATCGTCAAAACATAGAGTCTAACATTTCTGCCCTATGTGACATCTAATAGCAACATCATCTAACATAGAGTCTAACATTTCTGCCCTATGTGACATCTAATAGCAAACATCATCAAACATAGAGTCTAACATTTCTGCCCTATGTGACATCTAATAGCAACATCATCTAACATAGAGTCTAACATTTCTGCCCTATGTGACATCTAATAGCAAACATCATCAAACATAGAGTCTAACATTTCTGCTCTATGTGACATCTAATAGCAAACATCATCAAACATATAGAGTCTAACATTTCTGCCCTATGTGACATCTGATAGCAAACATCATCAAACATAGAGTCTAACATTTCTGCCCTATGTGACATCTAATAGCAAACACCATCAAACATAGAGTCTAACATTTCTGCCCTATGTGACATCTGATAGCAAACATCATTAATAGAGTATAACATTTCTGCTCTATGTGACATCTATCTATCTATCTATCTTTCGTTCGCTCGAAGTATTGTCTATATCAACAATGTCGTTTCCTGTATGAATTTTACTGTCTTTTGTAATTCTTGCAGTGGCCCATATAGTTTTGTCTGTAGTGTTGTATCTATGGGCCAATGGATTTTCCTCAGTCTACTATATTCAGTGCAGTCTTGAAGTATGTGTTCAGAAGTCTGGGGTGCCTGTCCACATGTACAAGTAGTTGATGTGCCGATCTTGAATTTTGTATACATGTGACTATGGAGTCGATTGTGTCCTGTTCTTAGGCGTACAATGATAACTTGTTCATATCTATTCATATTATGAAAGGCATCCTGATTTGGGTCTTGTGGTCTTCTGATTGATTTGATTATCTGTTTCTTATGATGGTATGTAACTGGTGTATCTAGTTGTGTGCCTGTTGAACCTTCCTTTGCCAACTGATCTGCTTTCTCATTTCCTGGTATTCCACAGTGGGACGGGGTCCACTGCAGGGCAACCCTGTGGTGCTTGCAGAGTTCAGTCAATAAGGTCTGCAGATGTGGTAATTTTCTGGATTGTAGTGCCTGGAGTACTGATCTTGCATCTGTCAAAAACACTACAGGCTGTGGGCTAAGTTACTGTTCAGCAGTTTTTCTATTGCCAACTTTATATGTGACATCTAATAGCAAACATCATCAAACATATAGAGTCTAACATTTCTGCCCTATGTGACATCTGATAGCAAACATCATCAATAGAGTCTAACATTTCTGCCCTATGTGACATCTAATAGCAAACATCATCAAACATATAGAGTCTAACATTTCTGCCCTATGTGACATCTAATAGCAAACATCATTAATAGAGTAACATTTCTGCTCTATGTGACATCTATTAGCAAACATCATCAAACATAGAGTCTAACATTTCTGCCCTATGTGACATCTAATAGCAAACACCATCAAACATAGAGTCTAACATTTCTGCCCTATGTGACATCTAATAGCAAACACCATCAAACATAGAGTCTAACATTTCTGCCCTATGTGACATCTGATAGCAAACATCATCAATAGAGTCTAACATTTCTGCCCTATGTGACATCTGATAGCAAACATCATCAAACATAGAGTCTAACATTTCTGCCCTATGTGACATCTAATAGCAAACACCATAAAACATAGAGTCTAACATTTCTGCCCTATGTGACATCTGATAGCAAACATCATAAAATATAGAGTCTAACATTTCTGCCCTATGTGACATCTAATAGCAAACACCATCAAACATAGAGTCTAACATTTCTGCCCTATGTGACATCTGATGGCAAATATCATCAATAGAGTCTAACATTTCTGCCCTATGTGACATCTAATAGCAAACATCATCAAACATATAGAGTCTAACATTTCTGCCCTATGTGACATCTAATAGCAAACACCATCAAACATAGAGTCTAACATTTCTGCCCTATGTGACATCTGATAGCAAACATCATCAATAGAGTCTAACATTTCTGCCCTATGTGACATCTAATAGCAAACATCATCAAACATATAGAGTCTAACATTTCTGCCCTATGTGACATCCGATAGCAAACATCATTAATAGAGTCTAACATTTCTGCTCTATGTGACATCTAATAGCAAACATCATCAAACATAGAGTCTAACATTTCTGCCCTATGTGACATCTAATAGCAAACATCATCAATAGAGTCTAACATTTCTGCCCTATGTGATATCTGATAGCAAACATCATCAAACATAGAGTCTAACATTTCTGCCCTATGTGATATCTAATAGCAAACACCATCAAACATAGAGTCTAACATTTCTGCCCTATGTGATATCTAATAGCAAACACCATCAAACATAGGGTTGCCATCCGTCCCGCTTTTTCCGGATTGTCCCACTTTTTCATCAAAAATTAATTGTCCCGCCTAAGGGTCTGGGGGACAGCAATTTGTCCCGCTTTTTAATCCAGCCAAATTTTTCACCTACAAATTTTAATATTTTCTTAAATTATTTATTATTGGTTTGAATTTTGTTACAAAATGAAGCTTCTTAGTCCGAAACGTCTATTTGTAGAGTCCTGCGCTATCGCTGTTTAATAATAAAGTTTGTAGATACAACTCATAAATACTCATTTGAGAATATCCAGCACAAAATTGTTAGTGCGGAAGGCGGTATTATTTAAAAATTTACAAAAGATGACGTCTTCGGCTTCGTCTTACTCTTAGGCGACTCTTAGCCGAGGCGCCGAGCCTTACTCTACCCATCTCACCGCTCACGTGATCTGTGCCTACGTGACAATCTGCATGCTTTTGTCCTTGTCGTATTTCTGTAGGCGCTAATAATTCATTCAACAACATCGGGCCATCCTCACCAGCAGCAAGAAGACATTTTGGCTTCATTCTTTCTTTATGTGTTGGAGGCTGATTACTGGTACATGTATTAGAATTATAATGTAATAATAATTAGTCTATGTGTGTGCTATCTCTGACTTTTCCTATGGCTATTATGCTTTACATGATGTGTCCCGCTTTCGCGTCTAAAAAAGTTCCATTTGTCCCGCTTTCTGCTTCGAAGGTTCTGGCAACCCTAATCAAACATAGAGTCTAACATTTCTGCCCTATGTGACATCTGATAGCAAACATCATCAATAGAGTCTAACATTTCTGCCCTATGTGACATCTGATAGCAAACATCATCAAACATAGAGTCTAACATTTCTGCCCTATGTGACATCTAATAGCAAACACCATCAAACATAGAGTCTAACATTTCTGCCCTATGTGACATCTGATAGCAAACATCATAAAATATAGAATCTAACATTTCTGCCCTATGTGACATCTAATAGCAAACACCATCAAACATAGAGTCTTACATTTCTGCCCTATGTGACATCTGATGGCAAATATCATCAATAGAGTCTAACATTTCTGCCCTATGTGACATCTAATAGCAAACATCATCAAACATATAGAGTCTAACATTTTTGCCCTATGTGACATCTAATAGCAAACACCATCAAACATAGAGTCTAACATTTCTGCCCTATGTGACATCTAATAGCAAACATCATCAAACATATAGAGTCTAACATTTCTGCCCTATGTGACATCCGATAGCGAACATCATTAATAGAGTATAACATTTCTGCTCTATGTGACATCTAATAGCAAACATCATCAAACATAGAGTCTAACATTTCTGCCCTATGTGACATCTAATAGCAAACATCATCAATAGAGTCTAACATTTCTGCCCTATGTGATATCTGATAGCAAACATCATCAAACATAGAGTCTAATATTTCTGCCCTATGTGATATCTAATAGCAAACACCATCAAACATAGAGTCTAACATTTCTGCCCTATGTGACATCTGATAGCAAACATCATCAATAGAGTCTAACATTTCTGCCCTATGTGACATCTGATAGCAAATATCATCAAACATAGAGTCTAACATTTCTGCCCTATGTGACATCTAATAGCAAACACCATCAAACATAGAGTCTAACATTTCTGCCCTATGTGACATCTGATAGCAAACATCATAAAATATAGAGTCTAACATTTCTGCCCTATGTGACATCTGATAGCAAACATCATCAAATATAGAGTCTAACATTTCTGCCCTATGTGACATCTGATAGCAAACATCATCAAACATAGAGTCTAACATTTCTGCCCTATGTGCTGTCTTCAGCATGAAAGGATTGTAGACAGATAAATAGATAAACAATATAACATCTGCACTAACAAAATACGGGAGCCGCGATAGCTCAGTGGTTAGTGAACTGGACTACAAAGTACAAGAGGTATGGTTCGATCCCAACTGACAGCTTCCGGTTCACCCAGCCTTTAATGAGTACCGGATTTTTTTCTGGGAAAGTAAAGCGGCACGGGCGTAATGCCCCAAAAATCATGTGCCGAAGGTCTGTAAAATTTATTGTCACTAACACCATATTCCCTATACGCCACTTGGCGTGACGGGGGTACCTTTTTTTTTCTTACTAACAAAACATGTGTACAAATAATAAAACACATGTACAAACATGTGTACAAACCATGTGTAAAAAATATACATACAAATAATATAACAACTGTACCATCAAAATAATATGTGTACAAGTAATAAAATAAATGTATAAACATAAAATGTGTACAAACAATATATATTTAAAAAACATACATACAAACAATATAACAGATGTGCAAGTGAGGGAAATTATTTATAGTTAAGATTTATAAATGATCAAAATGTATGTGATGTCATTAGTCTATGAATTTATTTACTGACAGGCAATTATTGAATAAATTATGCTGTATGTGATGTCATTAGTCTATGAATTTATTTACTGACAGGCAATTATTGAATAAATTATGCTGTATGTGATGTCATTAGTCTATGAATTTATTTACTGACAGGCAATTATTGAATAAATTATGCTGTATGTGATGTCATTAGTCTATGAATTTATTTACTGACAGGCAATTATTGAATAAAATATGCTGTATGTGATGTCATTAGTCTATGAATTTATTTACTGACAGGCAATTATTGAATAAAATATGCTGTATGTGATGTCATTGAGTTGAGTCAACAATATCAAAAACATATTAATACAGTCAAGATATGTACACATTTATGATCATCTCACACATGACACACAGAACATGTTAGTAGCTAGTGGTATATGTTGACGTTCACAGTAAGCAGTTACCTTGATTCGGATAATTTTGCTTTTGAAGTTGTTGACAGCAACCACAATGTTGGTGAAGTTTGATGGTGTGTCCGTATGTTCATGGCTGGAAACAAACGCAAGAAAGTCACTGAATACAGAAATTAGAGCTGAATATAACTATGGACCAATCAAATACAAATGTTAACATATCTTGGTCCGCTAGGAGTCAGCAGAATGAGGATGATAAGACAAGATAGTTGTTGTGTATTGAAAGCTCCGGCATGTACAAGATTAGAAGATAATGTCACAATGAGATGAGTAGAGGAAAGCTAAGCCCATTGGAGAACACTACCATAGCTGATGACTCTACCATCATTCACAGTCTGTAGCTGATGACTCTACCATCATTCACAGCCTGTAGCTGATGACTCTTTCATCATTCACAGTCTGTAGCTGATGACTCTTTTATCATTCACAGTCTGTAGCTGATGACTCATTCAATCATTCAGTCTGTAGCTGATGACTCTTTCATCATTCACAGTCTGTAGCTGATGACTCTTTCATCATCCAAAGACTGTAACTGATGACTCTTTCATCATCCAAAGACTGTAACTGATGACTCTATCACCATCCACAGAATGTAACTGATGACTCCTTCATAATCCAGAGACTAGAAATAAAAAATTGAACGAGTGCTCAAAATCATATCTGAGGAGAAACTCAAGGTCTCTCTAGGAATAACAAGCTGTCTACTTGTACTAAAGAGAAATGAGGATAAACTTGAGGTCTCTCTAGAGATAACAAGCTGTCTACTTGTACTAAAGAGAAATGAGGATAAACTCAAGGTCTCTCTAGAGATAACAAGCTGTCTACTTGTACTAAAGAGAAATGAGGATAAACTTGAGGTCTCTCTGGAGATAACAAGCTGTCTAATAAAGAGAAATGAGGATAAACTTGAGGTCTCTCTAGAGATAACAAGCTGTCTACTTGTACTAAAGAGAAATGAGGATAAACTTGAGGTCTCTCTAGAGATAACAAGCTGTCTACTTGTACTAAAGAGAAATGAGGATAAACTTGAGGTCTCTCTGGAGATAACAAGCTGTCTAATAAAGAGAAATGAGGATAAACTTGAGGTCTCTCTGGAGATAACAAGCTGTCTACTAAAGAGAAATGAGTAGAAACTTGAGGTCTCTCTAGAGATAACAAGCTGTCTACTAAAGAGAAATGAGTAGAAACTTGAGGTCTCTCTAGAGATAACAAGCTGTCTACTAAAGAGAAATGAGGATAAACTTGAGGTCTCTCTGGAGATAACAAGCTGTCTAATAAAGAGAAATGAGGATAAACTTGAGGTCTCTCTAGAGATAACAAGCTGTCTACTTGTACTAAAGAGAAATGAGGATAAACTTGAGGTCTCTCTAGAGATAACAAGCTGTCTACTTGTACTAAAGAGAAATGAGGATAAACTTGAGGTCTCTCTGGAGATAACAAGCTGTCTAATAAAGAGAAATGAGTAGAAACTTGAGGTCTCTCTAGAGATAACAAGCTGTCTACTAAAGACAAATGAGTAGAAACTTGAGGTCTCTCTGGAGATAACAAGCTGTCTACTAAAGAGAAATGAGGATAAACTTGAGGTTTCTCTGGAGATAACAAGCTCTCTACTAAAGAGAAATGAGTAGAAACTTGAGGTCTCTCTAGAGATAACAAGCTGTCTACTAAAGAGAAATGAGTAGAAACTTGAGGTCTCTCTAGAGATAACAAGCTGTCTACTAAAGAGAAATGAGGATAAACTTGAGGTCTCTCTAGAGATAACAAGCTGTCTACTTCTACTAAAGAGAAATGAGGATAAACTTGAGGTCTCTCTGGAGATAACAAGCTGTCTACTAAAGAGAAATGAGTAGAAACTTGAGGTCTCTCTAGAGATAACAAACTGTCTACTAAAGAGAAATGAGTAGAAACTTGAGGTCTCTCTAGAGATAACAAGCTGTCTACTAAAGAGAAATGAGTAGAAACTTGAGGTCTCTCTAGAGATAACAAGCTGTCTACTAAAGAGAAATGAGTAGAAACTTGAGGTCTCTCTAGAGATAACAAGCTGTCTACTAAAGAGAAATGAGGATAAACTTGAGGTCTCTCTAGAGATAACAAGCTGTCTACTAAAGAGAAATGAGTAGAAACTTGAGGTCTCTCTAGAGATAACAAGCTGTCTACAAAAGAGAAATGGGTAGAAACTTGAGGTCTCTCTAGAGATAACAAGCTGTCTACTAAAGAGAAATGAGTAGAAACTTGAGGTCTCTCTAGAGATAACAAGCTGTCTACTAAAGAGAAATGAGTAGAAACTTGAGGTCTCTCTAGAGATAACAAGCTGTCTACAAAAGAGAAATGAGTAGAAACTTGAGGTCTCTCTAGAGATAACAAGCTGTCTACTAAAGAGAAATGAGGATAAACTTGAGGTCTCTCTAGAGATAACAAGCTGTCTACTAAGAGAAATGAGTAGAAACTTGAGGTCTCTCTAGAGATAAGAAGCTGTCTACAAAAGAGAAATGAGGATAAACTTGAGGTCTCTCTAGAGATAACAAGCTGTCTACTAAAGAGAAATGAGTAGAAACTTGAGGTCTCTCTAGAAATAACAGGCTGTCTACTAAAGAGAAATGAGTAGAAACTTGAGGTCTCTCTAGAGATAACATGCTGTCTACTAAAGAGAAATGAGTAGAAACTTGAGGTCTCTCTAGAGATAACAAGCTGTCTACTAAAGAGAAATGAGTAGAAACTTGAGGTCTCTCTAGAAATAACAAGCTGTCTACTAAAGAGAAATGAGTAGAAACTTGAGGTCTCTCTAGAGATAACAAGCTGTCTACTAAAGAGAAATGAGTATCTTTTCTGTTTATCCAAACTGATGTCAATCTGTCAACAGAATCAATCAATTGATGTGGTCAGCACATCAGACCTGTACTCTCTATCACAGACAGTAAATAGACAAACAACACAACAGACAGTAAATAGACAAACAACACAACAGACAGTAAATAGACAAACAACACAATAGACATTCTGTGGGAGACACATAAATGACATCTGTGGTCAGCACATCAGAACTGTAATCTATCACATACAGTAAATAGACAGACAACACAACAGACAGTAAACAAACAACACAACAGACAGTAAACAAACAACACAACAGACAGTAAATAGACAGACACCACAACAGACTGAAAATAGACAGACAACACAACCGACAGTAAACAAACAACACAACAGACAGTAATAGACAGACAACACAACAGACAGTAAACAAACAACACAACAGACAGTAAATAGACAGACAACACAAAAGACACTCTGTGGGAGAGACATAAATGACAACTGCCCAGTATCATATGCCAGGCCCAGATTGGGAAGAAAGGTGTACAAGATATCTTACATAACCACCAAAGTTCATGTCACACACACTGTAAATCTCCCATAATATTTCAAACCTTCATTATGAGACCAATCTGTGACTCACGTGTTGCCCTAGTCACAACTACAACCACTTAATTGTAACACAATCCCATTTTCTTTGAACTTTTGCTACACATCCATGATGAGACATGCGAATCTGATCAGATGTGTAATCATTTCACAGCAGCATGTTTATCCATGATTAGACATGCGAACCTGATGTGTAATCATTTCACAGCAGCATGTTTATCCATGATGAGACATGCGAATCTGATGTGTAATCATTTCACAGCAGCATGTTTATCCATGATGAGACATGCGAATCTGATGTGTAATCATTTCACAGCAGTGTGTTTATCCATGATGAGACATGCGAATCTGATCAGATGTGTAATAATTTCACAGCAGCATGTTTATCCATGAGACATGCGAATCTGATGTGTAATCATTTCACAGCAGCGTGTTTATCCATGATGAAACATGTGAATCTGATGTGTAATCATTTCCTGCTTTACAGCTGTTATTTAGCCAGAAACGTGACCCAGTTTCTGCTGTCTATTCATATGGCGGCCATAAACCATCAGGTCAACTTGTATGTACGGTGCCCTCTTGGTGTTGTTCTTTGACTCGAAAATGTGCTATAATGGTTTCTTTGATGTCATGCCAACAGCAGAGGAGATTTCCCATGTTATGAGAAAAAAAAAAGGGAAAAATAACAAATTGATTTTAAAAAATTGGCAGAATTTGAAATAAAAACTGTGCACTTTTACGATGTAGTCAGTTTTACTATGTTGATTGATTAACAAAACAATCCACCATCAAGCAAAAAAAAAAAATCAAACACTCAGGGGTCAAGTGATAATTAGGAAGGTATAAGGGTCAAATTTTAAAAAAATGTATTTTGAGATGCTAGTTTTTACTACGGTATCATAATCTAGTGTTGCTGGACAAATGTAGCTACTTTTAATCTGCTTAACCCCAGCAGAACAAATGTAGCTACTTTCAATCTGCTTAACCCCAGCAGAACAAATGTAGCTACTTTCAATCTGCTTAACCCCAGCAGAACAAATGTAGCTACTTTCAATCTGCTTAACCCTAGCAGGACAAATGTAGCTACTTTCAATCTGCTTAACCCCAGCAGAACAAATGTAGCTACCTTCACTCTGCTTAACCCCAGCAGAACAAATGTAGCTACTTTCAATCTGCTTAACCCCAGCAGAACAAATGTAGCTACTTTCAATCTGCTTAACCCCAGCAGGACAAATTTAGCTACTTTCAATCAGCTTAACCCCAGCAGAACAAATGTAGCTACCTTCACTCTGCTTAACCCCAGCAGAACAAATGTAGCTACTTTCAATCTGCTTAACCCCAGCAGAACAAATGTAGCTACTTTCAATCTGCTTAACCCCAGCAGAACAAATGTAGCTACCTTCACTCTGCTTAACCCCAGCAGAACAAATGTAGCTACTTTCAATCTGCTTAACCCCAGCAAGACAAATCAATCACAAAGAAATAAATGACTATCAACCACAAAGAAATAAATGACTAGCGATGAAAAAGTCATATGCTACAAACATTGCAGGACAAGGTAAAATAGGAAAGATCAAGAAACACGTGAAAGAGAAACCTTGAGACAGGGATCACAAACATCCTAGTACCCCCTACAGGATCAAACATATTGTAATATCTCATCACCAAACAAAAAGTATAATCAAATTCTGTGTCTATTGAACATGGCTATATGGATGTGAAACATGGAAAAGACCAGAGTAAAAAAAATAACAAAGGCCCAGAAATGTACATTCACAGAAGAATGTGAAGAGTTGAATGGACATAGAAAAAAACAACTGAATTTGGTAGCAAATGAAAATGAAGAAATAAAGGATTGAAAACAATGCAAACTAGACCAACAAGAGATACTTTAGGGAATAGGCAAATAATTGTGATGCTGCGGTAAAGCTGGTAGCAAGGAGCCAGTGGTGGGGAGTAATTTAACACTCCCCACCACTTGCTCCAAGAAATACATTAGACACATACAATGACACAACAATTGACTCAACATCATCTTAGAAGGAAAAGTACAGGAAACGAAGGCAGGCAAAGATCCCCAAAGGGCTAACAATATCAAGAGATGGCTCGGGAAATCAGTCATTGGGTGTGCCCGGCAAGAGAGGCTAGAATGGTAGCCAACCTTCATGATAGAACCTGAATTTATTGGCACTGCCATATTTAATGGGAAGAACATTAATCAGAGAGGCATGGCAGCAGGAATCGGCTCCCTCAATGAGATAGAGTTCTTTGCACAGAACAGAGACAAATGGCGATATTTGATAAAAGATCTTTACAAGGATTGAAAACTGCTAGAATAAAAATTTAGATAAGAGAAAGAGTATCTGGGTCTATGCCCTAAGGGCCGGCTACGGCTCGAAAGGTCAATAGAATAGAATATTTAATGGTAGTCTCAACACAACAACTTTTATTAATGATACATGTCCTGGTAGGTCTGAGACCAGTCATCTCCTCTCTCAGCTGAAATGTTTGACACAGTGACTCATCATGAAATGTTTGACACAGTGACTCATCATGAAATGTTTGACACAGTGACTCATCATCAAATATTTGACACAGTGACTCATCATGAAATGTTTGACACAGTGACTCATCATCAAATATTTGACACAGTGACTCATCATCAAATGTTTGACACAGTGACTCATCAAATATTTGACACAGTGACTCATCATCAAATGTTTGACACAGTGACTCATCATCAAATATTTGACACAGTGACTCATCATGAAATGTTTGACACAGTGACTCATCATCAAATGTTTGACACAGTGACTCATCATCAAATGTTTGACACAGTGACTCATCATCAATTGTTTGACACAGTGACTCATCATCAATTGTTAGATAATGCCCACCTCTCAATTCTGTAGATCTCCTCAGACCTGCCCTCTCGGAGATTTAAGTACCACAAACCAGGATTTGCTTTGAGCTGGAAGTAGCCCTAGTGAACAAGGAAGGGACTTTTAATAAACTCCTTAACATTACATTACATCACTACATAACATGATTACATCACTATATAACATATTTACATTACCACTACATAAGTTAAGGTGGTACAATAAACTACGATGGTGAGTCAAATGTAAATGTATTATGATCATACAATCTAAATGTAACCGTAATATAATCATACAATCTAAATGTAACTGTAATATAATCATACAATCTAAATGTAACTGTAATATAATCATACAGTCTAAATGTAACAGTAATATAATCATACAATCTAAATGTAACTGTAATATAATCATACAATCTAAATGTAACTGTAATATAATCATACAATCTAAATGTAACTGTAATATAATCATACAATCTAAATGTAACTGTAATATAATCATACAATCTAAATGTAAACATAATATAATCATACAATCTAAATGTAACTGTAATATAATCATACAATCTAAATGTAACCGTAATATAATCATACAATCTAAATGTAAACGTAATATAATCATACAATCTAAATGTAACCGTAACATAATCATACAATCTAAATGTAACCGTAATATAATCAAACAATCTAAATATAACCGTAATATAATCATACAATCTAAATGTAACCATAATACAAACATACAATCTAAATGTAACCGTAATATAATCATACAATCTAAATATAACCGTAATATAATCATACAATCTAAATGTAAACGTAATATAATCATACAATCTAAATGTAACCGTAATACAATCTAAATGTAACCGTAATATAATCATACAATCTAAATATAACAGTAATATAATCATACAATCTAAATGTAACCGTAATATAATCATACAATCTAAATGTAACCGTAATATAATCATACAATCTAGAAACTGTTCTTGTGCTGAGATGGCCTGTCTTCAAACATACAAACAAAGGTGTTCACAGGTACATCAGTCCCCACAAGGTGTGTCTTCAAACATACAAACAAAGGTATGCACAGGTACGTCAGTCACAAGGTATGTCTTTAAACATACAAACAAAGGTCTGCACAAGTATGTCGGTCACAAGGTGTGTTTCAAACATACAAACAAAGGTGTGCACAGGTATAGTAGTCACCATAAGGTGTGTCTTCAAACATACAAGCAAAGGTGTGGACATATTTGGGCAGTATAAATATTTTAATGTGATAGCAGATAATGTGTGAGCAGTGTAAATGTCTTAATATGAGAGCAGATAATGTGTGGGCAGTGTAAATGTCTTAATGTAAGAGCAGATAATGTGTGGGCAGTGTAAATGTCTTAATATGAGAGCAGATAATGTGTGGGCAGTTTATATGTCTTAATATGAGAGCAGATAATGTGTGGGCCGTTTATATGTCTTAATATGAGAGCAGATAATGTGTGCGCAGTGTAAATGTCTTAATACGAGAGCAGATAATGTGTGGGCAGTTTATATGCCTTAATATGAGAGCAGATAATGTGTGGGCAGTTTATATGTCTTAATATGAGAGCAGATAATGTGTGGGCAGTTTATATGTCTTAATATGAGAGCAGATAATGTGTGGGCAGTTTATATGTCTTAATGTAAGAGCAGATAATGTGTGGGCAGTGTAAATGTCTTAATGTGAGAGCAGAGCTGCAGGGCAGGCAACTAAACTAATGCTTTTGATTCCCACAGCCAAATGAGTTATCTGTTCTCATTGAGGTCAGCATCAGCTCTACTGTTCATAAACAATTTGTGCAACACTTTATTTGCCCAAAGTTGCCCCAGTAAGAATCCTATCTTCTATGGGTTGCTTGACCAGCCAATCAGATGAGAGAATATAATTTGACACTGATCTGTCACACATCCACGTACCAGGTTAGCCATGACGATGGTGTCCACTATGGCTGGAGTACTGTTGGTGCCTAGGACAAACTGTAGGCCTCGTGGTGGCTGCATAGAAGTGGAGTCATAGCAGTGACCTGGGAACAAGCAATGACATATGTGTATGTGTGTGCCAATAGTGGCGGTGATGCTATGGTCAATGTAATAAATGGAGTCATAGCAGTGACCTGGAAGCAAGCAATGACATATGTGTGTGTGTGTGCCAATAGTGGCGGTGATGCTATGGTCAATGTAATAAGTGGAGTCATAGCAGAGACCTGGAAGCAAGCAATGACATATGTGTGTGTGTGTGTACCAATGGTGGCGGTGATGCTATGGTCAATGTAAGATTTGGAGTCATAGCAGTGACCTGGGAACAAGCAATGACATGTGTGTGTGTACCAATAGTGGCGGTGATGCGATGGTCAATGTATGATTTGGAGTCATAGCAGTGACCTGGGAACAAGCAATGACATATGTGTGTGTGTGCCAATAGTGGCAGTGATGCTATGGTCAATGTAAGATTGGAGTCATAGCAGTGACCTGGGAACAAGCAATGACATATGTGTGTGTGTGTGTGCCAATGGTGGCAGTGATGCTATGGTCAATGTAAGATTTGGAGTCATAGCAGTGACCTGGGAACAAGCAATGACATATGTGTGTGTGTGCCAATAGTGGCAGTGATGCTATGGTCAATGTAAGAAGAGGAATTACTGCCATAGAGGGGGGCAGCAGGGGCAGGGAAAATTATGTGAGACAAGTTATTTGGTTATGGAAGGCCCCGGTATCATTGCAAACTAAAATCCATAATTGCTCAACCGCCCGTGTCAGTGTAATCATCCAAATTAATATCTCATCTCCCAAACAAAGAAAGGTAACTGTAGTCCCCATCGTTGCAGTCTCAGCACACGCCAAAAGACATAAGGCATAAGGCGAAACTGCACAGAAAGTGAACACAGCCAACTGTTCCCTGTCATACGATATCATCATTCATCGTAAACAATTGGAATATCGAAACATGATCAAAACGGATGAGACACACAGCTCACTGTGTGCACAGAGCACTTAACTCAGTAGCTCCTGCAACGAGCCGGACTTGGAATATGAGGAAACTGCAACAAGGAACATTTTTCATGTTCCCGTCGCCTATCCACTATATACCAGAAGTTCCTATGTGAGACATGTACGAGTACTTATGTACAGTAACACAAGAAGTTTGGTACGGAGTGTGATAAGAAATGCTGTGTGGTGCACTGTGAGAAATGATCAGTGGGTCAATGAGAGATGGTTAATGAGTACAGGTGTGAGACACTGAGTGATGGTTAATGAGTGAAAGTGTGAGACAATGAGAGATGGTTAATGAGTGATAGTGTGAGACAATGAGAGATGGTTAATGAGTACAGGTGTGAGACACTGAGTGATGGTTAATGAGTGAAAGTGTGAGACAATGAGAGATGGTTAATGAGTGATAGTGTGAGACAATGAGAGATGGTTAATGTGTACAGGTGTGAGACACTGAGTGATGGTTAATGAGTGAAAGTGTGAGACAATGAGAGATGGTTAATGAGTGATAGTGTGAGACAATGAGAGATGGTTAATGAGTACAGGTGTGAGACACTGAGTGATGGTTAATGAGTGAAAGTGTGAGACAATGAGAGATGGTTAATGAGTGATAGTGTGAGACAATGAGAGATGGTTAATGAGTACAGGTGTGAGACAATGAGAGATGGTTAATGAGTGAAAGTGTGAGACAATGAGAGATGGTTAATGAGTACAGGTGTGAGACACTGAGTGATGGTTAATGAGTGAAAGTGTGAGACAATGAGAGATGGTTAATGAGTGATATTGTGAGACAATGAGAGATGGTTAATGAGTACAGGTGTGAGACAATGAGTGATGGTTAATGAGTGAAAGTGTGAGACAATGAGAGATGGTTAATGAGTGATAGTGTGAGACAATGAGAGATGGTTAATGAGTACAGGTGTGAGACAATGAGTGATGGTTAATAAGTGAAAGTGTGAGACAATGAGAGATGGTTTATGAGTGGTAGTGAGACAATGAGAGACTGTTAATGAGTGGTAGTGTGAGACAACGAGTGATGGTTTATGAGTATAGGTGTGAGACAATAAGAAATAGTTTATGAGTGGTAGTGAGACAATGAGAGATGGTTAATGAGTGGTAGTGTGAGACAATGAGTGATGGTTTATGAGTATAGGTGTGAGACAATGAGTGATGGTTTATGAGTATAGGTGTGAGACAATGAGTGATGGTTAATCAGTGGCAGTGTGAGACAATAAGTGATGGTTAATGAGTGGTAGTGTGAGACAATGAGTGATGGTTAATGAGTGGTAGTGTGAGACAATGAGTGATGGTTAATGAGTGGTTGATGGTTAATGAGTGGTAGTGTGAGACAATGAGAGATGGCTAATGAGTACATGTGTGAGACAATGAGTGATGGTTATTGAGTACAGGTTTAAGACAATGAGAGATGGTTAATGAGTGGTAGTGTGAGACAATGAGAGATGGTTAATGTACAGGTGTGAGACAATGTTCAAAATGCTAAGTGTCGTGGCATGAAGCCAGTAGCAGCTACTGCTCACCTTCAATCAAGATATACTCCAGCTCAAACTCTGCAGTCACACTGTGGTCAACCTGCAGCAAAAGACATTTAATCAACACTTCCCATGTCACTAGATTAAGTGGTCATCAGCTATATAAATCAAGAGATCTGATTGTTGCCAAAGAGTGGCCAGGTAGACAAAAAGACTATTTGAGAAGAAAGTAAAGGTTCGATCCACACGTTGCTAGGGATATGCAAAATATGGTGTTAGTCATCAGATGATCATGGTGTTGTTATCACACCAGGCCCCATTTACTTTCCTGAAAAATCTTTGGGACCCATTTATAGAGGCTGGATGAACCCAGGCCCTTCTAATTAGGACATGAGCACACTAACAACATAGACACTGAAGCTCCAGGTTAGATTATGTTTGATATGAGCACACTAACAACATAGACACTGAAGCTCCAGGTTAGATTATGTTTGACATGAGCACACTAACAGCATAGACACTTAAGCTCGAGGTTAGATTATGTTTGACATGAGCACACTAACAACATAGACACTGAAGCTCCAGGTTAGATTATGTTTGACATGAGCACACTAACAGCATAGACACTGAAACTACAGGTTAGATTATGTTTGACATGAGCACACTAACAGCATAGACACTGAAACTACAGGTTAGATTATGTTTGACATGAGCACACTAACAGCATAGACACTGAAACTACAGGTTAGATTATGTTTGACATGAGCACACTAACAGCATAGACACTTAAGCTCCAGGTTAGATTATGCTTTTCATGAATTTTAGATTTTTCCCACTAGTGATTGTTAACATGAACAGAGTATTCCTGAAATCATTTCTGCAGTAAAGTGAGGTTGTAGGGTTTCTCTCTATGTTTAAAAGTGAATGGGGTATCAGTGCAATATTTGTCAATGACAATTGGGACATGGGGCATCAGTGCAATATTTGTCAATGACAATTGGGACATGGGGCATCAGTGCAATATTTGTCAATGACAATTGGGACATGGGCATCAGTGCAATATTTGTCAATGACAATTGGGACATGGGGCATCAGTGCAATATTTGTCAATGACAATTGGGACATGGGGCATCAGTGCAATATTTGTCAATGACAATTGGGACATGGGGATTCAGTGCAATATTTGACAATGACCATTGGGACATGGGGCATCAGTGCAATATTTGTCAATGACCATTGGGACATGGAGCATCAGTGCAATATTTGTCAATGACAATTGGGACATGGGGCATCAGTGCAATATTTGTCAATGACAATTGAGACATGGGGCATCAATGCAATATTTGTCAATGACAATTGGGACATGGGGCATCAGTGCAATATTTGTCAATGACAATTGGGACATGGGGCATCAGTGCAATATTTGTCAATGACAATTGAGACATGGGGCATCAATGCAATATTTGTCAATGACAATTGGGACATGGGGCATCAGTGCAATATTTGTCAATGACAATTGGGACATGGGGCATCAGTGCAATATTTGTCAATGACAATTGGGACATGGGGCATCAGTGCAATATTTGTCAATGACAATTGGGACATGGGGCATCAGTGCAATATTTGTCAATGACAATTGAGACATGGGGCATCAATGCAATATTTGTCAATGACAATTGGGACATGGGGCATCAATGCAATATTTGTCAATGACAATTGGGACATGGGGCATCAATGCAATATTTGTCAATGACAATTGGGACATGGGGCATCAGTGCAATATTTGTCAATGACAATTGGGACATGGGGCATCAGTGCAATATTGTCAATGACAATTGAGACATGGGGCATCAATGCAATATTTGTCAATGACAATTGGGACATGGGGCATCAGTGCAATATTTGTCAATGACAATTGGGACATGGGGCATCAGTGCAATATTTGTCAATGACAATTGGGACATGGGGCATCAATGCAATATTGTCAATGACAATTGAGACATGGGGCATCAATGCAATATTTGTCAATGACAATTGGGACATGGGGCATCAGTGCAATATTTGTCAATGACAATTGGGACATGGGGCATCAGTGCAATATTTGTCAATGACAATTGGGACATGGGGCATCAGTGCAATATTTGTCAATGACAATTGGGACATGGGCATCAGTGCAATATTTGTCAATGACAATTGGGACATGGGGCATCAGTGCAATATTTGTCAATGACAATTGGGACATGGGGCATCAGTGCAATATTTGTCAATGACAATTGAGACATGGGGCATCAATGCAATATTTGTCAATGACAATTGGGACATGTGGCATCAGTGCAATATTTGGCAATGACAATTGGGACATGGAGCATCAGTGCACTATTTGTCAATGACAATTGGGACATGGGGTCAGTGCAATATTTGTCAATGACAATTGGACATGGGGCACCAGTGCAATATTTGTCAATGACAATTGGCCATGGGGCATCGGTGCAATATTTGTCAATGACAATTGGGCCATGGGGCATCGGTGCAACATTTGTCAATGACCATTGGGACATGGGGCACCGGTGCAATATTTGTCAATGACCAATAGGACATGTGGCATAAATGCAATATTTGTCAATCATCATTGGGACATGTGACATCAGTGCAATATTTGTCAATGACCAATGGGACATGTGGCATCAGTGCAATATTTGTCAATGACCAATGGGAAATGTGACACCAGTTCAATATTTGTCCATCATCATTGGGACATATGGTTGAGGTGCAATATTTGTCAATGACCAATGGTTGATATTATACTAGGGCACCTACTTTCCTCCAAAAATCTGATGCACATTTAAGGCTGGGTGAACCTTGGAGACATTGATCTGTATTGAACCAAACCTCTTGTCCTCAAAAGTCCAGCTCACTGACCAGAGCTCTCATACAAAGATGTAGCTGACTGTGAATTTGTGGGATGCTTGGACAACAATTACTTCCCCTCAATAACAGCAACCACCAGCACTCAGGGACTAGCCTTGGTTTTGTACTGAGCAAAGATTTGACCACAATCCAATATTCTATTGTATATTCTATTTGTTTTCTCCTGTAAATTTGTGTGCTACAATTCTGGCACATATGTTTTGTCTAGTAGGGATCACCATGGGCTGCAATCACTCATGCTAGCCGTTCATTTCAATCCTGGAACAACAATGACTCTAGAAGTTATTTAAAGACTCTTTTCTTCGTTGGTAAATATAATACAAGAAGTCAACTAGTCTTAGACACATAAAATAAGGTAAAACAAAGACCACAAATACTGGGATTTATGATTGCTAAAGAGACACAAAAACATATAGAATTATGAAATAGTACCAGTCAAATACCAGTGGATAAAGAGATATAGCAAAAATGACGGTGCTGGTTAGGACACACATTGCAGAAGTCAACTGAGAGTATTACACAATAGGTCCTTTTTTGGAATCCTCAAGGAAAAAAAGACAAGAGGAAGACCAAAATATTCTTGGAGAAGACAGATGGAAGCAGAGATGAAGATGATGCAAAAGAGATGGAATGATCTTAAAGAATGGCAAAAAACATAACGGATTGGAAAGTGTTTGCAAAAGACTTATACAGGGAGTTGAAAGGTAGAAGAAGAAAAAGGAGAAGAAAGAGACACAATAAAAGGGGATATATGATTGCCAAATAGAGACATAAATACAGGGGATATATGATTGCCAAATAGAGACATAAATATAGGGGATATATGATTGCCAAGTAGAGACATAAATATAGGGATATATGAGTGCCAAATAGAGACATAAATACATGGGATATATGATTGCCAAATAGAGACATAAATACAGGGGATATATGATTGCCAAATAGAGACATAAATACAGGGGATATATGATTGCCAAATAGAGACATAAATATAGGGGATATATGATTGCCAAATAGAGACATAAATACAGGGGATATATGAGTGCCAAATAGAGACATAAATACAGGGGATATATGATTGCCAAATAGAGACATAAATACAGGGGATATATGATTGCCAAATAGAGACATAAATATAGGGGATATATGATTGCCAAATAGAGACATAAATACAGGGGATATATGAGTGCTAAGTAGATATAAAAACAGGGGATATATGATTGCCAAGTAGAGACATAAATATAGGGGATATATGATTGCCAAATAGAGACACATAACTGGCCAAGATTCCCTTGAAAGTAATGTGAGAAAGAAGACAATGACTGTATTGATGCAGAGACAGATTTGCAAAGTAAAACTAACCTCTTCAAGTAGAATGTTGTCTAGGTCATAAGGGGAAGTCACTGCCTCCACAAGCAACTTTCTGGTGTGTCCATGTTGAGAGTGAGCAGCGACTTTTGTGGCATGTCCACGAAATTGGCAGATGGTCCCAATTTCAGTGTCCCATCTGAGTCAAATGTCACCTCTGGTTCCAAAACATAGCGGTAGAAGCTGATGTAAGAGAAGTTATAACAATCAGTTAATAGGAAATTCTTTATACAAAGCTTCGCAGCAGGAGGCAATCTGATCATCAGAAGAGATCCAGTTAGCTAATGTTTCAGTCCTTTAGCTTCTTGACACTGTAAGGGAGGGGGGGGCCTGCTGGGTCATGACTCCCATGTGTGGACCTCCTGCTGCATTGACTCTAAAGCTGACAATGTATCGGTACAAAACAACTACACTTACTCCATGCAACACTTATGATGGAATCTACGGTTTCTACCAGTGTGTTAGTGTCTTAGCTTTAACCCAGCACATCGATCTATGTAGTGGCTGCAGTCTAAAGTGGCTTGTAATTGTAACATCCTTTTACAGACTCATGTACAAGCGATTTTGGCACGGCGTTCATTCGGAGGG